>CM031238.1:156226860-156734360 GCA_018340775.1 Taxus wallichiana var. yunnanensis | reverse complement strand
AACACAAGGATAATTGGCCTGGTTGTCCACCCAACCAAATGGAATCATCACATGCCACTTCCAAATAAGGAGGACATGCTAGCCTCCTCCAAGCCCATGGGAGAGATGAGATGCATGCCTCCAAGAAACATAATGAGGGACGAGGGAGTAAAATCCAAAACATAACACTCAAGAAAACAAAGTTAGGAGAAAACCAACACAAGACCAAAAACTCCATGCTTCAATAGGTGGGGAAGAGGGGTAGGAAGTCCCATTTATCCAAATTTATCAAGTATCTAAATAAATGTATAAAATTTCCAAGCATCTCTTGCATTTCCTCCTTACCACCTTGAGGTTTTCTTAGCAATGATGGGAGATTTTTTCCAAACCATATGGAAAACCATATCCCATTTCAACCAAATGAAAGGAATTTAGTAGGAATCCCAACAAGGCTTTCCCATCAAGCCTTGTGGGAGAAAAATGGATTCTTTCCTCTACCCCAAAACTCAAAAATACACTCCCAAAATGGGGTGGATGGAGAAAAGTAATAAGATAAAAAAATCAAACAACAAGACCAACATATTCTTTCAACACCCAAACACAAACAAGATGGCAAGAAAAATTCCAATTCTAAATCAATAACAATATTAAAGGTGTGAGACCTACCTCACAAGAAAGATATTTTAACGCCAACTTCAAACTCTTCTCCTCCCAAAAGGTCCAAAAAAAAATGATCCAAAAATCCCCTCCACACTCCAAAACAGAGGGTTAAATAAGAGAAACGTCTCTAGCACCACAAACCAATGTGATGGTGATATGTGTCACCCATCCTCTCCAAAATCCAACTCACCCAAATCTACCTATCAAGAACAACACAAAAATAATAAATGAAGAGGAATTATTAAAAATAACAAATCAAAACAATCATACATCCCCAAATCCCAAACCTCACACAATCAAAACATAAATGTTGATGGAGACAAGATAGGGGTCAAAAGGATGGAAAAAGCTTTTTGAGCCTTGGGAATAACTCCTATCCATAGGTATGGTCTAGGGACTCATCCTAAGGAAAAAATAGCCCCAACTTTCCAAACACACCCCAAAATTTCCACTTTTTACCCAAATTCGAGATTTGGGAAAAGTGGCTCATTAAGAGGGCATGGTGGGCCCACCTAGTGCATGATTAGGTGGCCCAAAACCCACTAAATCAAGGATTAACCAAATTAAACCTTCCCAAATTAGTGGGAAAAAATTAACTCATAAAAAGTGACTTTTAAACAAGCAATTAAGGATAGATAAAACCAAATCAATTTAAATGGAGACAAGCAAGACAAAAGTGACCCAAAAACTAACTTAATACACATGCCAAGAGGATGAATTCCATATTTACATCCTTAGTCAACAACATAATAATACAAAGCCAAAAAAACAAGGGGAATAGATTTGGCCCAAATGGCCTATTGTGTAACTTGGAGGTGTAACCCCTAAATCACACATTATCTTATATCGTAAGCATGTCGCATGCACACTCAATTCTGCAAACATCATACATGATGGAAAAAATATTCTAAAAACACTTATTTCACTAAAGCAAGACTTGTTCCAGTCCAAACAACAACAAAATATAGCCAATATTGGAATCCAAAACTACTTGTTTTGGATTCTAAAATGTTAAATATTGGAATTATCTGGACTCCAAAATCGCACATATTGGATTCCAATATCGCATATATTGGAATCCAGAATCACATATATTGGAATCCAAAATCACATATATTGGAATTTACTGCACTCCAAAGTCCCATATATTGGAATCCAAAAAGTCAAATATTGGAATCCATTATATGGGCTAGCGTCTGCTAGGCATTGTCTATGCTTTGGACTAAATAGAACATGTATATGTTTTATATGGGCTAACAGAACCGCTAGGAATTATTTATGATTTGTTATGTACAGAACATGTTTCTATTTTAAAAGGGCTAGTGGCCGCCAACCATTATTTATGCTTTGTTATATAAATAAAAATTTATGTTTTAAACGGGCTAACGACCGCTAAGCATTATTTATGATTTGTTATATACATAACATGTTTATGTTTTATACGTTGTCTAGCAGACACTAGGCATTATTTATGACATGTTATGTACATAACATGTTTATATTTTATATGGATAGCGAACATCTTCTGTTGTCCTTCAATGGTTGCAACAAAGGCCATAACATGGTGTTAAATTTGATGTCTCATTTAGATGTTTCTTTATTGTTTTTATCCTTAAAATAGTTACAAATCTTTGAAATAACCAACACATATGAATTGCATATTATAGATGCAAATCATCAATTTTTCTAGAGATTTATTTATATATTAATTATATTAAAAACAATTAAGTATATACAATATAATTTTATATTTATTTTATGAACAATGTTAAAAAAATACTATTTTACAATTTTTCAAGGGCAAGTTTTTCTGATAATTCACCATAGAAGTTATTCAATCATACCTTTCACTTATAATCAGTGAAAATATAAATCCTCCCAACTTATATTTTGACAATCTCATCATAATATAATAGAGTTACGTAGTACTTTCATAATAACATATGTATGTATATATTATTGACAATGTTAAGCAATACCATCATAACAACATTCTGAAAAGATAAATAGTTATTTAGCATTTTCTTGCTCCAAGTATTTGATGCCCTCTACCACATTCAATCCCTGAGACACTATTTGTGATATTTTTTTGTACAAATCGCCATTAACCATTTATATTTTGTACAATCTTTACGTCTTGCTTTTCATCCCCACCATAAAATTTTCAGGAGGGTTTCCCTTTGCACCTAATGTAATACACAAAATGTTTTAGAACTGTATGAAAAATCGTTTCTACTCCAAACCTTTTCTAGGTCTCTTATTGTTATTCCCTCGACTATATTGCAATGTTCCTTTCCCCAAGTGATTCTTGGATTCAATACGGTCGATATTTTGTTTATTAAATCCATTGATATATTTTTAACATCAGCATAAATGAGATTGTCGGACTAGAATCCCAGTTCAAAGTATGGTGATAATAATTTTATAAGGCCACTTTGCAGGTCGACAAATTTCATACCGAACCTGAATGACATCTTCCTATTGTATAGTTTTTTATCCCATATAGTAGGTCCTCCATATCCAAAATAAGTAAATATCTCTTATCGCTACCAATTAGGGAAGTAAAAAATATATTTTCTTCTCGCCGCATATTAATTACAACCAATTGAAATAAACAAAGATTTTAGCTTACGACTAACAATTAACGATTGAGATTGTGGCTTGGATTACACCGCCTTTACACGTTCTTTGGATCCATTGATGTAAGAGCTATTTCAAATAAACAATCATCAATTCATAATCTATTTCTTGCTATTGAAAATGTGAGCATAATGTATTTTAAATAAACATTAATCAATTCATAATCAATTTCATGTTGTGGCAAATGAAAGCTTAAATGGATAAACATAGTGGTTTCTGTGGTGATATGGTAAGTACAATATCAATTATTCTCTATCTTATAATTCAAATTTAGTGGCCGTTAGGCTACACTTATATTCATCGAACCACCCTTTGCAGAAAACATTCCTCAACTATTGATGAGGATTTGTGACCACTAGGTTATGCCATCATTGGATGAACTACACTTAGCTAGAAAACCTTTAATGAGGCTAGCCAAGTGCTTCTTTACATACGTATGAGCTGGATCAAGCCATATGTAGTTCATTTATGATGATGTTGAAGCCAAAACAATGTTAATTCAATTTAAGTAGTCAATATGCAATAGTGAATTAGTGAAACATTGTAGATGATATGCAAATGTAAATCAACAAGATATTGATGAATATAAGGTTTTTTAGTCAAACCATTATTGTATTGAATGTGGATGCATAGAGTCCACTAAGCTCTATATACTTCATTTTAAATTTTATCGTAGCTTACAAATGGATTTCCTTAAAAATTTCTTCGACCCTATGCCAAGCATATAAACTAATGTTTGTTAGTTATCGTTTCCTATAAATTTGTGGGCCTTATAAATAATTTTGTTGTAAAATACACATGGATATCATACTAGGTTGTGAGTGTTTATTCATGTTGGATACCTCTGCGCCCTCCATAGTTACGTTGTTTAGTTGTTGGTTGTCTGCATAATCATTTATTGTCTTATAAATTTGTGGGGCTTATTAGTGGTTTTGTTTGTAAATTCACATGATTAACATACCCGGTATTTGTGGATGATGTGCTCGCGTCCTCTCCACATCGGTCATTTGAAATGTAAAAACATAAGTTTGTTAAAAAATTGAAAACCATGGCAATTGAAGATAGAGCTCATTAAACATATTTATAAAATGATTGAAAGTAAATCACCATGTTGAATCTGGTTGTGTAGCGTCACGGTGAAATGGTTGTATATTAGATTTTATAGCTTTGTGGTTTTCTGCATAAACAATAATTGTATAAGTAGCATATTTAGGTTAAAAGCCATTAAACAAAATCACTTGTTGAAGTTGTTTTTGGAGAAACCTTTCTTCATATGAGAATAGTAATGTTTTAGAAACATTGCTTGACTATGTGTCTCAACAATAAAAACAATAGATAGTTTGGAATCCACCAATGCATAGAGTGTGACACTGCCACCGTAAATCACTAGTACTAGATAATTTTCGGAAGAACATCGAGTGAACATCTCATCCCAGAACTCATATGATCTTTCGTAAAGAAAAGGATGGATGTTTCCTTGTAGGCCAATTTCACTTGCAGTTACCAATTTTTGTGGTAGTTTCTCCATCCAATCCATAGTGACCTCTTCTCTATAATCATCATTATTGTCACGGTTGTGCACACAAGATATTGTGTACATAAGACACAAACTTTTGAATATCCCGTTTCTATCATAGAGTCTGTAGCATCCATCCATAATTGATACTCCAATGTATTTAACCTTTTCCATGTATCTTTATACTGTGTCACTTAACATTTTTGAATAACCAATTGGTATTAGAACAATAATAATACAATCCAACACACTGGTTCCGATAATTGTTAGAAGCTCCATTATGACATTGAAAGAAATATCGCTGGCCAAATTGTAAAAATCAGCAATCACACATTTAACATTGAAAGGATTAGTCGAAGGAATAGCTGATAAAGTTGATGACAGCTGAAATGGATATTGACATTTACAAGAAAAATTGTTTGTGACTTCCATCCTTTCTAGTATATTTCCTTCTAGTGACATCACATAGTTTTCTAATATTGTTTGAGCCATGACGGGAAGAACTTCTTCCACCTCATGATATTTTTTCCATTTTTCCATTTTTCCCCTATATGGGAATAAAATTTTCTTTTTCCATTTCTCTCTTCACCCAACAATACGAATAAATGATAAGATCTTGCGATTCATGCAATTTAATTTTTTCAATTACATTGGATTCACTGTAGGATGTCAATACAATATTATCTGGATGCTTATTTCTCAAATAATGTATAACTTTTGCTCTCATTTTGTTGTCTCCTTTTATTCTCCGGTAGTAAGAATAAAATTTCTCTGCTATTACACTAGCCTCAAAAGACCCAGTTGATTTAGTATTCCTTTTCAACCCATGCAATTTTGATTTAGATGGGTCTATCTCCAATTTAGTCAAATATGTTCGCCTCAGCATAGTAAACAACTTGACATGTTTTGGAGGTGAAAGAAAACCTTTTCTATGCAAGAAATGAAAAACAAAATATGTTTTCTCATTTCTATATAATTTTCTGAATATTGTAAATATACCATTTTGAATGTCTTCTACATTTGAACAACTAGTTTTGTCAGAATTTGTTAGAATCCCCAAATTCCAACCATATTTTGAATAAGAATATGGTCCGTTGTTTATGGAGGCATGCATTTCCCATTTCCTGAACAAAGAAACATCCAACTCCATATCCAAAATAAGACACTTATTTTTTTCAAGTCAAAGCATTCCACCTGGACACACAGTGTCCCCAAATCAATAACTTCTGACGATAGAACAATACCAACTTCCTTGTGATTTTCATCTATAACAAAAAACTAACCACAAGTCGACGTGGTAGTTTTCAGGGGAATTAATTTCCAAAACCATTCCTCGTCTCTTTTCTTCCAACAAATATTGCCTGCGACGAATGGAATTGTTCCGAATGGATCACAAACAACGAAAGAAATTTTACCTATATTTAGAGTAAAATACATTAATAATTAGGTCATTTCCGAACTTTAAAGTGTTTTTCTCACATTGTTTGTTAAGGAATTTAAATACTACCCTAGCGGACACCAACCTCTAGAGTTCTTTACTATGTATCATAATAAAGTAATTAACTTAATGGTTAGTGACCGCTAGGCTTCGATAGGACATCTTATGTATCATTCAATTGGTTACAATAATTCATATTTTGTGGATAAAATCAATAATAATAGAATTTTTCTAAAATTATGAAATCGAATTATGATGCATTGAAAGATACGAAACCATTTGCACCTTTTGAAAGTATTACATATGAGCCGGACAAGCTATAACATTATATAGATGGCATGATAGAACGTTAAAAAATACACACTTTAGTGGCAAATAGACTTCTAGTCAACATATAAAAGAACAACCTAAAACATTTTTTAAGCCATTTACACCTATTTAATGATAAACCATAGAGGACATTAAGATGTAATATTTGGTATTTCGAAGAGAGTTTGTGGTAGCTTGGGATTTTTTGTTTTAGAAGATGATGTGATTTATGTGTATATCAGTCATACTGTAGTAGTGAGGATTAGATGCCTATAACAAGACTAATGAACATGTTTAAAGGATAGCGGTCAAAAGATATAATGTTTGGTATTTTGAGGAGAGTATTTGAGCAACAAATCACATTAATGGAGTTAGTGATAGCTCGTCATTTTTGTTATATAAGACAATGTGAAATATATGTATATCATTTATTCATTATGTCTAAATGTCTATAACTAATCTAAGTACGATATTTTAAGCATAGCGTTTGGTGGGCCAGTGCTATAAAAAATGGGAAGGATTACACTTTTCCTAAACATAAGTATGGCCCTCTTCACAATAGCCGTTTTTGTGGAAACAATGTTCTCTATAAGGTCATGGTGGGTTATACCTATTTGAGAAAAGATTTGATTATTAACAATGTTTTTTGAGTACCACTAAAACAAGGGTCTATTCTCTCTTACTCTGACTATAAGTTAGATTTACAATACTAATTGAAGAAATTTATTCCAAATTGTTCAAACTTATGTTAACTTATTTATAGTGCCAGTCTTCTTAGGCTACAAACATTTACTTTATCCAATACGTTGTATCCATTGAGGGTAAAAAGCACTAAGAATTTAAAAATAATGATAAAATAACAAATCACGACCTAGCTTAGCGGAAGCTAGGGTCCCACCATTTCATCTTGTCATTGTAATCACTGTCTGTACACTTTTGGCTCGCTAGTGATTTTCATTGATTATAATTCTATCATATTCGATAGACTATCCATGGTGGAAACAAGTGATACACTACAAATCCTCGATAGGGATCAAGCCATATGTATTGTCCATAAAATATATTGTTTGTAACATATAATTCACAACGTTTTGTATCAGAAAAATTGTTTACCTAATGCTTAGTTTCATTACTTATCAAAAGTAACGACAATAGACGTTAGTTTCAACAGTTTCTTTTATTAAAAATTGTGATAAAATAATAAATCACGGCCTAAATTGAGTGACCATGAGGCTCCTACCATTACGGTCATTGTAAACACTATCTGTACAACTTTGGATCGCTAGTGTTTTTCATTGATTATAATTATATCATGTTGGCTAGAATGTACCTAGCGGAGACAATAGTTGCACTACATACCATATAGAGAGATCAAGTCTTACATAGCTCCCATAAGGTATATTGTTTGAAACACATAAATCACATCGAATCTTATGGGAGAAAATTCTTAGCAAATGCTAAGCATTTTTTCCTTATCAAAAGTAACGACATAGTGAACATTAGGATCAACAATTTAATAATTTGAAAATAGCGATAAAATAAAAGATCATGTTCTAGTTTAGCAGTACTTTAGGCTCCCACCATTACTACCAGTAATTATAAATACCATATGTATATAGCTTTGGGTCGCTACTATGTTTTCATGGATTATGTAGTACTCACAAGACGTATTGTTTGTAACATATAATTCACATCTATTCGTACGAGAGAAAATGCTTAGCGACCGCTAAGCTTTTGTACGTATTGAATGGAACGCCATAACGACCACTAGGATCAACTGTTTTTTATTTCAACACTATGTGCATGGATTTTGAATGATAGTGTTATCCATTTATTTTAATTGTACCATATTTGCTAGGCTATGTGTGGCGGAGAGAAAGTCCTACATTACATACCCTCTAAATGGATCGAGATGTATTATGTGTTTCCCATAGACTCAAAATTTTCTTATTTTTGAAAATAGCCATAAAATAACAACCCATGGTATATATTAGCGGTTCTAGGCTCCTACCTTTACCTCTTATCAATATAAACACTATCTTTAGTTTTTTGGAAAGGAAAGGAGATATAATAATGTAGATTATTTCTTATCGTAGAAGTGAAATCCAACAACTAGTAACAATCAATAATTGATAACCCTTTGGAATGGAAAAGCCATCCCAATTTATAACTTACAAAATGTATCTTCCTCTCCCCATGCAACTTTTCATCTCACCACCAAGTTTGTGACTTTTAAAATTTTCTCTTAGGAATGAAGTTAAGTCCTTGTCTTATTTTTTGAAAAGGGGATTTTACAATGCAACACTAAGTCAATTAAGTGATTGATATGAAACAGTGAAAAATTACATTCCTAATGAAGAAATAGAATGTTATAGAGAGGAGTGGGAGAGAGAATAAGGGAGAGAAGTTGAAATCTAGAGATGGGAAAGCTTATGTAGATGAAGAATTAGATTCTGGTGGAACTTTGAGGAAATGATTCATGAGTGAGATTCTTGGCCTCTAACCACCTCGTGAACCGAAATGTTGTGATTGCAAATTATTTCTCCCGTGAGACATGGACGCATTCTAAGGCATTGAATGAATGTTCAAAAACACTACTAAGTGAATTACACCATGTGGACTGTGATGACTTCTTAATCCTACATACATGATGGTCTTGGGTACCTCGGTAGCCTACAAATTGAAATGAAATTTTTTTACACACATTAGTTCATTCTAACATGTTCCTTTCCATAGTGTGATTCACATAAGTCCCTCCTTTTGGAAAGAGATATGAACATAACCTTCAGAGTTGGAATATGGTGATCATCACCTTCCTCCTCATGACTCCATTTAACTTCACAATTCACCTCCATGATAATTACTTGAATAGATGATGGCCCCCTTCTATGACTATTAGGATGAGTTGAATCATCTCGTTTCTTGCATCTAATTGTGCATACATAATTCACCTAGAGACTAATGTTTTAGGAGCCCGTGGGGCTTTCTTTCTGTTTAAACCATAAGACAATTTCTAGCCTTGAAATTGTGGAAAAAAGGATTGAGATAGGCATGATGTGAGTTTCTACAAGTGATTTGATCTCAATTACAAGACTTTATATTTTTAGCAGTCTTGACTAGAATAGTTATATTTAATAAGTTTTCACAATTTTCACTTTTTGTGGGTTTTTCTTGTTTGGAGTACACGGATGCTTTGAAAGTTTCAATGTTTTGGAAAATTACCATATTTATACATATGATGCCTTTCACAACTTAATATTTTTATATGGAGGTCTAATGGGTGTTGGATTGGAATGGAACTGATATGAAGAGATTCAATTTTTCTTAGAACCTTCCGCTCCAGCTTTTCTAGGATTTTTATTTTCCAAAAATTTGTAGACCTAAAAGGAAACTCCAAGGGATGCAAATTTATTATGACTATTGTAAAACATCAAATGGTAGTGGTAGTGTTCTTACATTCATCTTGAAGGTGTGTTTTGGAGATATGAGAAAAATTCCTTTTTTGAGCTTGATGGTTCTCAAGAATTCCATAAACATCAATGTGCAAAAATGGAGTTTTAAAGGAAAAAACATGGCACCTTGTATGTTTGAAAATGACAAAGTATTTTTGAAGAGGACTTAGTCATATTCAATTGTGATTTTTAACTCATCATTTAACCCGACGGCTAAACCATGGTTGGAAGAGGGTTAGCATGGAGTTGTGCCCTAAAAATAGGTTTCAAGAGGTGAAATGGGAACACAAGGGGAAAATATGTGCACTCTGTAGTGTGAATGAGATGCAAGGAGCTGAAAATGGCTTATAGAGGCTAAACATTGGTTTTTCACGTGACAGGGGGTTAAGTGGAAGGATGTGGAGCGCAATTTAATGTCCCCTCGTGTCCATTTTTCATTGTTGGTGAAATCCAGGGACACCAACAGATAAAAATGTGTCATGGGGGTTGGTTTGTGAGGGGGGACAAGGGGTTAAATTACTTGCAAGTTATGATGTTTCCTAGGTGCAAAAGATGTGATGGGCAAGTTATGAAAAATGAAACCTCCTGGGGGAGTGCAATTTTGTTGTTCCTGGATGTCCCTTTTCACCTTGGGTAAAATTTGAGGGGAAAACATGGGTGATAAAATGTGGCATGGGTCTCAACTCATTAGAAGGGGACAAGTGAAATGCAAGTTAGAGTCTCCCGGGTGTAAAAGTTACAAGTCTCAAGTTGCAGGGAGTGAGCCAACATGGGGGAGAAAAAATTGGTGTCTCCCTTGCACCTTGAGTAAAATCCAAGGAGACATCATGTTCTTGAAAATTTTTCAATGTGTTTTCTCATCATGGGAACGACACATAGGTACTTATCTCTTCACATGCTTCGCCTAACACACCAATTTGTGTTTTAAGTGAGGAAACATTATGAAATGATGGGGGAGCACACTTTTTGTCCCCCATGTACCATTTTAACCATAGGTACAATAAAAGGGGACACTAAGGGTGAAAAATTTTGCTCAAGCCTTTTTGGAATGTTGATGGCATCCGTCAACTCTATTTTAGGACACCGGGGAGTTCTTTTTCGGCCCCTAAGCATGGAATAGTGATTTCGGGTAAAAACTTATATTATTTTAACTCAAAAAAACCTATTGAGATCATAACATACATTTTCAAGAGCTAATTCTTCCTAAAATTGATTTTGGTATCATTCATCCTTTTAGCACGAAGGAGCGACATCAAGTGACTTGAGTTATCACATGAGATCTTGAAGATTTAGACAAAATTTTATGTATCCATCATGTGGAGTGTTCTAATATATTTCTATTGAGTATTTTATGAGCTTCCAAATCCTCCAAGAACTCACGAATCATCTGAACAAGTCATCTTTCTCCATTGAAGTATGACATTCCTTGCACCAAAAATGACCATGTCTTGTTTGCTTGATTCCCGACATTAATTTATTCTACATATTTTCCTTAAACCGCATAGTATAAATTCATTTCTCATTACAACTCCCATATGGTTTGATTATTCCCTTCCAACTTCAAAGGGTGTCTTGATGTTTCAATATGGCTAAAAATAGCCAATTTAGTGCTTTGAGAGCACTACTCTTCCTGAGCTTGACCTCATTGTGAAATCAACTTAGATTCATTCCCTTGTACATGAAACACACTTGAAAACCATGTTAGCACTTTCCTCTTGTCTAGAATGAGGGTGAAACCGACTTGGAGGGGTTGCATAAGCTAATAAAATGGCCAAAGGAAGGATTCATAATGACCGTGAGATAGGTTTTCAAATGGTGGGCTTGTTTTCATGGCTAGAATTTTCAATTTTGCATGCTAGACATTTACCATGATAACACGTTTCTTGATTGTTCATTTATTTTACTTGTATATATAGTATAATTTCCTTCGCTATATGTGTGTGAGACTTTGATGTCCTCATGTGGCTATCATAGCCTATTTCTCATGCTTACTTATGTGTGTGATACTTTTGTGTGTCATGTTTTTGACTTTTTAGCCTCTTGTGAGCCCGACACTGTGTCATTTCTTGTGTACTTAAATTTATTACGTATATGCTTATTTTCCTTTATTCTTTCCCATGTTACTTCTCAATTGATTACTTGGTTACATGATTGTTCACTAGTATGTTAGATTGTTATTACTTTATGACTACTTACATGTATGCTTATGTACCTCTTATATTACTTGATTGTAGTTATTTCTTGTTGTATGTTGCACATGAATGGTGTTTCATGATATCTACCACACACAACCCCTTGATTTTACATATACATGATTCCCACAAAGGCCACCGCCTTCCATGTTATCTAATGCAAACTATTAGAACAAATATGACATTGGTACACATCAATTATTTTGAGTAAATTATTATACTTACATATCTCACTCTCCTCAAAATATGGGAAATTTAGTGGGGTTTTACACAATTAGAGACAAGATTCTAGAATTAGAATTGGTTCGAATAGGATTTAAATACACTAAAATAAGAATAGATGCAAAATATAAATAGTGTGCACATGGGGAAAAAAATCATACGACAAAGTTAGAACCGTGGTATGTCATGCTCTATAAATGGATTATTCTATTATGGAGGTGAATTTCCAACAAATACATATCCTCAAATAGTTATAGACTAGTTATGGGGAATTTGGTATAGATTCATAGTTCGGATGGATTCGAGAGACTTCAATTCATTTTTAGCATTGTGCAATTGTACACTTATACATTAACGTAGTATGGAGGCATGGGCCTTCCTTTTCTTTTTATAAGACATGCAGGTAAAAAAATTTATACTCACATTGGGCATCACCCATCGGGGGCATGGGTCATCCATTCCCTTTCAAATTGGTGTTGATTTACACTTAGACCTAGATCTATGTGCAATAGTGTGGTTCGTGAGTGCGGTACTTGAATAAAATTAGGGTGATTAGAAAACCTTGTAGAAACCTTTGATATCACTATCTTAATGGAAGAAAGAGGGGTGACTAGAAATCTCTACGACAATTTTCCACCTTTTGGGTTTTTGGGAATAAGTCCTTGACACCTTTGGGCATTGAGTCTAGTGACACTTGACTCCTTCATAAAGCTTCGGGATCTCTTGACAAATTTAAGGACTAATCCCCCCTAATTCTTTGAAAATAACTACAAATTCATAAATCTCCAAGCATATGATATTTGAGGGGTTCTCCTTTGGTAAATCTAGTAAGTGTATTCCGTCTATGTTTTTTCTTTTTCCATTTCTTAATGTTTACAAATTACAAATGTTCAAATTACAAATACATGTTTCTAAATTTATTTAAGGTTTATTTATATTTATATACATTCACTACACTTTATGTTGCATCTTTCATCACGGAGCATGTCAACACCAATGCAAGAGCGCATAAGATGTCAAGTGAATAATTTTTTCCACACTCAAGTAACTTTTCCTTTAAGTGTGAAATCTTCAATTTCACAATTAAAGGGAGGAGAGAATGTAGATACATAAATTTGTAAATTTATCATTTGGAAATAACAACTTTCAATTCATCCTTACATTATGACTTGTGCATGCATCCTAAGCCCAAATGGCATATTCTTGTATCCATTGTGCACTTTGCTCATTTGTCAATTTACCCAGTGACATCAATGCAAATAAAATCACAAATACAACATATCTCTCCCAAAACTCCAAATTCATTGCATGAACTACATGGATGAAATTATATGGTCCTAGGCTAGGTGGTACTACAATATAGGATGACCCCATGACCATGTTTTGTCACATCTAACAACTACTTTATTAAATTGATATCTTTCTTCAAAGTTGTTTCTGACCTATAGGATAGATTTAATGAAATTTAGTAAGAACGAACACCTTTATAATAAATTATAATTCACCATTTGAACTCAACTAGCACTTTCAAGAGAGACTATTGTAATATCATTCTTAATCACTTGTAAGCTCTCCTCTTTCCATCTATAGTAGTATAACATCCTTAGGATTAACATATACATTAGTTTTGAAACACTCAACTAGGTCAAAGAGTATATATTTCCTCTCCACAATCCAATCCATAGTCAAGGTCAAGCCAAGGTTGCACATTATCAAACATCAAAAGGGTCAAAGAGCATTCACTCTAGATTTATATACACTAGCACTATATACACAATCGTGAAGGGTGCATTTCATTATGTGTGTGTGTGTGTGTGTGTGTGTGTGTGTGTGTGTGTGTGTGTCTACTATCTTTGGTTTAAGAGATATAAGTGCATGTCGGGGTTTGGATTAGATTCACATTCACACTTGCACCTACACTAGGAGAACTACATAAGGTAGCTTTCTCCTACTCAAGGGTATGTAATTTAGTTCCCTGGATTGGTTTAGTAGACCTTGATTGCCAAGGTCATTCCAACATCACCACACATGGGTTTCTCCTTTTATTATCTGATGTTTGGTTGAAGTTTTGTATAGTTATATATGGTTTTCTACTTGTTGCAAGTCATTATAGGAATTTTCACACTTACGTGAACCCTAATCTACAATAATGAAGAAAATTTTCATACCATCGACGAGCACTAAATTTTATAGAACCCTAGCACAAACGGGTACAAAACCATATGAAAATGGACAAGAGTATACTCTACTATAGTCCCAAATCTATACAACCCTATCCCCGGTCATCTTCCAGCCTTCTATTTGAGCCATAATTAACCATTGTCGATCTTTTTGAGTCTCTGCAATTAATTTTCTTATCTCGAATTGTCTTTCTACCTTCATATCAACTAAGTGCACCCCCTCTTTTCATTTAAGAAATTTAATTACATTTTTTACATCATTTATTTCTTGGAGCTATATTCGATTTTCATGTGATTATTTAATTAATAAATCAATATACAACCTATTTATGACCCTTTTAATCTATTTTATCCCATTTCAATTTAGGTTAAATCACATAGTATGATTACGCTAAGACAAGTAGACCTTTGGATGAGATGAGCCACATAGGTATAATTTTGTTCGTATTCAATTTAATTTGAATCAATTGAGTTATAACAAGGTTTTACTATAAATTCACATCTTTCCCACCTATGTGTGGTATATTAAGTAGTGTAACAGTGTAGGAACCTCTCATCCTTGAAGTCATGCCTAATGTGAAGTAGTCAAAAGCAAGTGATCTACCCAACTAGTATTGACAGTGTTATCCCCAAAGGAATGTGAGTATAAACAATGAGTGAGTGTCAAAGTTTGATGAGGAGAGGCTTGTTCATCTTACTCTTCCCGCAATATCAACACCAATTTCATGGAACACTTGGTATATCATTATATAAATGATATCATGAATGTGTTGGAGGATTCTCAAGAAAGTAAGTATTTTAATATTATTTTTGTTCATTTTTACTTTAAAAGTTTTTACTTATTTAATTTTATTTATTTCATTTATATAGTATTTAATTTATGTACAATATATATTTGGCATTTAATATATTATGGTTTTGGGTTTTCCCAAAAAGAAGAGTTGTCAAAGCCAAATCATCATTATTTTCATATTTGTTGCCACCTACCATACGATAAAATGTCACTTGAGCACCGAAAAAACCATCAACATAATTCGGGATGAGCTCTACTATTGAGATTATTGCAATACAAGGGCTTAAGAGAATGAGATGAAATATATAGATAGTTATTTTAAATAAATATTAGAACATTTTTAAAACTATTATATCCTTTTACTAATTTTTAAAATCTATAATTTTAAGGTGCACATAAAGAAAACTCATACCAAGAGAGGAGAGATCATTGACCTCTTATTGTAAATAGAGACTTTTGGGTGAGGTTATGTAGCTAATGGCTAAATTTGGATAATGATACGAATACAGTAATTAGTTAACCAAATTAATGAGATGTGTGAATTTGTAGAAAAAAATATTAATGAAATATTTTACAACTAATGTAAGTAATCCCGAGAAAGATACTAACAAGGAGAAGTCCCAAAAAAAAATGGTAGAGAAGGGGATAAATGTGATTCATTTCTTAGGATAACTAAGGGAAGATGAGGTTGCATATAAATTCGTAATTTTTATTTAAGTTATTTTATATAGTATTTTGTAAAAAAAATTCACTATTTTTATATACATAAGTGCACCTCTTATTGTATGACTATTATCATAAGAGAAGCATTATGAAATGTCGGCAATAATGGAAGTTTACAAATATTTGAAATCCTTTTGAATAAGACACAAAATCCTTCAATGAATAGTCAATTCAAAGGGTTATATCGTTGTAAGATATATACTATTTAATTATTTGTGAAGAACCAAAGCGATGTAAATAATAATCTCAAACAATTATATAATTTTAAAATTATCTATTTGTAGAAACCATCCGACATATTTGAGGGTCTAAAAATTGAGGTGGGATGAAGAGAATGATCATGATTATGATCATGAGTACTCCTATACTAAGACATGCATTGATGATGATGATGCATTGACAATGACACCTAGGACATCTATATAGCTCAAAGATAACTCAACTTTTGTTTTTATCATTCGGAAGGGAGTAAATATTTTGTTTACTCCTTTAGCATCAGTACTAACTATTATACATCATTATTTATGAACTTCTACAATTTAAATCTTGTCTTGTATGATTTTTCAACTATAACATTTACTTTAAACTTTTCAAACTACAATAATGTTTCAAAACATAAAATAATACAAATACAAAGAACATAATTTAAAATACAAGATAATATATAAAAATATTATTTAATATATTTTACAAAATGAAATAAATAATTTATTTTCAAAATTATGTCTTTGTAAATAACTTACAATTATTTATAATTGCTAATAGTTGTATTGTATTTATTTTTAAATTTTTTTCATGGTTTATTTCCACCACATTTGCACTAATAATCAATTTGCACTTTTCAAAGGTGCAAATATGGCACATATGTGAGACAAAATAGATGTTGATAAAAATGTGTAGTGGCATCATTTTTGTGTCATCTTTGCACCCAAAAATGACTCACATTGCCCGAAAAAATGGATCTAAAACATGGGGAAAATATTAAATTTCAGCACAAATCCGACCCAAATAGTGGTATGAATCCCACTTCATGTAAAAGTGATACTTTTATATCTAATATATATTAATTCTTTGTGAATGATCTTAAGCCATAGGTCAGTTTTTTATAAAAATATCAAAACCTTAGGGTGCTTGTATGAAGTTTATATTCCATGTTTGATATTAGTTTATATCATCATAAGTGATTAGATCACGATTAGATCTATGATTCCTCGCCTTAGTTGAGAATATGTTCAACATATTTCTTTAGTTAGTTTTATATTAAATTTGAAAAGAAAAATGGAATCTAGAAATGTATTTAATGTTGTTCAAACATTATATTTTCCATTGGAAAAGGTGGGACTTCCTTGAACAATAATTTTGTAAATCAATCTAAAATAGATATTGTGCATGAGTGTGTATAAGATTATGATTTTGATTCTCAACTAGAAGAACAAGATAAGACTTAAAATATTCAAAATCTTAGGAAATATGCCATCGAAAACCCGATAAAAATATATACACTGCGATTTACTTTCTCATGGAGTCATTTATCAATATCCTTCTAAGATTATTTATGTTTATATTTCTTCCAAGATTACTTATATTATTCCAAATTATTCTCAAAATTCCACTTTTTCTCAAGTGTTTCATGTTTCACAACATGTTCCTATTGCTTCTCAAATAATTCATATATTTTCTCAACATTCACTTAATTATTCTCAAATTCTAATTTCTTAACACACCCCTATTGCTTATCAAAAATAATAATTTCCCAACATGTTTTCAATCCTCCTAGTTTGGAAAAAAATTCTCTTTTGACTAATGGTACTTCTTATTTGATGTTGAACCTTGAAATGAATATTATGATGTGTACATTGTGTGAATTAAAAAAAAGTCAAAATTATTTCTCAAAGTTCCCAAAATCCAAACAATAGGGTGAATTCCAATGGTATTTTCCTAAACCCTTTTCCTTATGAAGTACTTACATACTCCTTTCCATTATGATTCTCAGCTCCAAATTTTGAATTATTCAATAGAAAGAGTGATTGTTCTCATTAAAACAGATAATTTTATGTCTCTTGCTTATATTTTTCTTATATTGTTATTTTTAAGAAGCTTGAATCATTATACACTTCATTAGTTTTTTTGTACATTTTGGATGTAGTCATTCTTTTCTGACTTTAGTTGATGACTTTTTAGCCCAATTTTAAAAAGTCACATTTTCAAAACTATTTCCAATCAAACAAGGATCGAATGAGATCATTAGTGAGCATGTGCTTCTCTTTGAAGACTATAGTTACTAAAATGACTTATTGAACCACCATATAATCAAATTATTTCTACTAATATTTTCCTTCCATTTACTATGAAAAAAAGTGGTCTTCAACATTTCTTATTGTTTTCAAACACTTTTTCTTGTTATAGATAGTTTGAGGTCAAAATTTTAGATGAAAATATGCTTAAATATGGGTCGAATGTTCTGATTTCCAATTAGCCAAAATTATTAAACAATTTTTTTACGACTATAAGTAGTGAAGATGGGTTTCAATCTAAGATTAAAGTTAATAATATGGTCAATGTTATGGAACAACCATTTAGAAAGCTCATATTACCTCAATAAAAGGAACATAAGTTATTCACTAGGTTTAGTGAAAGTCCATAAAATGTCTTGAAGATATTGCTTTGAGTGGAGTATTATTGCTTCACATCCAAAAAGATAATTTTTCCATTCAAGAACATGCCTAAGTATTTTGATGACAAAACATTTTATGATTGTATTGACTTTGAGAACTGCTTTCGAGGAAAATTTTGCTTCCATTTTTAAACAGGGGAGCAAGAAAACAATTCCTTTTTATGTTTTGATTAAGAAAGTGTGAAGAGGATGGATATGAACGGACCTAGAAGATTGCAAACTATGTTTGGTTTCAAGTAAGTTGTGGCTAAGAAGTGTCTGAAAGAGTCTCCTGATGGGTGATCAAATCCCAATCAGTGAACTAGGTGAAAGGAATGTTTTTATGTGTTAATTGATTAGTGAATTTTAGGTTGTGTGTGATAAGACATGTGATGCAGAAGATTGAACCTCCTATTTAGACTATGTGAGCAAGAAAGATGCAAAAGGAAAGGTTCTTTTTAGGCCCAAAACTAGATGTGGTGTTCGATGATTACACAAACAAGAATGGAAGGTACAATGCAAAAAGGAGAAAACAAGGAAAAGGATAATACCAAGGTAACTTTTTACCTATTTGTATGCAATTATCCAATGATGAGTGATCCAAGCCATGAACCAAGAAAGTAATAAAGAAAGGTCTCGTACATGCTTCTGTGTTAGTGTGAAAAAATAAGATATAGAAAAGAAATAAACCACCTAAAGGGCGGTCCCATTAGGTGTGCCAGGAATGTTGATCCAAGTTTCTTGTTCTTAATGTAAATTAATGCACTAGCTACTAAAGAAACTAGCCAAATCAGAAGGATAGAGGGTTTATGTTACCTCAAATGCTAGATGTTTGATACGGGTGTTGAATGATTGATTGTTCACGCTGCAGCACTACATTTACAAAACTAAACAGATTGGATTAAATAGATGTATGTGGGGAATGCCTAGACAATGTTGGATCCAAGAATTGGTTATCTTCCTTGGTGGATGTCAACCCTCATGTTTAGAAAGATAGAAATAGATCAAGGATCAGTAAATAACATGCAGAAACATAAAATTACTGAATTTGGAAGGATTAAGATTGATTTAGGACTGATTTGATTGATCAAACTGTAAATGAAATGTTACTCGTCTCAGGTTGATGGTGACCTAGACTTTGAATAGGCAGTCGATGGTGACCTAAGAGGATGAATCGGAGAGTAGATGAAATATATAGACCTGTAAAGTCTGGGAGTAATTTGGAAATTGATAAGAACTTGTAGCTCCGTATGAGGATCTCTGGAGAAGATATACAAGAGCTAGGAGGTAGGATAAATGAAAAAAGGAGGATTTAAATGGATTTTTGGGTAGATAAGACCTTTGTCGATGGTGACTAGGGAGGATCGGCGGTGACTGTAGGAGGATTAGGATGAGGCCGAACAGAAATAGCTGAATATGGCAACTTGTAAGCACTAGGACTAGAACAAGAGGTTGTTAAGTGATGGGTGGATGCTGCTTGGACCTGTAAAGGTTAATCTACAAGAAAGCAAAGATAATCTGATAGAAATCTTGATAAAAGTAAGAAAGATCACAAAGGAAGATCGTGAGTGATGTAAAACACGGTAGATGATAGATGGGATGTCTAGCTCTTGCAGGAAGCTTTGGAAGCCACGAAGAATCTTTGGTTGATGTCCCATTGCTTTATTTCCCATGATTGCTTGATTTTTATATCTAAAATGGAAGGAAAACACTTGTTTTAAAGCAGTCAACGACAATCAGTCAGGTTGGTGTTGATCACGGGAAATTTTCCCTATTGGGCTTGATTTTTATTTAAGGTAAGATTTGGATGCTTTTAAGGCTTGGGTGAATGCTTTAAAGCATATTGGTGGGATTAGATGACTTGGGGATGAATCCAAGGTAGTTAGGGCATAAAAATAGATGGGATGAAAGCTAGAAAAGAAAGGTGATTTGTGTGTAGGATAAAGCATCCTAATTAGAAGGTTGGTTGGGCAATGAGGATTTAAATGATTAATTAATTAATATGAATTAATTAATTCATAAGGATTAATATGGATGGGGTTGGTATGTAAAATATTAAAATGATTAATTAATTAATATTTCTTAATTAATTAATAAGGACTGGATGGGCATTTGATTGAACAAGGGGGATGATTGAATTAAAATATGTGCACACGAGCGAATGAGAGCATAGATACTGATTTTAGGTGTCTACACTAATATATGCTCATCCATTATATGTATCTCCACAAAAATATGACTCCCTATGATAAATATCCTAATTATCCTCCAAATATCATCAAGTATCTGTTTTAGTATATTTTAGGATTCAATTTTATTAAGTGAAACAAATCACTAAAACTCATAAATAATAGGGTTTAATGATACATGTGTGAGTGATTATAGAAAAAGGTGGATTTGAACGCACACATGAAACTTCTTTTCCAAATATCCATGAACTCGCACATACACAAATAGATTTGAAAATAAATATACTAGATAATAATAGGGTAAGTTTCTTTAAAAGGTTAATCCCGGAACCAAAGGGCTTCCTTTAAAGGGTGTCAACTCATTTTTTTGGATGATTAAGCTAGAAGTAATAATAAAAATACAGTAAATTGGTTTTGTTAGATGCAGTGCCTGAGGGAAGGTGATCAACTGTGAGCTCGTTAAGAGGATGGTGACATTGAACCGGTTCAGCCAGGGAGTGGTGCAGGGGGAACATGGGGAGACAACCAGTGCAAGGATGTGGAGCTATAGGAGGGTCGCGAGTCTTTGTAGATGGCAGGAAGGATTGCATGGATGGGCGGTCGTGCCCTAACCCTAAACCCGATGCTGAAATTTCCAAAATAGTGGCAGGGCAAGGCTCGCGAGGAATCAATTTCAAGGAAATAAAAAGGGAGGAGCTCAAGGTAGCGGAAGGACTTCATTCAAATATGCCCTAGGCAAATCCGAAGGTAATAATCTAGGAAATCAACACTATTTAGTTGAAATTACTGAAGAAATATTATTGTTGGTCATCGAAGGCCAGGAAGTGGAGGAATATTATCAAAATTTATCTCGGAGATGCCATAATTGGCCGATTCAATGGAATATGGCCTTCTTCCACAACATTATATCAATGGATATTTCAAAATTGGATAGATAAATGTGAAATATTCCTCTATTCTAGAGGTTTTTGTGGTTCATTTTAGAGAAGTAGGGGACTTTCAGCGTTGCCTAGGCTGATGGGCCATGGTTCTAGGGTACCGCTAGTTTATTCTTGACTCCTTGGTTCCCTGAATTTGACCCGAACACTCTATCGATCTCTAAAACACCGGTTTGGGTGAGACTTCCCAATCTTCCTCTACACCTGTGGTATGCTTTAGAAGATATTGGCAATGTATTGGGTAGATTCTTAAAAGAAGACATAGATAGATCTCATGTGGGACTGTGTTCCTACGCCCGTATGTGTGTGGAAGTCGATCTGAGTAAAGGGCTCCCGATCATATCAATTTAAAATTTGGTAACTTTCTGCATTCTCAACCCTTAGACTACAAAAATACGGCTTTCCGGTGTAGAAATTGTAGAAATCTGGGTCATTTGCAAGCATCTTGTCCAATGATTAAGAAACCAGTTAAAAAGAATGGTTCGAGATTGACCAAAGGATGGGGATATTTGGATTTGGAGTTGGTTGAGGTGAAAAATTTCAAGGCGGAACCATGTAATGTAAATGAGGAGAATAAGGTAGCAGAGAGTGTGGAATGTGGAAAAATGGAAAATGTTTAGGAATCGCAGGGGATTTTAGTTGTCAGCGAACGAAAAGGGGTCTTTCTCCTGTAAAATCGGATTCGGATCAGGAATCTTTGTCGACAATCAGATGGTGTCAAGCAAATCCTCTTCAGGTAGCTATTACAGATGGGAATGGAAAGTGGCAAGAAGTCAAGAATAAGAAAAATAAAAAAGGTCGAATAGGTAGTATCGAGGACTATTTTTTGACCCAGGTTGGGAAATAGCCTCTTTTTGTTGGTTGGATAAACAATATTTCGTAGGGTTATAATCTTGGGGTTTTGGCCCAACTTTTTTTTTTATCTTTCAGGGGTATTTAGGCCCTGTTGTTATTGGGAACGGGTCCCATCAACCCACTTTAACAATAAAAATATAGATAATATCAATTAATGGGGATGAAAAAGTGTAGATGTGCACAACCTAGATTTTGGGATTCAATCAACATCCTCAATGATAGGTTGGGGAGGGTTGAAAAAATTTTCCCATTAGAGATTGGCCTCATCAATTTTTTCTAGAAGAAATTCTAACTACTCAATTATGTCGTTTGGGTTAGGTGTGAAGGTGATCGTGTAGAGACTTAGCTCATAGTTGATATCATATTTCTCCCACACAAATGGTTGACACACAATCGGTAGATCAAAAATAGTGTCAGGTTCATAGGCTACTATTGGAAGGTCCATCTAACATAAATATAATCTTATAAGCAACATATGATTTTCCATGATTACATTACTACAATAATATTTCAAGATATGACAAGGAGATAAAATAGGAGAAACCTAAGAGGGATCGATGTCGATCCGGTAGATTGGTGTCGATTTTGGCGATCGATACCGATTTCTGCTAAAACTGTGTTTATCAAGATATGGTTTGTAATGTTTGTGATGTGATGGAAGACTGAATATCTTTTGAATATAGGTGCCTAAATTGATATGACTAAATCCAAGAATAGTATATGATTGTTTTAGAAAAAGAAAGCTCGCCTTTGATGAGGACGAAACCAAGATGATTGATTGTGAGGAAAGATATTTATATAAAGTGAGTTTGAGACGACACGAGGTCCTCATCACTCCACATCTGTTAAACACACGAAACCAAAGAGATTGGGTATGTCAAGTGAAATCTTGGAGGCTCAATGTCAAGATTGATTTTGGGATCCTTGGGTAGAGGCCTAAGTTTATTTTTATAGGATTGATGTCGTTTTAACATACCTACACCAATCGGCGCAGATTACAAGAAATTACACTAATTTCTATTAAATTCAAGGAAAATGGTTGAATTTGGTTTCAACCATTTCCTTTTGTGGGGTTTTTTGTTTTATGATGGTCTAGGGTTGTGTTGAGCTTGTGGGGTGGTTTGTTAAGAGGTTAGGTTGTTTTATTTTATTTGTTTTGGTTTGTTTTGTGGTTACATGTGGTTATGAGTGGTAAAATGGTGAATGTAAATCAGAGAATAGGTAAAATGATCATGTGGATTACAAGGGGTGTCTAAAGTATGTACACACCTATGGGAATTAGGATGCCCTAATTCTGGTGTCTACATTTGTCCCTTTTTTCAAGTGGTTTGTGATGGACAATCCATTGGAAAAAATGAGTGAGATAGTTGGATTTATGTTGGATAGAATGTTGGATAAGAGATCCCCGTAAAATTGGGGCTCATCGCAAGCCGGAAAGTGATGGCCACCGGTTTGAATAGATAGTTGGATAAATAAACGTAAGAGCGTGTAGGCTTACGTAAGATTGCATTTCTGAATAGATGTGTTTCAATATAAGATGCCCCAAGACTAGGCATGAAGTAAATTTCCATAAAGGTGGGCTTACGCGATTGAAAAATTCAAATGATAGGGGAACCAATGGGTTCTCAACCTATAGATGTATGACTTGTAGGAAGTGGGGAAAAAAGGTTCTTGGGAGGCTGCAGAATCCATGGTGGATTTGGGAGGCATACACTCGAGATGAGATATATGGCCACAAAGGTGGGCTTATGCGACCGAGAAGTCAAGTGATAGGGGAACCAATGGGTTCTTGACCTATAGACATGAATTATAGGAAGTAGCAGAAAAAGAGGTTCCCGAGAGACCTGTAAAATCTAAGGTGGGTTAATAACTATATTTTTTTCTATGTGGGATAAATTTTTGGATTTTGGTGGGTCTTGGGGACCAAAAAGAAGCGCAAACTTTCAAAGTGTGAAATTTCAAGGGATTGATGTGATTATTGTATGGGTCATGGAGCCTAATCATTGATGTACATCATTTTTTGATATATATATATATATATATATATATATATATATATATATATATATATATATGATGTTTTTAGATATATGGATGTGTAAAATGTGTTTTTATGAGATGATATTTATGTTTTATATGAGTTTATGTGGATAGATTTAGATATGGTTATGGTATAGTTCCATGATGTGATTAATTAATTTGTCATTTGTGATGGATTTTAGATGTGATTATATTATGTGGTTGTTAATTTTATTAATTGGTGTATATATGATGATTGAGATGTATTTGATTTTGAGTATTTGGATGTATGTGATGGTAATTTTGATGTTATTACACTTGCAACCCTAATGTTTGTTATCATATAACTAGCAGTAGTTAGTTCATTTTAAGGTTGTGTGATTGATTTAGGATGAGATGAGATACATTATCTAGTTTGTGGACATGTTCGAGAGTTACACGTATCTTATACAAGGAATTTTGTTCTCCTTAGAGGTTCCGTGCTTTACCCCACTTTATTTTTAATATTGTGTGAGATGATCGATGCAGAAGCTTGTGTCTTTACAGAAAGTTGATCGATGTGGGAAGCTTTCCTAGGATGAAAAGAGTATTTTAGACATTTTTTAGAAAATTGATCAATACAAGAAGCTTTCAGTTTGTTGCGATGTATGTGATTTATTGAGATTTGAGTATCCATCCTTCGAGGAAGTGGTTTATGATAATAGATAATATTTTTATTTTCATGGCGATATTTTTTTGTGTGTGTGTGTGTGATAGTTTTCCTTCGAGGGAACAGTTTATAATATGTTTGTCATCCCATAGTAATTTTGATTCTTTTAGCTGTGGGTGGGCCTAAGAGACCATATGAGGAGGGTGAGTTTGATATAAAAGATAGTATATGTATCCCTAGCATGTCATTTTCAGATGGATAGGGTGAAATAGAAGGTAAATGATCACAAGGTCCCCTACTAAAAAGGGACTTTTCCATGTGGAATATGTTATGATCAAGGTCATGGTTCCCATATTTAAGGTCATATTAGGTATACTGATGGGAGACCACATAATTCCAAATCATTACTTAGGTGAGGGGAGATTAGTGGTGTTGAAAATGGGGGATCTTAGTTGGACTAAGGTCATGTAGATAGATATGTTAACAATAGAAAGGTTGTAAGTGTAGGGAACTAAGAGGATCATTTTCAGGTTTACCATCGAGAGAGGTTAAGCGATACGCCCTAGATCCATATTTGTGAGTGATAATATATGGTCCAAGCCAGTTTGGAGAAAACTTCCCACGTTTACTCTTTTCCATATTTGTGACATGTTGATTTTATTTAAGGACAAGATCACTAATATTAAATTCACGTTCTTTGAGATGTTTATTATATGCTTGTTTGATTCATTCTTGATATGGATATGTTTGAGGGCAGTTAGTTGGCATTCATCTAACAATTCAAGTTGTGATAGGTGTTCTTGATGATATTCTTCTTTGGGGATGAAATCTTTAAGAGAAATATGTAAGGATGGAATCTAGACTTCAAGTGGGAGAACAACTTCAGTGTCATAGACTAGAGATAATGGGGTAAAGCACATGTAAGAGTTTGAATGCTAGTCCTATAGGCCCGTATTGCAAAATTTGAAGGTGTCAATCTTTACTAGCTTGGTCAACAGTTTTGGTAAGGATCTTGTTGAGGGTTTTGTTAGATGCTTCATCTTAGCCATTAGCTTGTGGATAGTATGGTGTGGAGAAACTGAGTTTGATATTGTAAGTGTCACAAATATTTGAAATTTTTATTCTTAAATGATTTACCATTATTTGTGATAATTTTATGAGGGATGTAAAACCGATAGATGATGCGATGATGGATGAAACCAATGATCTTATCTGTTTAGTGGAGATAAGAGGGATATATTCCACCAATTTTGTGAAATATTTAGTTGATGTGATGATGGAATTATGTCATTGGGATGATCGAGGGTTAATAAGGTCAATGAGGTCAAGTTCCCATTGTGAAAAAGGCCAAAAATCTTGAGCTAGTTAAAGGGCATGACTGGGATGTGTGTAAGATTAGAGTGTTGTTGACATTTGATGCACTTTTTGACATAATCACAATAATCTCGATTAAATTTAGGCCAATAGTAACCCATCCTCAAGATTCGTTTAACATTAGCCAAGTCGTTAAAGTGTCTTCCGTATATTCCATCATGGACTTCTTGGATAGCTTGGTGAGCCTCTAGATTTTTAAGACAACGAAGGAGAGGATAGTCAAACTCCCTTTTATTAAGGATACCCACTAATATAACATAATGGGATGCACTTTGTTAGAAGGACTTCTTACCATTTGTAGATAGATTCTAGGTTTTTGTATTTGTTGAAAGATAGTCATATATTTGAGTGTACCAAATGTCAAATTGGCTATCTTCTATATGATTGATGGTAGGAAGATCGGTGTTGGTATAAGATGGTTGATCAAGTTTGTGTACAAAGTGAAAAGAGTTTAGAATCACCTGGAGATAAAGGAATGAGGGATGTGAGGGATGTCATAGTTTCTACAAATGTATTGTATGAGCGGGGTTAATTTATATTTCGTAATGATCGAAGAGCTTCAAGACGTTTTCAACGATGGCTTTATATTTTTGCAAGGTTTCATTTTTACATTGATATGTTCCTTTGATTTGATTGATAATAGTTTGGGAATCGTTATAGATTTTAAGGATTCCTATACCAACAAATGTGCTTGTTTGAAGACCCATGATGAGGGCTTCGTATTCTACCATGTTATTTGTGCACTCAAAATTTAATTTGAAGGATAGTGGAATAGGAGTTCTCCAAGGAGGTGTTATGACTATTATGGAGTCCCATGTCTTTATTTAGACCCATCAAATAATAATTTCATTTTGAGAAGAGAGTTATCATGGTCTAAAGTGTTGATAGATTCATTAGGAAATATTTCGTAAGACATTTGATTAATGGAAAAGGGTTCTTCGAGAACCGATCAAGAATAACCTACCCCTCAAGGATTTGTGAGAGATGAATTCAAGATCAAAATTTTTCATGAGCATAATCCATCTTGTTATACGATCATTATGATCAGCTTAGAGTGCATGGATTTTAGTGGATTGATGCTTGTGACTACATAGGTTTTGTGATTGAGGAGGTAATGATGAAGTTTGGAAGTTGTGAAGTACAAGGAAAAACTCAACATTCATCCTTTTGAATAAAGCACGTTTCATAATCGTGAAGAGTAAAACTTATATAATAAATGGTTTTCTCCCTACCTTGCTCATCCTGATATGATAACATGGTTCCTAAAGCATGGTCAATAACAGAGATATACAAATAGAAATTCTCACCCTCACGTGGAGGTGTAAGCACTGGTGGTGATAGGAGGTATTATTTGAGGGCATTGAAATCTTGTTGACGAAGAATCATCCCATTTAAAGTGGATATCATTTCTAAGAAGGTGGTGTGTCATGTTGTGGATCATGTTTTCATGTGTGGAACTGTTAAAGAATGTATACTAAAATTATTGTACACTCTCCCCAATTTTCTCACTAAGATTTGGGGTCGCGCCCCAGCCCCGCTAGAAAGGGTTTGGGGCACAACCCCGAGGAAAAAAAGTGTCCTAAAAAAATGTGCTTGATACCTTGAGCGACATACTCTTCTCATATGGGCGTATTTTAACCCATAGTTTTATTGGGTGGTTTTGGCCCATGGTTTTGTACACATGATATTGTAAAATCTGCTAAAGCATTTTCCTATTGATGTGTTTATATATAGATGGGCATATAGTAGGGAGAGATAACATTGTAGATGTGTGAGTTCAAGTGTGAATTCATGAGAGTTTGTTGAGCACAACTCCAAACAGATCTAGGTATTGTATTGAGAGAAAGAGTTGGCTTGTAATAAAATTTGAGCAAATGATTCTTGGTGGACGTAGCCCAAATTGGGTAAACCACGTTAAATATTGTCTCTGTGTTGTGTTGTTTTATTTTTCTACACTTTTATTTCATATCTGTGATATTTTTATGCATATTAGTTTCTACTATTGTGATTTTGTGTGGGATTATTCCGCATATTTTATCCCTTATTTCCTAAAAATTTGTATCAAATCTTGGATTGGTTTGCTAAAGTGTTGAATCGCATGGAAATTTTTAGCTTGAGTGGGAGCTATGATAGATGATGGAAGATCAAAGGTTGATAAATTCAACGGGCATAATTTTAGTCTTTGGAAGATGAATATGGAATATTACCTTTATCAAAAGGATATTTATATTCCAATGTCTAGAAAAGGGAAAAAACTCTCAAGCATGTCAGATGCAGATTCAAATTTGCTGGATAAGAAGGCACTTGGGTCAATCTAGATATGTCTTGCATCTTTGGTATTATTTAATGTTTCAAAGGATAAGAATACAAAAGATCTCATGGATGCATTAGGAAGTTATATGAAAAACCCTTTGCCTCTAACAAGATATTTTTAATGAAAAATTTGTTTAATATGAAAATTTCGAGAATGGTTCAAGAGCGAGATCATTTAAATAATTTTAATACAATTGTGAATATGTTAGCTTCAGTTATAATACAATTTGAAGAAGAAGTTAGGGCTTTACTAATTTTTTTCTCCTTACCCGAGAATTGGAATAGCTTGGTAATGGAAGTAAGCAACTCGTTTATAGCTAACTCAAAATTGAAGTTTGAGGATGTTGTAGGGGTGATTCTAAGTGAGGAAATGCAAAGAAAAAATCTGGGGAATATTTTACTTCAAGGAATGCTTTGATGGTGGAAACTAGAGGGAGATAGAAGAATAGAGGAAGTCGTGGAAAATCGAAAGATCGAGCAAGGTCAAAATCCAAAAGCAAGATGGCATGTTGGCACTGTGGAAATCCTGGGCATGCAAAAAAGGATTGTTGGGATCTTTTTGACAAGAAGAAACAACAGGAAGAAAACAAGGAGGTGAATGTGGCAACAGGTAATGTCTATCAGGATGCTTTGATTCTCTCTTTGAATAATATTGTGGAGTCTTGGGTCTTAGATTCAGGAGCTTCTTTCTATGCTATATCACATAGGCATTACTTTGTTGATTATGTTCAAGGGGATTTTGGGCATGTTTATCTTGGTGATGATGAGCCTTACAAAGTATAGTTGGAAAAGGTTGTGTTTAGGTTAAGTTGCGAGAATGGGAACACATGGCTATTGAATAATGTCATACATGTTCTTACATTAAGACGAAACTTGGTATCGATGGGGTAGTTGGGAATTGATGGTTGTAATGTGACATTTACACTGACTCTTTTAAGGTTACCAAGGGTGATCTTGTGGTGTGGTAAGAGGTAAGAAGGTTGAAATATTGTATTTAACCACCGGTAGTACTAATGTTTGTAATCTTGTGGCTTCGAATACAGATATAACATTGGGGCACTATAGGCTTGGTCATATGAGCCATAAGGGCATGCAGATCATAAAGAAGAATTTTCTCGGATATACAAAAACATGTTTGGATTTCTATGAGAATTGTGTATATGGGAAACAAAAGCGAGCAAAGTTTCTTGAGGTTTTACCTAAGAAGAAAGATAATAAGTTAAAGTTGGTACATTCTAATGTCCTGGGATCATCTCGTATCATCTCTTGGGGGTTTATATTATTATGTCACTTTTATTGATGATGTAACAAGAAAATTTTGGTATATTGTATTAGAAATAAATTTGATGTATTTGACACTTTTGTTAAATGGAAATCCTTGGTAGAGAATGAAACAAGTCTTAAGGTGAAATGTCTTAGGTCAGATAATGGAGAGGAGCATTGAAACAATGATTTTAATGATTATTGTTCTAAGAATGGAATCCATAGGTATAAGACGGTTATGGGAACTCGCAGCAAAATGGGGTGTCGAAAAGAATAAACATGAAAATAATGGAATGAGATAGGAGCATGAGATTACATAAGGGACTACATCTTTCTTTTTGGATAGACGCGTTGAGCACAATTGTGTACTTGATAAATAGAGGACCCTCAAGTGCCTTAGATGAATGCATACCCGAGGAGGCTTGGTCTTGTAAGATTGTTGATTATTGATTTCTTAGAGTCTTTGGATGTGAGGTGTTTGTCTATATTGACAAGGATGATAGGACCAAGTTAGAGGCTAAATCAAATAAATTCACTTTCATTGGTTATGGTGGTGATGACTTTGGATATAAATGTTGGACTATTAAGGAAAATAAAATCATTCAATCTAGATATGTGGTCTTTAATGAGAAATTTAGGTATAAGCAATAGTTGCATGAAAACATGGAAGAATCCAAGAAATAATATGCATTGGTAGAGGATCTTCCAGATGGGAAAGTGGCACATGAATCATTTTAGGAACCTACTCAACAGGAACCCCAAACTCCTATATTGAGGAGGTCTTCTAGGGTAAGAAGAGATCTTGAACGATTTTCTCCTTCTCTTAATTATTTATTACTCACCGACAAGTAGAGGGCTAGAGAGATTTGATGAAGAAATGTAAATAGATTCTAGGAAAAAGTGGGAGAAAGCTATGGTTGAGGAGCATTAGTCTCTCATGGAGAACCAAACTTGGGATTTGGTGAAGCTACCCAAAGGAAAAAGAGCATTGATAAACAAGTGGTTGTATAGAGTTAAAGAGGAAGAAGGCACAAAAAGATACAATGCCTAGTTGGTGGTCAAGGGTTTTGCATAGATAAAAGCTACAAATTTTGATGAGATTTTTTCTCCTGTAGTAAAAATGACTTCTATTAGAACTGTTCTTGGAATAGTGGAAGTAAAAGACTTGCATTTAGATCAGCTAGATGTAAATACTACATTTATCCATGGTGATATGGAGGAGGATCTATAAATGCACGAGCGAGAGCGCTATGAGGTCAAAGGTAAAGAGGATATGGTGTGAAAACTAAAGAAGAGCTTGTATGGCTCAAACAAGCTCCACATCAATGATATAAGTAATTTGATAGCTTCATGACGGAGAAAGATTATATTAGATGTCATTTTGACCATTGCATGTATATAAAGAAAATTTAGGATGATTTTTATATTATTTTGTGCTTGTATGTGGATGACATGTTGGTTGTAGGAAAAAACATGTAGGAAATAAAAGTACTCAAGAAGAATCTAAGTGACTCCTTTGCTATGAAGGATTTTGGGGTAGCTAAACAAATCCTTGGTATGAGGATATCTCGAGATGGGAAGGAAGGAAAACTAACTTTATCTCAAAAAGAGTACATTAAGAAGGTCTTGTGAGGTTTAATACGCATGATGCTAAACCACTGGGACTCCTTTATCACCATTTCAAGTTATCAAAGGAGTTGTGTCTCAAGACAGAGCAGGGAGAGAAACCAGATGTCCAAGGTACCTTACTCATCAAAGAATTGGCGCTTTGATGTATGTCATGGTGTGCACTAGGCCTGATATTGCCCATGTAAAGGGAACAAAGAATAGATATATGAGTGATCCAAGTAAAGATCACCGGCAGTAATAAAGTGGATCCTTCAATACTTGAGAGGGACCATGGGGACATTCTTGTGCTATAATGGATCGACACCACTTTACGTGGTTATGTATATTCAAACATGGTTGGAGATATGACAACAGGAGGAGCATGACAGATTATATTTTCACCGAAGGTGGGACAATAATGAGCTAGATTTCACGGCTACATAAGCTTTTGATTTTGTCAACCATGGAGGCTGAGTGTGTTGCTACCACAGAGGCAAGAAAAGATATTATTTAGTTACAACAATTTCTTGAGGAGTTGGGGCATAATCAGGAGGAAGGGAAGTTACATAGTGATAGTCAGAGCGATATACACCTAGCTAAGAAACTTGGTTTCCACTCTAGGATGAAGCATATATAATTAAGGTACCATTTCATGAGAAGTTGAAGCTGGAGAATATTCATACCACCAAAATCCTATAGACATGATGACCAAGTTGGTCACAAGGAGAAATCAAGCTATGTTCAACTTTGGTTGTTATTCACGAATGAAGGTGCAGGGTTGAGAAGCTTGATTAAAGGAAAACAAGTCTCTAAGTGGGAGATTACTATGTTGTGTGGCCTATTTTCATGTGTGGAAGTGTTGAATACTGTACACTAAAATTATTGTACACTCTCCACATTTTTCTCATCGTGGGTTCGGGTCGCCGGGCCCGAGAGGGGTCATGGGGTAGAATCCCTGCTAGCGGGAGTTTCGAGGTGCATCCTCGAGAAAAACAAATGGCCTCAAACAACATGCCCAATACCTCGGAAACATGTTCTTCTCATATGGGTGGTATTTTGACCCATAGGTTTATGGGGCGGTTTTGTCCATGGTTTTGGTACCCATGGTATTGTAAAATTTCTTAAGCGCTTACCTATTTATGTGCTTATATATAGATGGGCATATATTAGGGAGAGATAACATTGTAGATGTGTGAGTTCAAGTGTGAATTCAAGAGATTTTGTTGAGAACAACTCTAAATAGATATGTGTATTATATTGAAAGAAATATTTGGCTTGTAATAAAATTTGAGCAAGTGATTCTTGGTGGACGTAGCCAAAATTGGGTGAACCACATTAAATATTATCTTTGTGTTGTGTTCTTTTATTTTTCTGCACTTTTATTTCAGATCTGTGATATTTTTCTACATATTAGTTTCTATTATTATGATTTTGTGTGGGATTGTTCCACATATTTTATCCCTTATTTCCTAACATGGTAGAAGGGTTGTGATAAACTCGACTTACAACCGAGAGATGAAATGGCGATAGATTAAAGCTTACCTTGGAGGCTACAAAGTTGTTTAAGATTGGATGGAGGAGGCATTTTGATTATGGCTTTGACTTTGTTGGGGTCGACTTCAATTCTCGTGATAAATACTATAAATCCTAAGATTTTTCCTATCGAGACCCCAAATATGCATTTAACAGGGTGAGTTGAAGGAAAATTTGTATTAGACGGAGAATATTACATCAAGGATAGTGATGTGGTCCTTTTGGTGTTTAGATTTACCTAATGGATTATTTATGTAGTCTTCCATAGTTTTATGGATGAGCTCATGAAATATATATGTCATGGTGCATTGATAAGTTGCTCTTGCACTTTTCATTCCAAAAGGAATTACTCTATAGCAGAAGGTCCCTCGTGAGGTGATAAAAGATGTTTTATGTTGATCTTCCGTGCTATGAGGATTTGGTTATAACCAGAGAAACAATCCATAAGAGACAACATCTCATGTCCTACAATTAGATCGACAAGTTGATCAATGTTAGGTAAGGGGAAGCCAAATTTTGGACAAGAGAGGTTTAGGTCTTGAAAGTTTGTGCAGATAGGAAATTTCCTAGAGTTTTTGGTCACATGCATGATGTTAGAAACCTATTGTGGATAATCAATAGGTAGGATGAAATTGTCTTAGAGAAGACGTTGAATTTCTTCTTTGACTAGTAATGTTATCTTGGGATGCATTTTACGAAGCTTTTATTCACCGAATTAGCATTAGGTGTGGTGACAATATTATGAATAATGATGTTAGGGTCGATACCAGGAATACCATTGTAATAATATGTAAATAATTGATTGTTATTGGATAATAATTGATGTTATGGGTCCTAAGCTTGACCAATCTTAACGATGTGTGGTTCATTCAAGATGCCTATATTAACATCGATGGTGGACTCATTGAGGATTTTGTATGTATTAGGTGGTAGCAATTTTTAGAGGTAGTGGTTTTCATGACCCATATGTATTAGGATAGCATTATCGTCATGGTGTTGGAGGATGTCGATAGTGGGGGAATTCTCTTTTATCATTTAGGTAATATTAATGGGAGGGTCACAATTTTGTCGTTATTTTGGTAAGTCAATGGTCCAAGTGTGATCATATTGATTTAAAAAAATGGTAGGAATAGATATGGTGTCATCAAGATCGAAGGATCATCTAATGATAGTGATGAGGAGGGGCCAATCTCTAAAATCGGTGGTGGAGGACTCGAATTTTTCTTAAAGTGGATTCCATGTTTTTGTGAGGTTTCCTTAAATTCTCAAAGGGTGACTCATGTGGACCTTGTTCATATCTACCTAGACCAAAACCCTTCCACATGTAGTGGTGAAGGTAGGTTTGGGAATACTGAGGCTTGTCTAAGAATGAGAAGTTTGAATTGAATGGTTTGGTGTGTGGCTGATTATCAAGGTATGAAGAGGGATGGTTAATGACCCATAAACGAGTTGTGTTCAAAGAAAATGAGGACCAAAGGAGATGATTTTTCCAACATTAGGCTCATAGAGAGGTTGCTTATCAGGTCTCCCATATGTTTTTTGTGTAGGTAGTGTATTGAGAGCTAAGAGATGGTACTCTCCCAACGAGAGACATTGCATCATATGTTTAAATGATTGATCGTCTACTAATTTATATGTGTGAATGAAAGAACTTGTGGGATCTTGATTTGAAGAGGGGGTGATTTATAAAGGAATTAACATGTCATTTGGCCTATAGGTCATATAATATTTGAACGGATTAGAATAAATGTGAATTATAAAGTTTTTACCCTTGTGTTCATATTTCAAGCACCTATGTAAGTTGGAATGGACACGGTGCATGGCGTGGAACCAAGGACGTCCTAATAGTATGTTATATTAAAAATTTCTTATACAAGGCGTAAGAGTTTGTAGTACGCCTATTTTGATAAATAGAATTATTGTGCATAAGGTAGGAGTGACAATATTGTTAAAAGCATGTAGAATGGTAGGCGACTGAGCCACAATGGTTTCATGGAGTTGAATTTGTTTGAAAGCGTGGGATGATATTATGTTGATGTCAATGTCATTGTCAATCATGACTCTTTTAATGAGAGTATCATTGATTTGGGAATTGATAAAAAGGGGAGGTCATGATCCTCAGGTTGTAATGATGGGATCTTAGAGTCATCAAATGTGATGGCTGCAGACATTTTTAAAGCACCAACAAAGTTGGCAAATGGCTAAGGTTCATCTAATAAGTATTCGAGATGGATTAAAGATATTTTATCATAGCTTGCTAATGTTGAGGGGATTTTGGATGAGATCATAAATGGACATATTGAAAAGTGTTTGATGTAGTTGCTTGAGAAAAAAATTGTATAGATGTAGTAGATTGAGTGTCGGGTGATGCAAGGATGAAGACCTTGGCTTTGGAAGATGGTGATTTATTGGGAATTGCGGTGATGTAGACCTTAGGCCTATCTTGATTTTGGGATTTTAAGTCTTAGGCATGAGCTCTTATGGCTATGCGAGACAACATCAATTTAAAAGAACGGGACTCGTTATATGGGACCACATATTTGTTTGGTAAGTTATCGAGTGATGGTTTAGGCTTAAGGGTTTTAAGGGAATTTTTAACCTGATATTTTGGTTTCGTTGTTTTCTGATGGATAGATGGGGAAAGATGATTTTTATTTTATAGGAGGTCATATTTCTTATAAAAAAATTTATTATGGATTGGAGTGCTTTACAATCTTCAAAGGAGCTGCCCCGACACCCTATGAATAACACAAACTATTTCATACTTGGACTAGGAGGGCTTCCACCCTCGTGGGATTGGAAGGTTTGATCGGGGGTAGTAATATGGCCGATCACTGAAGAAGTTTTTTTGAGGAGTGTGGTATAGTATCTTGATGGAGTTAGTTGAGATGATGACAAGGTTATAGGGCTTTGAGTTTCTTTAAATGTCTTCAGAGTGTGGGACACAAGTAGTGTGTTTTGAATAACATGCTTAGATGGGGTCTTAAGGATGGTTTTGGATTTTGAGATGATGAATGCGATTTTTGATATAGGATGAGGTCCCATAATAGTAGGCGATGAAAAAAATATTCTTAGGGATGTTTAAATTTTTCACGAAAGGATTTTCTGTTTTCAAACCCCGTGAGATAAGATTAGGGACATTAATGGGAGTAGTTTTTGTGGAGATTATTGATCGGGATGTTACTTGATGTGGGTATCACCAATAATGAGATCAAAAATTTATATTTGTTTCATTGGTGCATCTGCTGCCGCAGATGTGGATATTTCGAGATGGTGGAATTTGATTAAAATTGTTAATAACATGAGCAACGGGATTCTCGTGAGTTTGCAACATTAGTTCGGGCTTTGTTATTGGGTGGGGTGGTTCGAAAGGGTTACTTGAATACATTTTTGGCTTGGTTGGGAGGTTCATTAGGATTGTCTAATTGTATATCACCTCGATCGATAATATCTTGGAGGACATTTCTAAAGGAGCGGCATTTATCAATGTCATGTCCTCGAACCCGAGGGTATTTGCAATAATCCTCTTCTTCTTATTAGGATGGCACAGACCAGATTCATCGACATGTCAAATAAGAGGGAGGTTTATCAAATGGGAAGCCATGAGCTTGTCAAAGACACAACTGTAAGATTATCCTAAAGGTATGTATCTTCGAGGAGTTCGAGATCATTATGAGTCTGAGCGACTCTTAGATGTAGCTTTCATGACAAATGCATTCACTATGCCTTAGAATATGTCACTATTGGAGAAATTTTTTGAAGAATCTAGTTTGGGATTTTAGATCATAATTTAACTTTTTTGTACTTGAGGGCTCGGAGTTCCAATTTCCTAACCATGGTAAAGGCTTCATCAAATGTTTGAAATGATTGGATTTGGAGGGTAGATGATATATGTTTAGTACAATACCAAGAGAATAGTCGGATTAAACCAAAGATTGGTTAGGGAGAAGGATAATTGATTGATGATTCCTCGCCATTTGGTGACGAAGTCAGCAACAAATTTGTCTTCAAATTGTTTGATAGAATATAAGTCGGTGATGGATATCTTACGTGTGATATTGATGGAGAAATGTTCTAAGAAAATTTGTGTTAACTACGTAAATGAATAAAGAGAATGTTGAGGTATATTATTATACCAATCAAGAGTAGTTCTCATCTTGATTGTGAGTTATGAAGTACCAAGAGTGACAAAGGCCCTGAGACATTTTTGTGGATCTTCCTTGCTATAGAATTTGGTGAATTTATAAGGCTCCTAATGTGTAGGTTATGGTTTGAGAGGCACTGATGGGTTGATGGGTTCATTACAAATTTGTTCATAAGAAAACCCATTTTCGGGTCCCATGGTAGCAACTTCTAGGCTAACGATTATAATCATCAAGGCTTGCATAGGATCATTCTGAGGAGGTTGGATATTTGAAGAAGGATTAGCTTTCCCATAGATAAGAGAGTTTGATTGTTAATACTTGTGATATAGTAAAAGAGGATTTTGAAAAGGAGGAAGGCTTCTTGGTATGTTGTAAGTTTGTTGAGAAACTAAGGGTTACAAGGAAGAGTGGATATACTAGTAAGGTTTGGGGATAGAAGTGTTGAGAAGGGGCTGCGAGGGTTGTGGATTTTGTTGAAAAGGGTCGGATCCATACTATGGAACACCAATCGTAGATGTTGGTTGTGAAAGGGGATGAGAACTAGTGATAACACTTGTGTTGATAGGTGGAAAGGATGTGGGAATAGACACAACTAAGTTTTGGATTGAGGATGTGGATTGCTAAGAGATAACATTCTCGAACATAGAACCCACAAAACGAGGCATACTAACCGAACCTATCGAGTGAGGAGGAGAATTGGAAAACATGTGAATAACTGTAGGCAATGAGGTAGTCATATGAGTTTGAGTACCACGAGGGCTAGCTAAGGAAGCAAATGGTAAGGGTCCTTGCTAGCTAATCGTGTTTTGTGATGAGATTGTATTGAGTTCAAATATGGATACGGGAGTAGATGAGTTAGGTGTAGATGTTTCCGTATTTCCACCATGGGTGGGATAAGGATCATTTTTATAACTAGATAATAGGAGGGGTCGATGAGCTAGTAGTGATCATAGGTGACAAGTAGTAACAAGTGGTCGTGGTTGTGGATTGTGATGGGGAATATGGATGGACCGTAAAGTGAGGTAACTACTACGGGTGATAGGGTTAGTGTCTAGAAGTTATTTGAAGGTAGGATCCCCACTTATGAATAACTATGGGGCCAAGTAATGGGGTTTCAAAATTTTTATGTATCCGATTAGACACTAGGAGAGTGCAGGGGGCTATTGGGTTGTTTCTATGGGTTTTTGTATTGGGTATGACATGTCCATGATATTCTGGATATGAGACTATTGTCTAGTTAAAACCACAAAACAATAAGAAAACAATAGAAGGAAGATAGTTGTTTAAATGCAAATGACACAATCAACAAGAGAGTTTGATTATCTTGATTAATTAAAAATATGTGAAAAGAAAAGATGGCATGTAGAAGGTACGAAGAGTTAGGCTTATTAGGGATGGTTTCGTGTATTAAGGTTGGAGTCCTCCTATACATGAGGGTAGGAGAGGTCTAAATCTATGTTGGTGTCGGTACGAGGCGTGATATTGGGGCCTAACCCCTCACTTCACAGTCCCGCAATGATAAGGGTGTCGGTGCTTAGCTGATATACCGTCCACCAATTATTTATACTCGGCCAGAACACTAAGTCGGTTTCCCCCTTAGTGATGAAATCCAAGTAGGTAGACCCGAAGGGAGTCTTTAAAATGCGAGCTCAATTATTTGTGATTTGGTCATGTGTGAGGGGAAGTAGTGAATGTAGATTTTAACCCCTACTCAAATTAGGTGATCCGGTAAGGATGAAAATGTAAGTTTTTTTAAAATCCAAAAGGAAAGATTTATTTTTACGAGGACAACACATAGAGTGCAATTCTAAAAGTTATCGAAAGAAGAAAAGAAATAAATACCTTTATTTGCCAAATACTCCTTTTCTTTCACACTTTCCAAGAAGCCACTAGAGAAATTCGGGCTAAAAATTTAGTCAATCTTACAAGACATAAACAAGAAAGTTGGATTCTACTATAGAAAAGTAGAATTTATTTAGAAAAGGGACTAGGTCCCACCGGGCATGCCATAATCTTTTAGTAGATTTTAGGATTCAATTTTATTAAGTGAGACAAACCACTAATACTTGGAAATCACGTGGTTTAACGATACCTACGTGAGTGATGACGGAAAATGTGGATCAAAATGCGTGCACGAGGCTTCTTTTCTAAAGATTCATGAACCTGCACACACACAAAACAACTTTGACAAGAAATATATTAGATAATAATGGGGCAAGTTGCTTGGAAAATGCCAATCCCAGGAACCAAAGGGCTTCCTTTGAAGGGTGTCAACTCACTTTTTGATGATTAAGATGGGAGTAATGATAACAATAGAGATAATATTAAATAATGCGGATGACACATTGTAGATGTATACTTCTTGGATGTCAGGACTCAATCAATGTCCTCAATGATAGGCTAGGAGGGTTGAAAACATTTTCCCAACAAAGATTAGCCTCGTCACTTTGTTCAAGGATAATTTCTGATTTTTCACCGATGTCACCTAAGTTAGGTGTGAAGGAAATGATATGGATACTTAACTCATAGTTAATATCATATTTCTCCCACACAAATGGTTGACGCACAATCGGTAGATCAAAAATGTTGTCGGGTTCATAGGTTGCTCCTAGAAGGGTCATCTAACATAAACAAAAGCTTACAAGCAACAAACAATTTTCCATGATTATATATTACTAGGAATATATGTCAATATGTGACAAGAAGGTAAAATAGGAGAGATATAATAGGGATCGATGTCATCTGGTAGATCGGTGTCAATTTAGGTGATTGATACCAATTTTTGCTAAAATTGTGTTGATCATAATATGATTTGTAATGCTTGTGATTTTTGATGGAATACTAAATATCTTTTGAATATATGTGCCTATATTGATATAACTAAATCTAATAACACAAGATGATTGTTTTAGATAAAGAAATATTACCTTTGATGAGGATGGAACCAGGGATGATTGATTATGAGGAAAGATACTTCTCTAAAGGGAGTGTGAGACAACATGAGGTCCTCATCACTCCATGTTTGTTCAACGCACGAAACCGAAGAATTTGGTCTTGTCAAAAGCAATCTTGGAGGTTGGATATCATGATTGATTTTGGGATCCTTGGGCAGAGGCATGAGTTAATTTTTATAGGATCTAACTAACTAAAATATAGGGTGTATAGTAGTTAATATAATCTAGAACAACATGTAAATATAGTACATAAATGTAGTAAGTGACTATGGAAAAGACCCAAACAACTAAGCTAATAGAAATAAAAACCCTAATATGTAATAAGAGTGAGGAAGTTACTTAGCTGATTAGAGGAGCTCGGTGGATTGTGTCGCATAAGTGATTGGATAAATAGGAAGCAGGAGTGATTGTGTAGAGGTCTCGAAAAGGAAGGATCAGATCTATCTAAGTATACTAGGGCACTGGAGAGGGACCAGGGCATCTGTGGGTGCCCTAGTCACGTAGTATGGGTGCTCTAGTCTATGCATAAGATCCAAAACTGAGTTTTACAGTTTGGCAGGTGGTCTAAAACCCTCATTGTTTGTCGCATTAGGTTCGTTGCATTGCAACGGGTGTCGTTAATAATCCAAGATGAGTAAAGGACTTGCAAGACCCCAAAACAATCATCAAACCCTTAAAAAAATTCAAATGAAGGGATAAAATTGTCCTTAGTGGCCACATTGGTGGACTTACTAACTAAACATCAGCACTATATCTCAAACATGATGTAGTTCTATGTGAATGTGTGTGTGATCATGCCCTAGGCTACTCTTGTGCAATTTGCACTTTGTGAAAGTAGTGAGCAATAACTACGTGTAGAAATGTAATAGAATGGTGGATGGAATAGAATAAAATTCCCTCCTATGCTTGTGTGATACAGATGAACAAGCCTTGTCCTTTGTGATGAGCTAGATGGATGCAAATGTGCTCTAGATGGATGTAACCTTAGATGATGATAGTAGTGACTAGTTCTGGCCCCTCATTATGGTCTCATAATTTTTTATTTATAGGGTTCTCTTGAGATAATTTTGTAATTAACCCTGAAATGGCCAACCACCAAAAAAGATAAGAAGTCAAAATGGCTAGAAAGTGCCCAAAAAGTGGTGGGAAAGTTAAAAAGAATCAAGGCGCCTCTGGTGGGATTAGGGCACCCATGGGCACCCCAGTACTATCATAGGTTCCCTAGTCAAGGATAAAATAACGTGAAATGATAAAATACGATTGGTCATGTGGGTGGAAGAGGTAGGGAATGAAGAAATAAATCAAAGTAAGATGGCCGAAAAACAAGGGTTAATTAGTACTTTCTTCACTCAAAAACCTTCTAAATAGTAGTATGATATTGGGACTAAATATTACCCAAAGTGTGTGATTTAGTGTCTACATTTTCCCCCACTTTATTTTGGTGAGCGAACGCTCGGTAACATAAAGTAGATAGAGATGCATACCTGATGTCTATGAAGAATGATGTAGAAGGCATGCCGAAGGACTAGACAAAGAGTGGTGTGATAAAAATATGATGGAGCGTGGAAACTAAAGATGAAAAGTGCAAAAAAGTGATGAGAGTGAACCTATGGCGTAAAAACACATGTGTAGTTATTGATGTGTATGATGTATCCGTATGGCTAGTATGGTGTGTATTGCCACAAAATTTTGTTGTTAACGTTGTTTTTGTTGTTGTTGCCCCCATTTGATTGCTTGTTTCTCATACAGTCGGACCTGCAAGGATAAAACGATCAAGTAGTCAAATATGTATATATGTGTAAAGACGCATGTATATGTATGTAAGAGCATGTAAATGTAAAATACGCAAATGAAAATGTAAATGGAACATGTGCACCTGATCCATGTCGAGAAAGAGAGTGTAGAAGGATATCATTAACTGCAGGGTTTTTTTGGGTGATCCGATGCCATAGGTCGAAGAATTATAGGGAGGAATTCTATTGTATCCTCCAACCTTTAACTACTTCCCTGAACATGTGTGAAGAGATCTTTGTACGTCCTGGTTTTTTGGGCAATACGACACCGACGGTAGAAGAAGTATTAAGATGAATTCTATTGTATACTCCAACAGCTTAACTACTCCCCAATGCTAAGGACTACCATGTCCTGTAAAATTCGTTGTGTACGGGGTTCGTAGACTAGTCTGAACCCACTCACTGTATGTAACCCACAATGCCAAGGGTGGAAAGTGCACTGAACTGAACCGATGTAGAAGTGTTTTGTAGTATGTAAAACCTCAAATGATGTCCCCCTATTTGGGGATGCATACGACGTTCTTGATAGGAGAATGTGGCCCCAAAAGAGGACCAACCGCATGAACTCTGAAAATATGCCTTGTAGGGGGAAGATAATGTGCTTGGTAGAAACCAAGGTGTGCACAAACAAGAATCTAGCCAAAGAAAAGTGTTAGTATGAAAAATCATTCATGTATAAAGAAAAGTGTAAGCTACCAAATAATGTGTAAGCTAGAAAGCAACATATTAAAGTAAGCACGCAAGAAGACAAAGAAAGCCACACAAAGCGGGCTACAAACATGGGACATCACTCATAATGTCGCAAGACACACAAGGCCATCATGGTCACATACAAACAAGCAAGTGTGCACACAAAACATAGGGAAAATCCCACATACAAGAACAAACAAAAGCAAACAATGTAACAAACAATTATGGAAGTAAAAATCCTGCATAACAAATGTTGCACATGAAGCACTTGTTAGCATGTTAGAAAGATAACTAGTATGTCAAAAGCGTGTATAAGAAAGTAATGTAAAGTGTTAAGTACAAAATGAAACAATAGCACCTATAAGAGATGAATGTGGATGCCCCCAAATGACTAGTGTAGGAAGGGTAGAAGGCGAGCATCTATGTTACATGTAAGAGACCTGTATCTATGATCACAAATAGAAAAAGACGTGAATGTGCATGTGTGAATGAGATAGATAAATGACATACGAGTAATCTAAATAGCATGTGTAATAAAGTGACCATGAACAAGAAAAAGTAAGCAAGAGTAAAAGCAACCGTAATATGCCACGTGCCCCCCAAGTGGATGGAAATGTATGTAATTAGGTTCATTTGGTTTTCCCCTTAGCACTCAAGAATGAACCATAAATGAGAGTGTGTTATCGGGAAATGGTTAAATAGTGTGGGTTGTGTCTAGTGAGCTCAAGATGAGTGTGTATTGAAGATGTGTGACATGCAAAGATACATGTGTGAGTGATGATTTATCCCTAAAGCGTTTATCACTACAAGATGATAGAGGAGGTGAAGATTTACCCTATAAAGCATGTGTCATTACAAGATGAATAGTAGGGAGTGGTGATGTAGCCTAAAGCGTATACCACTGCAAGATGATAGAGTAAATGATGATTTAGCCTATAACATGAGTCACTATCCTAGAAATGTCGCATGATGCAAGGTCGAATGATAAACACGTGATGAATGTAAGGTCTATTTTATTTGTAAACCCTTGACATTCGAGTATGGACCGAGGAACTAAAGTGCGTCATAGGGTAATGAGTGCAGCGCGTAGAAGATGATGTAGTGTGTGAGATAATAGAAAACCATATGATGTGTGATATGTGTAATACGCGATGAATAATATGCAATGCAATGTATGTAGATAGACTAGCAATGTAAAGATGTGTGTTATGTAGTAGGCATGATGAGTTAGTATGTAATGTGAGATGCAAGGACAATAGTAGTGTGACACATGTATGATGGATACTAATATGGCGTATGATGTGTAGATACGCAAATGTTGAAATGATATAGACTAAATGTAGAATGTAGGATGTATGATGTGCAATGTGTGAATAGATGTAATGTGTAGTGCCTATAGTACAAAGTGTGTGGAGTTCATGTGTAGTAAGCCCTCAACATTCAAGTGTGAACCGAAGCACAAGAGTGTGTCATCGGGTAATGATCGATGCTAAAATGTGTGATGAGTATGCCTATGTAAGGAGATTGATGTAAGATAATGCAAGGATGATTGATGTGCTAATGCTAATATGGTGAGGGGGATGTGTTAGATGTTTATGCCCCCAAGCATGTACACGATGGAAATCTAGTCAAGAGACACTAAGTGGATCAATGTAAGGAGTAGTTTCTTTAACAAAAGTGATGGGATGCTAAAGTGATAGAGGAGTATGACCATCCAATGGTTCATCATCATAGTAAGCTTCATTTGGGTCCCAGTCATCAACATAGGTATGGTCTATAGCAGATGGTGGAATTACAAGTTTAACCATAGAAGGTGATTTTTGCGTATGACTTGGTGATGTGGCAGATACCTTTAATGGAGGAGGAGTGAGATCATCCTTAAGAGGAGGTTGCTTAGTTTAACTTGGTAATGCAATATATGACTAAGAGGACGTGATTTAGAGAAAACCTTGAGAAGTGATTGCTTGTTTTGACTTGGTAATGTTGTAGGTGACTGAGTAGGAGGAGGTGGTGAACTAATTTGGAGAGGTTGTTGCTTATGTTGACTTGGTGATGTCGTAGGTGGTTTCTTAGGTGGATCTTGACTAATCGAAGAAGGCATAGAGGGAACAAATTTAGGAGCCCAGGTGGATGTAGCATTTGTAGATGGGCGTGCAATAAAGTGTTGTGTAGTGAATGATATAAAGTCCTAATGCTCAATATGTTTAATTATACATTGTGTAGCATAATAGGCATTGTCATTATGTCCATTGATTCGATAATAATTGCAATATGGACGACCTTGATATTTTGCAAGCCAATAAAAAGCATAGCAATGAATAGGGCGCAAAGTGATCAATTGAGACTAAGGAGTTTAGTAAGAATGTCATGTGGCTTAGTATTACGCTCAAATATGAGAGGCTCAGGCAATGGCATGACTTGAGGTTCAACTATATGACATGTAGTAGCCATAGATTGAAGATAAGATGTAGAAGGAGAAAAAACATGTGCTTGAGAGACATCCTTAAGTTGTTGAATTTCATATTTGAGAGATGTAATTATGGATTCCATGGCCTAAAATTTGTCTTGAAATAAAGAATGTAAAGCTTGAATTGATTCCAATAGGGGTTGATTAGATGGAGGATTACTAGGACTAGGGTCATCAAATAAACAATCGAATATATGACTTATCTCATGTGGTGGTGTGTTTTGAGGACGATACGTGGTGTCTAGGGATTTTTGAAGAGCATCTTGACAATTGGGATATCTCTTAAGTAAATCAGATAAAGAAACTTGAGGAACTTTGGGAGCCATGATAGAGGAAAAACAAGGATCCTAAGCGTGAAAGAGGTTGGGTTCACCAAAATGATTAACTAAAATATAGGGTGTATAGTAGTTTATCTAAGTTAGATAAAGATGTAAATACAAGAAATAAATGTAGTAAGTGACTATGGAAAAATACCCAAGAAACTAAGCTAATGGAAATAAAAACCCTAATATGCAAGAAGAATGAGGAAGTGACTTAGCTTATTAGAGGAGCTTGTTGGAATGTGTCACGTATGACTAAAGAAACAGGAAGCAAGAGTGACTGTGCAGAGGTCCCTGGAAAGGAAGGATCGAGCTATTTGAGTAGATCGGGGCACCTAGAGAGGGACTATTGTGCTTGTGGGTGCCATGGTCTCAGTAGTATGGGTGCCCTGATATGTGCAAGAGATCCAAAATTGAGTTTTATAGGTTTGGCGGTGGTTCAAACCCTCGCCTCGTGTCGCATCAGTTCGTTACACTGCGTTAGGTGTCGCTAATAATCCAAGATGAGTAAAAGACTTGCAAGATCCCAAAACAAGCATCAAACCCTAAAAAAGAATAATTCAAATGAAGGGGTCGGACTATCCTCAGCAACCACAATGGTGGACTTTCTAACTGAGCGTTGAACTACATCTCAAACCTGATATAATTCTATGTGAATGTGTGTGTGATCATGCCCTAGGTTACTCTTATGCCAATCACACTTTGTGAAAGTAGCGAGCAATAATTACATTTAGAAAATGTAATAGAATGGTGGATGAAATAGAATAAACTTCCCTTCTATGCTTGTGTGATGCAGATGAACCAGCCTTGTCCCCTGCAAATGAGCTAGATGGATGCAAATGAGCTCTAGATGGATGCAACCTTAGATGATGATAGTAGTGACTAGTATCTGGTCCCTCATTATGGTCTCATAACTTTATATTTATAGGATTCTCTTGATCTAATTTCATAATTAACCCCGAAATGGCCAACCACCAAAAAGATAAGAAGCTAAAACGGCTAGAAATTGCCCAAAAAGTGGCAGGAAAGTTCAAAAAGATCGGGGTGCCCCAATACTAGCCTAGTAATCCAATTAAGGCTAAAATAACACGAAACAATAAAAGTCGACTGGGCATGTGGGTGAAAGAGGTTAGGAATGAAGAAATAAATCAAAATAAGATGGCCAAAAGACGGGGAATAATTAGTACTTTCTTCACTCAAAAACCTTCTAAATAGTAGTATGAGACCAAGACTAAATATTACCCAAAGTGCGTGATTTAGTGTCTACAAGATCAATGTCATTTCAACAGACCCACACTGATTGGTGCCGATTGCAGGAAACTACACCGATTTTTGTTAAATTCAAGGAAAATGGTTGAATTTGGTTTCAACCATTTCCTTTTGTGGGGTTTTCGGTTTTATGATTGTCTAGGGTTATTTTGAGTGTGTGGTAGGGTTTGTTAGGAGGTTAGGTTGGTTTTTGTTTATTTGTTTTAGTTTTTTTTTTGGTTACATGTGGTTATGAGTGGTAAAATGGTGAATATAAATCGATAGAATAGGTAAAATGATCATGTGCGATTACGAGGGGGTGTCCTAGAGTGTGTACGCACCTATGGGAATTAGGGTGCCCTAATTTTGGTGTCTACATGAACTATCATCTCTCTTGTCGATAGCCAAAAGATATAAATGTCAATATTCCAACACATTGCTACTACTAAAGAGGCGAGCGTAGCAATGTTGAATTGCATCGATGAGAAAGACATATAACATCAACCAAACCAAGTACATCCCAATGTGCCAACCCGGTCTCATTTATCCCAAGAGAATGAATCTTGTATAATGTTATGTCATAATGAAAATTCTACTCAACATTGTAGTAATCAAATATAAAGATTAGTTTTTCTAGTCAAATATGATATTGGTATTTTGCAGTTTTAAGTGTCAAAATTCAAAAAATATGCCAAAGTGTTAGAACCAATAGATTTCCCCATAATCGTACACAATTTACCAAGAGCATACAAATCATGTCGGGAATGTACACATGTTGTCAAGAGCATATCATTTCTACGGGGAAAATTACCCCCATCCTCTTGTGTAACATGTTTGAAAATTTCGTAAACAAGTCAAAAAAGGAAAATTTGGGTTCAAAATTATTCACCAAGCGCACTGGCTCACCGAATATGATAACAGGGACTCCCAACTGATCCAATCAGTTCCCCATTAATTCTCGTCTATTTACAAAGGTGAAAATTAGTAATGAGGTGAGTTTCCTTTTTTATATATGTTGGGGAAAAACTGCTAATTCAGTCTTTCTCTTCAATTAGCATTACTTTATATGTTTATCAAATTGCAAAGGAATTAGGACTATAAGTAAAAATTTTAAAGGAAAAGATACTCCGAAGAACAACAAAAGGCAAGAAGAGGAAGCCATCCGACCAGGGTTCTCAGAAGTAACATCAATAAAGGGAAAGATATTGAAGGATCCAGCAGTGATCTGGATAGCACTCAACATGAGACTGAGGGGGATTTAGCAGCCAGGTGCCTTTTTAACCTTGGCAACATTGACAAGAATAGTAAAGACCATGTACACAGTGAACTAGAGTTACACAAAGATGGAATCAAGTTGATTAGAAAGGATATCAAAGGTATTAGGGGAATGATAAGGATCTTTAAGTCTAATAAGGTAGACAAGGACATCTAGAATAAGATAGAGATGGAAAACAAACTAGAGGGAGTTGAAAACAAATGTGACATCTTAGTTGACGGTTTCATTATACAAAATGTTATCATTAACTCTATCATGAAAGAGATGAACAACAAGGGTAACAATGGTAACAAGGAAGCAACAATGAGGAAGCTAAGAGAAAGGAAGATGAGAAGAGATAACAGTACATGAAAGATCTCATCCAGATTTCCAATCAAGTGGAGAATACGAAATGACTTATAGTTGTATTGTTGCTTTGGGGCTCAACTTTGATTGCACTCAGGCTGCACTTCGGTTGTTTTTGGGTTGTATTAGGATTGTTCTCTCCAGATGCTTTTGTTTTAGCTCTTGTTTTCTTTCTTGTAATGTTTACAGCTATATCTGGATTTTAGATCCATTTTTTGTGTCATTTCCCACATCAGTGATATCATTGTTTCATGCACACTTCTTGAATCTCAAGGGGGTAACCATATTTTATATTTATCTATCTTGCTACTTGCAAAATTGTTGATTTTTTAGTACACAAGACTATATATGGGGAGGGGGATCGGAGGCCCAAGATTGACAAGGTGTCTAACTTCAAATCCAGATGACTTAGTACATATCATTGAGATGTGATTTGGTTTATTTGAATCCATGATGTGCTCTAATAATATTTAGATGTGGTTTAGACGATACCTTTCATTTAGCAAATCATATTTTTTAGCATTTATTATTATTGTTTTGATTTTGCATCGGCTCGTGCATGTATAGAAAAGAATATTTGTTCAAGATCTTAGGTACATTGGATTTTTCTCTAAAGCTTGAGGAACACAAAATCTTACATACATACCATGTCTTCTTTTTCTACCCAAGTATGTATGCGTGCACGCGCACAAACATCAAAATGGGGGAAATGTAGACACCTAAAATGGCCCCCCAGTGCATTTACTAGTTGTTAAATTGCATGATTTTTGAGTGGTTCTCGCTTCTCAATTATTGGTCCAAATTAGGCATTATCGGAGTGTTTATGGGTCGTAGTCATATCTCCCCTTCTCTCGCACGTTTTCTCTCACTTCCTTTGTTTCTAAGTCTTGGGTTGTGTTAAAAGTCTTAGTAACGAGTGTGTGTGAGTGTTAATAATGTCCCTACATCCCTATGTCATTTAGTCTCCTTTTGGTTGGTGTGCACCCTTCTTGTGTGGTCAAGTATTTTTTGTTTTTATCTACAATTATCACTAAATCTCATAATTAAATAGATGTTCCTCTAAACCTTGCATGATTACCCTTCTTTAGTTTTGGAATTAATTAATTAGTCTCTTATTACTATTTTGCATATGTTTTTGGCCTAGTTAAAAGCAAGTGGTATTTTCATCATAATTTAGTTGTGATCCATGAGTGTATTGTCCTCTTCTCCTTCGTATCTCGTATAACATACCAAAGGTCATTTGAGAAAAATACTCTTATTAAACCACCACAAAGGATCTAACAATATAGCCATATATTTACACAAGCATAGTGTCTAATTGCACAACGTCACTCAATAAGATCACAATTATCTTATATATCTTTTCACAATTTTATTGATATTGATCACATTATCTTATATATCTTTTCACAACACATGACATTTTTAGATCATTTTTATGCAAGGGCAATATCATTGTCTTTCTCAATTGATTGACATTGTTTCACATACTTTTCTTGAATCTCGAGGGCAAATCGTATTCTATATTTATTTATCTTGTTACTCTTATCATTATTGATGTTTTAGTAAACACGACTATATATGATGAGAGGGATTTGAGGCCCCATATTGACAAGGCACCTAAGTTCAATTCCTAGTGATTTGGGACATACAATTGAGATGTGATTTGATTTATTTGATTCCAGGATGTACTCTAATTATATTCAAGTGTAGTTTATAATATAGTTTGCTTTTTGTACTTCATATTTTTCAACATTTATTACTCTCATCATTATTGATGTTTTAATAAATACGATTATATATGATGAGAGGGATTTGAGGCCCCATATTGACAAGGCACCTAAGTTCAAATCTTGGTGATTTGGGACATACAGCTTGAGATGTGATTTGATTTATTTGATTCCAAGATGTACTCTAATTATATTCAAGTGTAGTTTATAATATAGTTTGCTTTTTGTACTTGATATTTTTCAACATTTATTATTCCGATCATTATTGATGTTTTAGTAAACACGAATATATATGATGAGAGGGATTTGAGGCCCCATATTGACAAGGCACCTAAGTTCAATTCCCGGTGCTTTGGGACATACAATTGAGATGTGATTTGATTTATTTGATTCTAGGATGTACTCTAATTATATTCAAGTGTAGTTTATAATATAGTTTGCTTTTTGTACTTCATATTTTTCAACATTTATTATTATTATATTATTTGACATTGGCTCATGCGTGTGTCCAAGGGACATTGGTGTTTGCTCAAGCTTAAGACAAACCAAATCTTGAATATCTATGCCATGTCTTATTTTTCTACTTTGGTATGCATGCACACACTCATCAAAGTGGGACAAATTTTAGACACTTAAAAATGTCCCCTTTGTTATTATTGTTAAATTACATGATTTCAAAGTTGTGTGTACTTATCAATTATTGGTCCAAATCATGGACTACTAGCACATTTATGTCATACTCATTCTCCTCTCATCCCTTTTATCTTACTCTATGTTTCTCACGCTTTGGGTTTTGGGTCAAGAGCATTAGTAATCTTGTTTGGGGGTATTAATATTATCTCCGGTTCATTTAATGGCTCTTTTTGATTGGGTTGCACCATGTCTTGTATGGTCTATCTTTATTGTTTTTAATCATTATCTTGTCAATTAACATGCCAATAGGGTTCTAATTTCAATTTAATGTCTATAAATACATAAGCATTGTTGTTCATTTACCTTTAGAGAAACACAATTTTTATTACTATTCACGAGAATCTATGTAACACTTGCAAACATTCTAGAGAACTCGAGCAATCATTAGAACATTTATTGATGAAGCACACAAGATTATGCTAGAGCAATCACTAAAGGACACGACACAACATTAGGGTTTGAATGATATTAAAATCATTCCAATTATTTAGGTTCATTGTTTTTATATTGTCATTGTCGTGGCCTCACAAATACCAAGCCCCGACACATGTTTTTCTTAGCTTTCAAATATGTATTAAGTATTGATGGCCATCTAGGGAGAAGAAAATCTTGTTTGCAAGTACCCATTGTTGTGACACAAAAAAATGTGAAAGATTATTGAAGATTAGGACCAAGCACACGCAATCATCAAGTCAATTCAAGTTCTTTGTCATTCATTAGTAACACCGATGATGCTCTTGACATCTGTGAGAGGTGTTAATGATGTTGCAAACATTCTATTTTGATCAATGTCATTTCTCTAAGTAAGGTTAATGTCGCCTTGAGGCGCATGCATGCTTACCCTTTGTTGATTTTAGAATTAATTAATTAGCCTCTTACTACTATTTTGCACACATTATTTGGCCAAGCTCAAAATAAATGGCTATTTGTGTCATGATTTAGATATGATCCTTATTATAGTTTTAATTCAAGGGTTTTGAATATTTGAGGGCTAGTTAGTTTGCACTAGTCATTCAAACCCAAATGTTCTCCTCAATACTTTGGGTCAAACAAAATTAGTTCATTACAAGAAAACGAGTCACAACACACAAATTTAGGGCAAGAAATTGAAAGATTGGAAGCTAAAAACAGAATTTTAGGGAACAGTCACTTGGTATCAGTATGATAGACTGCGGAGAGCATTGGGATGATCTTGGCACCTTGTTTGAATTAGAGACAGATTTTCAAGATCCTTTGGTGGTGTTAGTTGTTTGTTTCAAGTACACATTGCATAGACAGATTTACAACAAAATGAAAGAGATATGAACCTTTGATTTCCCTGTTTCTTTACCTATTTGGTTGTCCTAATTAATAGACAATGTTTAATGTATTGTACATGGTATTGCAGATGCTTAATCAGAGTTGAGATACCACGCTTTCTTCATTGCATAAAAAGATTTGCTAATATTATACCCAATTTGAGAGGCATGTTTTTAAGAAAAACTACATCATAAGATTTTCAGAGGGTATCTCAAAAAGGTATTTGGTGTAAGGGCGTTAATGCTCATTAGAGAAAATGTCTTTCTAAACAGTGCAATGGAAAAGATTTTTAGATCTTTCTAAAGAAAAGCAGAGCGGATCAGTATGGTAAATAAAATTGGTAACAAAATGCACGCAACTTATTTTCTTCTTATAATGGAATTAATGCAATGAAGAATCTAGAGTTGTGGTAATTCCAAAATGCACTTAAGAGGCATGTTGGACTTTGGGTAGTGGGATTTCGTTTGAATTATGAAGTCACCAAAACGGAGAGGGGAAGGCTAAGCAAACAAACTCACTCATGCAATCAATCAATCATTATGTTAGGAGGGTGACTTTTATTGTGGCATCACCCCCACTAGTATAAGGATTATGGTCTATTCAGTTTACATGTTACGGCAAACCCCTACTGACCAATGAAAAGATTAAATTTGTGAATGGATAAGGATTTTAGAGTCATAGAAACAATTCCAAAATAAACTGAAGATGCATATTGGACTTGGGGTAGTAAAACATTTATTTAAAGGCAATTGAATCGATTTTTTTGTGGATTATGGAAGTCATTGAGGAGAAGAGGAAATGGCCAAGCAAGCAAGCATACTCATCCTGTGATGGGAAAAGAAATGAGCAGAACACGTACTCCAAAGCCCAAACAAAAACATCTTACATATCAAAGTTAAAACAATAATTTATTAATTTTATATAATGGTATGCAGCAGATCAATATATATATGGCTGAAACCCATCCAAGACAAAAATGGTCTTTAGTTTGTATGATTGCATCCACTTTGAAATTATTTACTCTGAAGGCCTTAATACACAAACTTACATCTTGTTACAATTCCCTACCCAGCAGAAACAAATCTTCTAATATGAAGAATCAATAATATGCTTATGTAGAGCAGCAAACAAAATTCTCCCAAAAAAATTAAAAATACAGCCTAGTCTTTATGAAGCAAAAACTTGTTTCTCACCCATGCCTCCTCCAATTTTACTAGCACTTAAAATAGAGACCTAACAACACATAAATTGAAACCGGATTCACTCTGAAGTTTGAACTAATAAGATCCTTTCCCACTGAAACAAAATTCACCTGCAAACAAAATTCTGAAGAAAAGAATTATGACCTTAGTCTTCATGAACATGCAGCCAATCCCAAATACCACAGCAATCCCAAACCGAAGCCCTTTGTGCATTTGTTTTGAGAATCTGTTGCATACACAGCCACAAGTTAATTGCAGAGCTCTAACCCTTTGCTTTACTTAAATGCCAGTAAACCCCAATGTTGCAAATAACAACATTGCCCAGCACGTGGACTTCATAAACAATGAAAACAAAAATGCAAAACAAACCTTCTCCTTGGCACTGTCAAAGTCCTGTCATTCTGTTCATTAATTTGCAGATCTTGGCATGTTTGGCCTCTATGTTTAAGGGAGGTTTCAGAGTTTGACGTCAGAGAGGAAATATTATGAACTTCGGTTGTGGGAATTGTTAATTGTTCTTGAGGAATTACTTGCACAGGCTCAGAGAAACTGCTTCTGGGGGTATCTGGGAAGTAGTTTTCGCCATCACTTCATTTGCATGTATCTGTAACTTGACTTCACCTTGTTGTTCAGAGACCAATCTATTTTCCATCAGGCCATTGTCCATTCTTAAGGATTCAGAGACCTGAAAATAAGAAGAAAAAATTATAAAGATATATATACATGTATACTAATTAATATCCGCAAAAAAGCAAAATGAATTGTGCTTCCAATGTGCTACAATAATTTGAAGAATATAGCCAAAACTTCACCCAAAACATGGGAGAAAATGCAAAACTAGCTAAAAAGAATACGACCCACTATTAACCATCATGCAGTAGTAACAGAAGCATCAGTAGGAATACCAATTTGAAGAAGACCCTGACGCAGAGATCAATAGTACCTGAACAGGAGTCTGAGACACTTCTATTCCAGGTGCTTCATTTTTGTTACAGTGCACTTGTCATCATCACTTGGATATTCTGCAGTCATATCTACAGTGTCAGGTTCTGCATCTTTTGCACTGTCTCCATTGATCTGTGCCCACACTTGAACGGCAGGTGATGAATCTCTGTGCAAATTAGCTGTCGGATCATCATCTACATTGTTCTTATCTAAAGAAGTGCATTTTAGCATTTCCTGGACGCCCTTCTGCAACCCCACCTTAGTTTGAATTTGATCTTCTCTTACAGCTTCTGGCAAATTCTCAGTCACTGATACCTCCGCTATCATGCCATTGAATTGCTGCTCATCACTCAGTGCCTCAACTCCAATATCAATATCTGTTTCATCAATAGCAGAAGACAGTGTGGCTTTTGTGCTGTCTCCATTGATCGGTGTCAATACTTGAACTGTAGGTGATGAATCTCTGTGCAAATTAGCTGTCGGATCATCATCTACATTGATCTTATCTAAGGAAGTGCATTTTAGCATTTCCTCGGAGCCCTTCTGCAACCCCATCCTAGTTTGAATTTGATCTTCTCTTACAGCTTCTGGCAAATTCTCAGTCACTAATACCTCCGCTATCATGTCATCGAATTGCTGCTCATCACTCAGTGCCTCAACTCCAATATCAACTTCTGTTTCATCAATAGCACATGACAGCATGGCTTTTGTGCTGTCTCCTTTGATAGGTGTCCATGCTTGAACTGTAGGTGATGAATCTCTGTGCAAATTAGCTGTCGGATGATCATCTACATTGTTTTTATCTAAAGAAGTGGATTTTAGCATTTCCTCGGAGCCCTTCTGCAACCCCATCCTAGTTTGAATTTGATCTTCTCTTACAGCTTCTGGCAAATTTTCAGTCACTAATACCTCCGCTATCATGTCATCAAATTGCTGTTCATTGCTCAATGCCTCAACACCAATACCAACTTCTGTTTCATCAATAGCACAAGACAGCTCAGCTGTTTTGAAACATTCATTAGGGGTACTTTCTGCTTCATCAACGGGAGAAGTCGACTCAACAGTCTCAATGCCTTTTTACACATACCTTCCGTTTCATCAACTATACAAGCCGACTCAACTGTCTCAATGTATTGTCGCATATGATTCCCTGCATCCATATCTGTAGCCTCCCTTGAAGTGTCCTCTGTTTTTTCAATGAAAGATGATTCAGCAACTTGATCACAGTCCTCTTTGCATGACAATTCATCAGTAGCAAAAGGCAACTCAACTGTCTCGACACCCTCTCTAGGAGCACTTAATTCTGATTCATCAATAGCAAATGACAACTCAACTGACTCCATCTGTTGTTGTTGCTCATCCTTATTGCTCTCTGCCCAACTGTCCTTTTCTCCCAATGACCGCAAAGGAAGATTTGGCTGTTGCAGCTCCAACAATGATTGTTCACAAATTAAATTCTCACCAGGAGATAATTCTTGCCCATTATTCCCATGGTCGTCGGCAGCTCCACTTTCAGAAGGAAATTGAGCACCATTTCGACCTAAAACCACAAGCATTTGTTCCTCTTCGGCGGCATTGCTTTGTTGGTCGTCATGCTCCATTGCAGAAACAGTAAATGCCTGGCAATCAGGACTGTTTTCTTCCTCAGGATTTGGGGTTTCGTGACCCTTGTCAACACCAATTGCAGAAGTTACATCACTGTTTTCTTGCAGGCTTAAAGGCTGTTCTCTACACTCCTCAGGCTGTGTATTTGCATTTGAATCAATGTCTCCTGCTTCCATAGTATCTACCCCATGTTCTTCTGCCGTATGTACATCCTGGTTTGCAGTGTCAGGCTCCGAGTCCTTTTCACTCATAGCTTCAGCAATGTCCATTTCTAATGCTTGGTCAATAATAGGTGCTTCTCCACCTGCTGTTATAACAAAATCAATGAATTCCTCATTCCTAGATGCAAAATTTGCATCATCTGTGGACTCGGTCGAAACATTGTTTCCATTTCTAAGCAAAGAGAAGATATCATCACTCTTTGGCATAATGTAAGATTCATTTTCTGCAGATTCTGTATTAAAATCATCACTGTATGTCGAGCCAGACAAACTATTGGCTAAAGCTGAGCTAAAATACTCGAGACCTATGTCACAGTCTTCACAAAATTGTTTTGGGTCACGTCTCCCCATTGGTCCTTGAATAGAATCTTCAACACGTCTTACAGAAAACGAGCTTTCAGATTCAGGCATAGAAGAGAATTCAAGACTGCTATCGGTATCTAAATGGATCTTTTCTGCCTCAAATTCATTCCATTTTGTCTCAAGGCTTGGAGCATCTGTTTGCATTGGCAAGATTTTGGTTTCAGGCTCAGAGTGGAAGACATCTTCCTCGAAAGCATTTTGGGTTTCTGATGCTGTGCTTTCCCATTCATTCCATTTGGTCTCAAGGCTTGGAGCATCTGTTTGCATTGGCAGGATTTTGGTTTCAGGCTCAGAGTGGAAGACATTTTCCTCGATAGCATTTTGGGTTTCTGATGCTGTGTTTTCCATTGAATTCTGATGAACAGCCTCTTCAGGCTCAAGATGTTTGACGACTGCAGGAGGCTCGGGCGCATAATGTTGAACTGGCACTCCCATCTCCTTATCTTCAACCTGACCTGCCCCTTCCATTCCGTATCCTCAATTGCTTGTACATCTCCTATCTGGCCCCTCCCTTCAATTTTGGCAGATTGATGCAAATGATTATCCTCAAAACAATCTTCATTTATAAATTCTCTACGAGAATTCTCTCTAACCAAATCTAGCATTGCTGTTGAATCAGAATCATGTGGATCATTTCTGTTTTCAATCTGTGACATCTTTGCATCTCCTTCATTGTACGGAGAATCCTCTTGTTCATTTTCCTCTCTCTTCTGGCCAAACTGTTCAGAGTCCTCTACATTTTCAAAGTGTATATCAGTTGTTTCAATGTTGGGAATATCCACAAAAGCCCTTGCGTCATCAAGCACACTCAAGCAATGTGATGTTTCATACTCCTCTTCCCTGGGTATTTCTTTCAATGCATTTTCAAAGTATATATCAGTTGTTCCACTATTAGGAATATCCTCAAAATTTCTTGCATCATCAAGCACATTCAAGGAATCTGATTTTTCATCTTCTTCTTCCCTGGATATTTCTTTCAATGCATTTTCAAAGTATTTATCAGTTGTTCCACTATTATGACTATCCTCAAAAGTCCTCCTGTCTTCAGGAACATTCAAAGAATCTGACTTTCCATCATCCTCTTCCCTGGATATTTCTTTTGATGCATTTTCAAAGGATATATCTATCGTTCCACCATCAGGAATATCCTCAAAAGTCCTTCCATCATCAAGCACATTCAAGGAATCTGAATTTTCATCTTCCTTTTCCCTGAATATTTCTTTTGATGCATTTCCAAAGGATATATCAGTCGTTCCACCATCAGGAATATCCTCAAAAGTCCTTCCATCATCAAGCACATTCAAGGAAACTGAATTTTCATCTTCCTTTTCCCTGGATATTTCTTTCAATACGTTTTCTAAGTATATATCAACTGTTCCTCCATTAGGAATATCTTCAAAAGTCCTTTCATCCTCAAGCACATTCAAGGAATCTGGTTTTTCATCCTCCTCTTCCCTGGATATTTCTTTCAATGAATTTACAGGGTATATATCCGTTGTTCTACTATTAGAATTATCCTCAAATGTCCTTCCATCATCAAGCACATTCAAGGAATCTGACTTTTCATCTTCCTCTTCCCTGGATGTTTCTTTCAATGCATTTTCAAAGGATATATCAGTTGTTCCACCATTAGGACTATCCTCAAAAGTCCTTCCATCATCAAGCACATTCAAGGAATCTGAATTTTGATCTTCTTTTCCCTGGATATTTCTTTCAATGCATTTTCAAAGTATATATCAACTGTTCCTCCATTAGGAATATCTTCAGAATCCCTTCCATCCTCAAGCACATTCAAGGAATCTGGTTTTTCATCTTCTTCTTTCCTGGATATTTCTTTCAATGCATTTACAGGGTATATATCAGTTGTTCCATCATCAAGCATAGTTAAGGAATCTAACTTTTCATCTTCCTTTTCCCTGGATATTTCTTTCACTGCATTTTTAAGTATATATCAGTCGTTCCACCATTGGCAGTATCCTCAAAAGTCCTTCCATCATCAAGCATATTCAAGGAATCTGACTTTTTATTTTCCTCTTCCCTGGATATTTCTTTCACCTCTACATCCTTTACACCCTTTTTATGTTCAAACTCCTCCACAGGTTTTGAATCATTCTCGTCAGTTTCCATGGGATATCCCTCATCAAATATGTCTGAAACATTCGTATTCTTTAGCATGTCAATTCCTTCAGCTACATTGAAATCCATAGTTTCTTCTACATAGCTTTTTATAGTTGGAATCCCATTAGATGCTAAGGAAGCCTGTGATTCAAAATCCATGGGCATTTAAGACAAATACAACAGTTCAATCCCTTAGATCATACGTAACTTTGGAGCATTTGCATTTCAGAATCTAGTACGTGATACAGCCTAGCCATCTAACTTGAGTAAACAATTAGCAATGGTCATAAAGTTTCGCGACCTTCGAAGTAATGAAACATACCATGCCTCTGCATTATATAGACTCCATTTGCAAATATGAACCGGAATGAATGTAGACCTGTGTAGATCACCGTCAAACTTTCACAGAATTGACACAGATCTCCTATCTGTGTATTGCTATGAACAGATAACTTGGCAAGTTGGAAATTAAGGAAATCTGCACCCCAAGAAAAGAAAATACCATTAAACTCTTTAAAAGGCATAGACTCTTAACATACACAGACATCAACATTTTGCACAAACTAAAGATACATGCAAAGATCATCCAACAACTAAAGTAAACTCAAATGAAAGTAAGTGCCCCATGGAAGACCCCAGTAAAATGATCCAAATTCAGTTAAAGAAAGCATGTGGGAGTTTGAATTACAGACAACCTAATACTCTACTACACTTCTTCTAATGGAAAAGAGCAGAGCAAAACTATTTAAACCCAGATATCTCTTCACGGTTTATTGAGGAGCAAAAGCCTAAATCAAGCATGATCAACTTATGTAATTTCACTTTTCGGGAATCAGCTGCATGTTAATATCCAGTTAATCTTCATGACCCATCTTAATACTTCAACATATCTGCATGCGAAGGCCCAAGTTTTGATCTTTTGATGTGGACTTAATATACAAGTAAAATGATCCAAATTCAATCAAAGAAAGCAGGTGGGTATTTCAATGAGAGACAGGCTGGTGCATTAGAACATCTTATCAGATGAAAAACGGCAGAACAAAATAAATTTCAAGCGAGTTATCTCTTCACACTGGAGCAAAATTTAGACCAAGCAAGATCAACTTATGTAAAATCATTTAATATGAGTTAAGTCTTCATGACCCCTCTTCCATAGTGATGCACTGCTGAAACCCAAATGCCTAAAAAGATAAACTCAGCCAGCAGCCATAAATACTCACACTCGATCAAATTTGACAAGCAACACCCAAAAGAGCAGAAACATGATCAAAATAAGCAGAGACCTGGATTTCATAATTGTTAAGTTGCCTAACTCGAAAGAGAGCCAAATTTTACCAGAATCATTTATGGCATCAGCCTCTCAGCCAAAGAACAGGGCAACAGAACTCAAAACCAACCTCCAGGATTAGCCTCACAGATCTTTTATAAATGCAGCCCAGAAATAATTTGCATGATTTGGGGCCAGAGAATACACAAAATACGGAAAACAATCTAAAAAAAAACTGTGCTATTTTTCATGCAAAGACACTCCGAAAAGTTGTTTAATAACAGACAAACATAACAGCTCTTTCCAAAAAACCTAAAAAAATGTCTGGCGGTACATTTGATGCAGAATAAAAAGATTAAAACGAAAAGGGTGAATGAATATCCATTCAAAAAGGTAAATTGGTTATATTTACCTCAGAAAGCAACCTGCAACGAAAAAAGCCGGCTTCAAACAAAAATGGCATCTCCCGCCATCTCTAAATTACAAAATGCCATTTTTCCGGGCCGATTTTGTTGTTTTCTTGTCAAAGTTTCTGTGCCGGTCTCGAATTATTATATGTTTGTACATCCTAAAAATGGAGGCAACCATTATAATTTGAATTATTTTTCTCCAAAGAAAACGCTCTGGCGGTATCTTCCAGAACAAGAAAATTAACTGCCCGGGAATTTACAGAGGAATTGCCAACCTTTCGTTGTGTACGCCAGTGAAAAATTATTTTTTTATTACACCTAAATACCCATTTGGGTCCTTTTCAAATAACTAGGGGTCTATGAAGGTGTGGTCTAGTGATAAGTTGTGGGTCATGGTGTTAGTTGAGACCAGGGTTCAATTTCCCATCTTTGGTATGGTGCCACTTATGAGTTTGAGTTCAACCATGTCCTTTTGGTACTTTTGGGGAAAAAAATGTTATTTTTTTATGAAAATTTGGGTTTGAGATTTGTTACTTACCTTAATTTATTTTTAATATTGTACACGTCATTTTAAAATGGTCTCTCTGTATTTATTAGTTGTTAAATTGCATGATACAGTATAGTTGAGCATTTATTGATTGGTGGTTGAATTTAGGCTTTATTGGCGCATTTGTTGACTTTTGATGGTCTTTGTCCCCTTCATAGCCTCCTTCATGTGTCTTCTTTTGTCCTCTCTTCCTTTTGTTGCAAGTTTCGTACGACATGCCCTAGCTCCCTTGTGTGCCCCTTTTGCAAAGGTATTTTCATCTCAAATTTCTCGTTTTCTGACTATTAGATGTTTGTTTAGGTTCTAATAGAATCATATTTTGAATTCAATTTGTCTAATAGATACATAGGCATTATAGCTCATTTTGTAATGAAGCGTGTAGTATGTCTAGTAATCATTTTAGTGAATGTATTGAGTACCCTGATGCACTCTAGAGAGATGAATTAAGCATTAGGACATTTATCATTTTATTGCGGCACAAAAGTACATGCTAGAGTAATCATTCCAATGAGTAGGGTCATACAATGCATACTTATGTGGTTTAGTATATCTCTAGATTATTTTCAATTACACACAATCATTGCTTTTGTTGTAGTGTTATTGTTTAGGGCCTTGATAGTTAAATTGTTCTTGAAAATACAACAAACCCATAGCACAAGCCCCAAAAGATTCATTGTTCTCCTTAAAGTTCCATAAATTGTGCCATCATAAGGCAAGAAGAAGGGGAAATGTATTTTGCTAGTTACAATCGTAGTGTAGAATTTTGAGTGAAAGAGCTAGTGTTTAGGATAAGGCAAGCACCGTCATCAATTCAATTCTAGTTTGTATATCACCTTCCGAGCATCCCCATGTTTTGTACCTTCATGGAGCTTCCTCTACGCTTCATATAGCTAGGAATGGTTACTAGCAATTTTTTGGGTGAGTTTTGTGCCACTTTTAAGGGTACATTTCCATTACCGAACTCGACAACGATCATTAAATATCACGAATTTCATTATATGTCTTTATATCTTGCGTGAACACCTCACTAGTTATAATTAATTAATTACGAGTTATTTTATATTTACACAAGATTGTTAGGCCTAGTTAGTAATAATTATGTTGATAGCATTCCACAAATGGTAGTCAAAGTGGTGATGAGGGGATGTAATGTTCGTGGATAGATAATTAATGACGACCTTATATTTGATGTCCATTTGACTATGAGAAGGCTTTTTTTCTCGTAGAAAACAATCAAAATATTGTAATATCTTAGACATACAACGAAATTTGCGGCCTTTTTGATGAAAATATTATGAAGAATGTATCAAAGTTATTAATAATTGTGGTATGCATGGGAAAATCCAAGCTAAACGTCTTAAAATTGATATTTTTGATATCATTTAAATATATATTTAAGATGTCTATATTGATTAGGTAATTGCATAGTACAATTTAATTGGAATCTATTTATCTATATTACAAATACATAGTATAAGCTTATTTTAATACTTATGCACCATATTTCTTCACAATTAAATAAACTCTTTTAGAATTATGTGAATGAAGTGCCCTTATCATGTCTTCATTGGATAAAATGAATAACTCTCAAAGTTTAGAGGGATCAATCTTATTTTAAAAGGAATTTATTTTGTTAGTAGATATTTTATCATGATAATTACCTTATTCCATAATAAATGGTGGAGATTATGAAACTATTATACCCCCTCATTTTTTTATGTATGTAGATAATATTTCAAAAGCAATAGAAGTTTTGTCTCATCTTACATCTATCCATCAACCTTAGATTGAATATTTCCTATAAATGGTTGGAGTCCAACTTCATTCTTCTTATTGATCTCCAAAGATCAATGATCATAAATAGTTGTTGTAGGAGTTTTTGCACTAAAAGATAAAGATGGTCATATTGGTGAAATTTACGAGATCAATAGTTTAACCATATTTTAAAATAGAAATTAAGTTTAATTTGATTACTTTTCTTAATTCAATTGTAGATCACTAAGAAAGTGTCATTTTTGCTTCAAACCTTAATTTGACCTCAATACCCCATGAGAAACATAAACATGGGAGATGTTTATTGGGGCATGGGTTATCCTTTCTTTATTGTCATGCCCCTCAGATTTCAAACAAAATCACAATCAACACTTGATGTAAGTCAACAAATAGTTTGACATATGTAAGTGTTCCAACTTTTATATTTTGATGGTCAAAACAACAATAAATACTGTAATATTCTCTCAATGTTTGATTTCTTCTTTTGGCACATGATTTCTCTTGAAACAATGAATTTCTTACAATTTGAAAGCTCAATTTTGTATGAATTAACTCTTCTTTCTCTTAGATATACTAACACGGTCATGCATTCATAAATTTATCAAATTCAAATTAGGTTCGTATTAGCTTGTAAGGAAACATACAACATACAAGAAAACTTATAAGAAAGGACACAAATCCCCAAGGAATTCAAAATCAAGGGGCCATCACAAAAGTGGTTACAAGTTTGCATGGAGTATTGAACTTGTATGACTAGTTTCATTTAGTATGGAGTATGGAAATGGTAATTGCCTGGGTTGTGGGAAAATAAGGAAGGAGAAAAAGAACCAAGAGGGAAAGAGAGTCGGGGACACTCATGGAGAGAACCAAAAAAAAGCCAAACAAGGTAAAAAATGTTGAAAGTCATATAAGACAAAGAAAACAAGTTAATATTAAACAACAGAAAACGCACAATGCAAAAAAATTAACATAAATCAATAATCAATAAATACATAGATACACTTAGATATCAATGTGTGTGTGTGTGTGTGTGTGTGTGTGTGTGTGTGTGTGTGTGTGTGTGTGTGTAGACACACACGTGTGTGTGTGTGTGTGTGTGTGTGTGTGTGTGTGTGTGTGTGTGTGTAGACACACACACACATCAAGACGCACTAATTTTTTAGTAGTGAATCAATAAATACATAAATACATTTTTTTTATATTTATACGAGTTTTGTGATTTAACGATCGACACGATTCAAGCTGCACTAATGCAATGCCGGTCATCTCAACCGAACATGTAAATGCAAGGGTAAGTGATTCCCTGGGGCCTGGGAATTAGACCTAAATGGGTGGTTGACTAGGGAATACTTAGGCCCCACCATAGAGCCACACCCTTACACCCAAAACATAAATACACTTATACCAATACAATTAATAAATCATGTATCAAAATTAGATGTCTACACACCTAAAAGTTCAATTATTGTGAAATACAAAACATAAAAGAAATATTAATAGATGAGATTGACTGACTCAAGGTCAAGGCCTCGAACCCATCCAAGGTTAAGTCCAAAATAGGCCACTATGGTCCACAAAGGGAGAAAAACCAACAAAATTGTGGATTTTGCTCAATTTGTCCCCCACCCAAAGTTAGATGTGGACAATTCATAAAAGTTGATTAGCTTTGGGCATGTTCACGTTCATTTAAAAGTTAGGAATATGATAGGTATCTTATCTCAAGATAAGAAATTTATGAATCACTTAAAGTGTTTAACTAAAAGTTCCCCCATGTTAGATATTTATGTTAGACCTTACCATTTACACATCACATTAATTCTTTATGAAATGCTTGACTTCGAAATTTACGAGCCACGTCAATGGTCAAAAGTTTTGGTTTATGCGGTTGGAAATCAATTATTAGGTATATTAGAATTTGAAATTTATGTATCACATTAATAAATATCTTATATTAGATTTTAAAATGTATAAATCACATTAATTGTCAACTGTTTTGGTGCATAAGATTGTAAACCGTTTATAAATATCTCTCGAACAATTTTCCTCTATATTTCACATCAAAATAATGTTTTTTCAAATCAAAACAATGTTTGTTGGTTCTCCTGAATTCTCTTTCGACTGAATTTTCTTTTTAAAGTGCTCTTCTTCTATAAGATAATTTGCCACAACCTCCTCTTAGTATTGCTATGTGTGCTTGAGTTTCACAATTATCTTATTATTTCGATATGTTATTTTGATAATGTAATTGTATAATTATATTTAATCGATATTTTTTTAGTCTCTAATTTTTTAGTATAAATATTACACTCTTAGGCACGCACACACAGTGCTATGACACACACACACACACGTGTGTGTGTGTGTCTGTGTGTGTGTGATATATTTCAATAAGAAAAAAATAGTCCATTTTAATTAAAAAAAAAACAAAATATTTTTTATTCCAAAATATTGGTGTTTACTTTAGAATTGTCTGATGTGAATTATAAGCCTTCAATGTTTATCATCTAGTACTTGACCTATTATTCCTTAAAAGTAAATCAAGTTGTCGAAATTCATGAGTTGTATTATAGTGTTAGAATGAGACAACCTTATTTTGACATTATGTAAACAAAAACAATCAAATGATCAAAATTCATGAGTTGTAAATTATAGAATTAGAATGAGACAACCTTATTTTGAAATTATGTAAATAAAAACAATCATTATAAAAGTAAGACATGTGCTTGAAAAAGTGCATAGGCGCTACTCCATAAGCACCTATTGATTAGAAATCAATTAGCACCTATTCAAATAGGTTATTACTACCATGCATAGGTTCTTGTTATATCGTGTCAATGAAAAAGTTTCACGACTAAAAATTAATATAGCTATCTTAAATTTAGTTATTTGAAAATTGTTGATACATATTAAATGTTGTGTTTCAATTAATAATTCTATTTTTTTGTGATTTTTCTCACAAATTGATTAGTGGAAAAATTCATCAATCTAATTATAACATTGCATTGAGCTTGAAAAACTCTAGGACTCTAAACTATATTATATAATCAAGTTATTATTATATCTGATCAACTTCTATAAGTAAAGAGAAAAACTTCTTAAGTGAGGATTAAATGAGCGTCAAATTAAAGGTTGAAATTCCCGTGTCATAGTCAAATGGATGTCAAATTTAAGATTTCAAATTAATTGTGAACAAATAATAGACATTACGATCTACCACCACAACCGAGAGGTTGCCATTGTAGAATGTCTAGATTGATGTGATTATTGCGTATAAGGTGTGGAAATTTGAAAATAAGAAACAAATTTTTTTCTATTATATTTTTTTCTCGTTACATCGATAAATGTTACTTTTATGGCCTTTGGTGCGCCTACTATTATACCTTTGAATGAAAATCAGAGGATCAATGTTTCCTCTAGATTCGTATGAACTTATTTTTGGGATCATTTTAAACATTGCAACAGGAGTTGTAGTAGAGAGGAGAATGTTCCTAAAATACAATCCTAGGATTCTTATTAACTTTGGTTGCAAAAACAGCTCCGGAATGGTTGCTAGAATTCATTAACAGATTCCTTCTAACTTAATTGGCAGTAATAATGTTGGAATGGTTGATGAAGATCAATATAGTTTTATATTTGATCTTGGTTACATTAATTATTTTGAAAGTAGTTGGGCTGAAATTATTAACCTTAATTCTGCCGTTAACATTAATATCACCTTTCTCTGGTTAAATTTGCAGTGCTATTCATGAATTCTCATTACTTAGAGAAACTTTGAAAACATACATTTCAATGGGGATGAGATATAACGGCTTATACCAAACATTAATGTATCTTATTTGACAGCGAATTTAGCATTATAAAATGTATGTTTCAAGTTAAAATTTCTACTTAAGTTTATATTCTTAAAACATTTGCTAAATTTATGGAATGCTATAATTTTATATTTAAAACATATTACCTTTTGATAAGATTAATGTAAATATGAAATGATGCTCTTTTATTGAAGAAATAACTGAAATACATATTTATTAATAATAAATTTGATGGTTTCTATACATAAAATTTTGTCAATGGGTGATGGGTGAGTATGATTTTAAAATTTTAAATACATTTAAAATCACTAAAAATGTTTTGGATGGGTGTTAAATCTCAATTCAACCCCTTGGGCTCCAATAATAAAAGTCATTTTCTATATGGGTTAGTAACCCTTTATTGTTTATGTTTTTAATATTGAATAGAAACTTCATATTTAATAAAAGAATATATTAACAATAAAGGGTTGTACAAAAAGAATGAATTGCATAATGGTATTTACAATTAAAATTATAACTTAGCCTTTAAAGCATCAAGGACAACAATGGAATCTAAACAATCCCTAGTTTCAAACTTTTTAGCATCTCAAAATGAAAGAAATCCTTTTGGAAATAATTGCATTTGAATTTCACTTCTCCAAGTATGACAAAAAACATCTAACATGTGTACATCATCCTTGAACACATAATAGCATATAAACTTATAAATAATGAATAAGGCGAAACTTGCATGCAATTCCAAATAATCCCAAAAAGGCCATGTACAAGAGTAATTGAATCACCTAACAAAATTTCCTATTAATGAAGAGGTCCTTCAAAAATAGTTCTTAGACTAGACTACACAAGCTTTCAACAAGATCTCACAAAAGGGTAGTCTCATAAAGGGCCTTTAACATTTTTCATTTTAGAACAATAAAAGACATAAACCATCGGTAAGAGCACTCTTGGTTAAATGAGCCTTTGAGGGAAGCCCTAATATATCACCAATGTAGCAAAAGCTCCAAGATTGTATGAAACCCTTATTGTCCACACATTATGAAGTCTATGAAACCACAAGGCTTTGACATTGGTGGCAATCGATCTAGTATGAAGAACTTGTGCAAGAGGTCATTTTTGATGTAGTAGATGATTAAATAGATGGATGTCATATTGAGATATGGAATTTCTAAAGGTCCATTTCCAATCTCACCAAATGGGGCCTTTTATCATTGGGTTCAACTTAAACAAATTCTCCCAAGGAATAAGGTTATGAATTTATTTTATGGAAGATCGAGTTTGTAAGGGACAATGGAAATGCATGATCTAATGACCTCCATTCTTTCCAGCTTATGTGATTTGGCATCCCACAAATCACTCCATAAGAAAATTCCTTTCTTTCTCGGTATACATGCACGAAAATGTGGACATTGGTTATAAACATAACTTGTAATTTCCATATCCAAATTGGTCTATTAGGAAAATCCCGACTAGTTTGACTACCATATACTCTCTAAGTGAGTAACCCCGTGATTTTTTCCTAGATACCCATATATTCCCGAGAACAAATGATTATTCAACCTAAAAATTATTTGGATCAACAATAATATCACAGAGCCCAAAGCAACCTCCGATCTTACCCAAATGAAAGACTAGAAGTAATATATACCTCACAAGAATCTACCAAGAAGAGGCACACTCCAAATGCCATATTTCCCATTTGGCTACAAGAATACATCCTTGAGTAGTAATATCACTTAACCCAAAACCACCATCCTCCTTATCCAAAATACAAACAACCCACAACAACATAGGAAGACCTCGAGTGCCGCCATATTTAAACCATATATAAGTTCTCAATATCCTTTCAAGACAAAGAAATCGAGCTTTGGAAGGAATACAACAAGAGACATAATAAATATGGGAGGCCTACAATATTATTCTCAACACTTTCACTTTACCCGTAAAAGACGATTCTTTTTTTGCATAAAATAAATTTATTTTGTAAGCTGTTGAAGAACCCAATCCCACATTGAAAAGAATTTGATCTAATAAAAAAATATGAGAGAAGAAACACTTCATATAATCTTTAATATTAACATAAATAGAGAAATGACATGCACAAATACACAAGATATATCCTAGAAAACCCTTTCAGGGAAAAACCCAATGTAGTAACTTATCTCCTTATTATATTAACTCAACCATTTTACCATACAATAATGTACTTCTCATTTTTGATCTATCCTACTACATGTCCAACTATATGTAACACATTAGTTGGTAACCATTATAGCACTATTATAAAATAATGAGTACCAAAACCATGGGCCAAGAATACAACCCATAATATCTTCCCATAAACATGAGTGATCTAACCACCCATAGTAACATAGGTTAAAATTACCTATATGAGCCCAAAATATTATAAAGGGGGACCCCAAAAAAATTCTCAAGGCCTACCCCTTGAACTCCCAATTAGGGGGCGATGCCCCCAACCCTCCAATTGGGGCGATGCCCTAACCCCCCTCATTCATGTCGGGTTGTACATTCTAGAAGAGTGTAACTCATGGAAAATATACAACACATTTCTAACACACATACTAACTAAGGAATATATCCAATCCAAAAGGAATGCCTAGGTATCTAGAAATAAGTCCAAGTTGAACAAAATTATGTTTATTTGGAATCCACAAAGGTAAAACATCCCACCCAACAAGCAAAAACTCAAACTTATGATGACTAAATATTTCTCCGGAGGTGGTGCAAAATGTATCTAAACAATTATTGACTCATGTAATTGAGTCTTGGTTTGCTTGAATAGAAAGAAGAGAGTCATCAACAAAGTGATTATTAAGCATATGTGAACCATTAGGAAAATAGATACATTTACCTCTTTCCTAAATATGAGAAAATTCTAGCAAATAGCCCAAAACATCAATAATAAGCACATAAAGATAAGGTGCGGGGAAACCTTGTCTTATGGAACGATGAAGCACAATGCACGGGAAAAGACATTTTGTTTTAAAAACAAAGGAGGAATGACAAGAGAATAAAGTGTTTTCCATATTCACAAACTATGATCCAAATCTAAGACATATTAATATTTTAGTAATGAACATCCAATCAATTTTGTTATAGGCTTTATCAAAATCTATTTTGAGGAAGAGAAAATGTTGTCTAGATTCCCTTGCCCAATCCATAGCTTCCTTTGTAGATAAGACAATGTCCATAATGAAATGTCGACGAACAAGGCATGTTTATTCTTGATGAAAAATTTGGCTAGTAATGCTTCTCACTCAAGTGATAGATCCTTGGTTAGGATCCTATACACAACACTTAAAATATTTATAGGTTTACATCTCGCTAATGGTGTCTCTAGTCAAGACTTATATATTAGCTTGATTAAAACTTGATTAAGAAATTTTGAAAAGGATCCTGAAGAGAATATTTCACCTATTAAATAGATGAAATCATCATCAATAGTGTTCTGCATCTATTTGTAGAATTCATAAGGTAGTCCATTAATTCCTAGGGATTTTATTTTTGCATCAAAGAAAGATAAATATATGGTTTGTGGATGGAGACGAGCACGGTTGTAATGGAGCAAAATTTGAATCCCATGGGCGGGAACTGGACCTGGCTCAATTCCTAGTCCGAGGAAGCTTTACGAGCCACGGGAGGATAGATCGGGGGTGCCTCTATCTTGGGTGGAACAAGTATCTGGGTCTAAACCCATGTTCACACCAATAGACCATGTTTGGGATCAAGATGGGCCATCATTACACGTGTCGATGCCTTGGTGAACAAAGAAAAAATAAAAAATGGCCTTGCATTGGAAGCTTCGTTGGCTGGCTGGACAAACATTGATGCAGTTAGAGCATGGACAAGGAGGAAATGGATGTACCTGTGGACATGATTGCTATTTTAAATAGTTTTTTTCTATTTCAGTTCAAGAAAGAAGAGAATATCCACATAGATCTAACCCGAGGGACCATGGTTTTTCAGTAAAACAATCCTCCATATTTCTAAATGGCACCTGGTTTTGACACGAAGAAAATGGTGCCTTGGGTCTTCCCAGTTTGGGTAAGAATTCTTGCCTTGAATTTTGAGTTTTGGGACAAGGATGTTATTGCAAGTATTGCTAAAGTCATGGGGAGTTCATTGATTTTTGATCCTACTATTGTAGCCATGACCCATCTGGTATCGCCTAGGTTTTTGTTAATGTGGTATCGAGACCTCTTTGCACTGATCCAATCCGATCAAAATTTGTCTATGGTTTTATTGACCATCCTTTAGTGTTCGAGTCCTCCCGGTTTTACTGTGAAAATGTAGAATGATTGGGCATGGTGTTAGATCATGTATGGGCCCCACTAAAGGATGGAAAAATAATCTTGATCTCTCTGTTCCCGGCTCCCTTACTCTAATGCTCACTCGGTTGGCAACGTGTTAAGTGATATGCTTTGGTGGGCCTTTTGTTGACTAGTGAATGAGAATGGAGATCCATGGAGGTCAAAAAGGAGAGGTTTTGTGGTGCAATCTCCACCTATCACCTCGGGGTGACGATACAACCACTTGTTCTTTCCCCTGCTCCAATAAAGGACCAACAAGCCATATTAGATAAGCAAGACGCAAAGCAGAGAGGATCTTGACATAAATAGTGAGGATCTAAGTGAGGAAGAGGAAGAGGAAAAGTACGAGGAGGACTATTTGACTAGAAATGAAATAGAGGATCCTAATGAGGATACGGTAAAGGATTCCCGATTTATTGAAAAGACCATCCTGGGATGGATGACTCGTTTGAGGAGGAAATATGATATTTTTACGAGGAGAAAAATAAAACTTCTACAATCTAGCATAGTCCCACATTGGTTGATTCCATGAGACTAGTTCATGGAAGGGCTCAAGCCCAATTGTTTATCACAAGGCGTTGGTTGAACAAATATGCACTCAACCGATTGTGGCTAAAATTTGATCCCCTGTGGACAAATTGGAGATGGTTTTGAGGAATACCACCAAGAATGTCAAATTGAAGGCTCCACTTAGAGTGATTCACCCCCAATTTGATCCAGACTCCCTTAAGGTGTTAGACTTACGGGAGGGCAAGAATTATAGAGATTATATAAAATCAGCATTTGGGGGAGTTGTAGATGATTCTGAGAATGGATGGAACATAATGCATTCGAGATGGGACAAACACAAGAATTCAATCCCATAGTGTGATAGAATCACCGGGAGCATGGCTAAAAATGGGTGGATCTAGACCCACCTTTGATTCTTGTCTATTAATTCTATTCTTTCTCTTCTTTCCTTCTAGATGTTTTTGTCTCTTTTGTTGTTATGTGCGGATTTGGGTTGACTCTGTGATGATATCGTGCTAACTTTGTGTTGTTTTCCGCTACTTATGGGTTCCTTGTTGACTATGCTACTTGTTAGTCTTATTTTTGTCTCTTGCTTTGTAATGGTTTATCTAGGCTTTAGGCCTCTTTTGTTACTGGGTAGGATCCCATCCAAAAACCTTTACCCTTTATAATATATATATGGTTTATCTTTGGAAAAAATAGAATTAATTTTGTTGTGATCACAAGTTTTCATTTTATTTGAGATCACCTTGGATAAGTATCATATCCCGACATAACTTTAGGCAAGGTTGGGTATGGTGAAAAACTAGGCCAAAAACCTTTTCAAAAGATACTTTCTTCTTTTAAAAGGCAAAGAAGAACTTAGATCCCTCATCTCCTTCCTAAATTCAATGAATTTGGGCATGAATTTAAGCTTCTCGTGCCACATATTCCTTTTCCTTGCAAATAATATCCTCTAAGTGGGTAGCCTTTTCAGCAAAATTCATTATGAAGATCCTTCCCTAATGAAATGCAAGCCATCACTAACTTGTGCTTAGCTTTATGAAGAGTATTATTTCATTAGTGAGCCATCATACATCCCCAAATCCTCATAAATTCAATAGTTCTACGTACAACAAAATCCCACAAAAATACATCCTCCATACCTATGAGGTCTAGCTACCAAATTCCAAACATGATTAACCAAGGGATAACATTCTAGAGATTACACATATTTGACATTCAATTTAAACAAAGAAGAGTGATTGTACTATTTAGATGACCTACTAAAAGGAAATTTTGAATAGGTAGATTATCTAAACTAGTTTCTCCAAATAATAATTCTATTGGATGAAAAGGACCTGAAAATAAAAAATATTGAGGTCCACAAAATTGATATAATATCTCTTATATTGTATCATCTTCTCTTAAAAAATGACACCACGTGTACTAACCAACTTTTTCCAAACCCTTCTTTCCCTAGTTTGGGTTAAATATTTTGTGGGAGGTGTTACATCTTGTCCATAATTTTTTTATAAACTAGAAACACCATACACCTCACCACCTACCCAACTACCCTCACATTAAACCATGTAAAATTTTCCACAATAATCCACTTAGCAATAGGTAAATAAGAGGTAATCCAATTCCATTAACGAGAGTGACTTTGTTAGGAATTATCGTGTTCACATGTATGTTAGTGTGAATGTAATTTTATTATCTTGGATAATATAATATTACATGTGATATTGATTTGTTTAGGAGTTATAACAACTCATGTATTTAGGGAGTGTATGCTACGAGTTCTTAAAACAACTCGTATAGAGTTAGTGAGTGGTTATAAGAGCTATATCGGGGTTCCTATTTTATAAGATATGCAAAGTCCTATTTATATGTATTATTTTATGTGGAAGATTAATAAGAATGTGCAATAATTTTATTGAGATTATTATTCTTCTACTTTATTGAACCCTGGACCACATTTAAATTTGGTATCAAAGCATGTTTGATCCACGCTTATGATGAAGAAAAATAATTTCTAACATCCATATGTTTGCTTCTATCTCGGTGATAAGAGTTTAAACTCAAGAGAAGATGTGATTTATGTTACGTGATTCTTGTCACAAATATTGTGGGTCTAATCTAGGTATTCATTTCAAGTCACCTATTATTATGCTATTCCTAGGCATTCAACATTGCATTAAGCATTTATGGTGTTTGACTTCTCGTAAGAATTCAACATTTTCAAGTATCAATAAAGAGAGGGATGTGTCGAAGACCTTGGTGTTTTACATGTCATTTGGTCAACAACATATTCCTAAATTTGCATTGCTCTTGTTGGAGATCTTTGTGTTCTTGAATTAACATAGGCAAGTTCCCTATTATAATTAGGTCGTTCTGAGACTCTTGCAATGAAATATTCCTTTCTAAAAATAACAAGTCAAAGACCCTTAGCCTATTTTTGTTTCCGATGGCTAAGGGATGGAAAAAAGGGAAACTAGCGAGGTTCATTTTAAGACCCCCTCCGAAAAATTAGTTTAGAATGGATGGCGAATATCCAAAATCGACTTTCGCATTGATGGCAAATTTCTAAAAAAACCATTTTGTGGCAAGGCCAACTGGGTTGACGGCCGTCCATCATCTTCCATATAACCTCGGTTAGACGTCGTCCATCATCTTTAAATGACAACTCGGGTTATACGACGTCCAACCAGGTTATACGAAAAATGATGGATAACCATCCAACCTGGGTTGGACAGCTGTCCATTGTCTGTTGTCTAACCCAACCGTCTAACTTGGGTTGTAAGGTCGTCCATTGTCTGTCATCTAACCTAGGTTGGATGGCTAGGTTGGACAATAGACAATGGACAACCATCCGATCCAGTTAGATGGCCATCCATCGCCTATCGTCCAACCTGGGTTGGACAATAGACAATGGACAACCATCCAATAGACAATGGACAACCATCCAATCCAGGTTAGATGGCTATCCATCATCTATCGTCCAACCTGGGTTGGACGACAGATAATGGTTGTCCATCCAACCTAAGTTGGATAGACAACTACTCTTTGTTGGATGTCTGCATTAAACAAGTATCCCCTCGCAACCCTCGGGATATGTATTATACCTCGGCAAATACATGCATAAGTTAAGTTTTACATATAAATAGTAGGCGAACTAACCCATACAAATGACTTGTTGGTGGAAATTTTAGGTGAAGTAGGCGGCAACCGACTGCTAAAAATTCACCATTTCCAATTTTCCAAAATCCATAATATTTTTACGAAAATTCGTCGCTGAAATTTTCCTTGGAAACTAGTCCTAATTTTAAGTGCATAATGGAATTTTATTATAAGCACTTGAATTAATTATTAGTGACAAAATAATAAAATAATAAAAGGAAATTTACTTTATTTTTATTCCCGTAGTGGAAAAATGCGACCCATAGGGGGATGAAATAAAGCAAGGGGACAATATTAAATAAAGTAAAGAGAGTTGATTGGTATTTTGTGTGGCTAATATGCCAAGAAAATTTATAAAAGCAAGTCCCCATGCATGGAGAAGCCATCTTTTTACACCTTTTGATATTTGAAATTTGGTTTAAGCTGATTGCTTTCCAATTTTACATTGAAGGACGAAAACCCTTTGATGTTTTTGCATTAGAGGACGAAAACCCTCTATTGCCAAGGTTGAAGAATGAAAAATCTTCATCCTTTGTGAGAGGAAGCTTTATCCAATGGTTTCCATTGAATTTCAAGGATAATATTGAATTTTCCAACAAGGTGTTAAGAGATTGAAGTTACATATTTGTGTTGTCTCTAGCTAGGGTTTAAAGGTAGAAGATTGTAGCTGGTTTTTACCTTACATTTCCTCCAATTTCCTAGTGGTATGACTCACTTTTGGGATAGTTTTTAGTACTCTAGGGAACAATGGCTAAAATATAATTTTTTGCTTCATTATAGGATTTTTAGAGGTCATTTCCAGCTAGTTTACATGTAATTTGGGCTTGTGAAACTACATTTTCAACTAGGTCTGTAATATGATTTTCTACATATAATAAATGAAATTTCAGCCCTCTTTTTGGTCAAAAATATGGTATTTTCTTGATTTTCTTACACACACACACACACACACACACAATATATATATATATATATATATATATATATATATATATATATATATATATATATATATTTATTTATTTTGTAAAGATTTGTGAGTCAACTATCTATAGAGAAAGTCACATCTTCCATAATAAATTTGTATCTACATTAAGTTGTCAAGTAAATAGTCTATAATTTGTTGTTAGAGATCAGATTTGTAGTTGTTCTTTTTGGGGGCATAAATTGTCTCATTGGGGACATTATAGTGGTATCAGAGCATGTTCCTTTCCATCCTATGAAGGGAACAAATTTGAACGCATACATAAAAATACCCATAGTTTATTAAAGGAGAAATCCAAATCTAAAGAAAGGTACAATGGATGAGTAGGATCAAAGAGCGCCTCTTACGCTGATGAGCCGAGCTATATACATGAGGTGATTACAAGGAGTCAAAGAGATTTGAAACAAACGTAAGGGAATCTCAAAGGGAAATGTGTGATGCATTGACAGGATCAATCATGGACCTGGCTAAGGTTCTACAAGGACATAATATATCTAGTAACCAAGGTGCAACCAACAATGGTGAAGGAATCTCATCTGGACCAGTTAAGACATCCATCAAGCCTCCACCTTAAATATTCAAGGCCAAGTTCCTTAAAAAATAGGAAAAACCACTTGAGTTAGATCCTTCAAGTGATGTTGAATACATGGGGTGAAGAATATGCAGCCCTCAGTTTCAGGGTAAGAGAGATGTTGTCTTTTAGGGATTCTTGGTCAGTGAAGAATAAAAAAGGCACATGAAGGAATAGAATAAATCAATAGAAGCAACCAAGAAGAGACATAAAACAAATATTTGGTGAGGTAACTCTTCCTTCTTATGATGGTTCAGATAAATGTTCAGCTAGAGCATGGTTACAAAAGCTAGATACATATTTATCATTGAATCCTATGTATGAGGAAGAAGCCCTTAAATTTGCAACTTTACATTTGGAGGGAGTTGCACATGAATGGTGGTACCATGGATTGATCACACAAGGGCATGGTTCCATCACAACCATTGAAGAACTAAGTAATTTTTGTAAAAGATTTGATAGAATAGATCCAAAGATTCATTTCAGAGAGTTAGCTCAACTCAAGCAAGAGGGATCTTTGGACAAATATATTTCTTAATTTCAGAGACTTGTAGTGATGGTACCAGATGTGAGTGAAAGAAGACTTGTATTGTTAATTATTGAAGGACTAACAGAACCACTAAGAGGCCTATTCAAAGTTTCCAGTCCTCCATCTCTACAAGGATCTATCAAGAAGTCTTTGGATCTAGAAACTGCAGTCCCAAAGAGCAAAAATATGCAATTTGGACAGCCTAGGATTGTACCTTTTGGACAACAAAGGACAACACCTTTGGGGAAGAAAAAGGACTCATTTGGAAAATAAATAAAAGGGAAAACAACTAGTGGACAACACGGTAATCCCATTCAAGAGAAATATGACCCAAAAGAGTGGTTAAAAAACAGCAAGCTAATAGAGGTAAACAATGAGTTAAAAAGGAAAAAGTTATGCTTCAACTGCAGGGACCCATGGACACCCAACCATCGTTGCCTTGGCAAAGGGTCAATCCATTACATTGAGGTAGTTTCTGATGAGGAAGATGATGAGAGTGTTGATCCAAAAGAAATTGAAGAACAAGCAAAGGAAGAGGAAGTGGTTCTCACGGGTGCCACACTTGCTACATTATCTCGTACCACCTAGTTTCTATGCATTTCGAGTTAGAGGAGACCTTCATGGGCAAAATATCACCGTGTTGATAGATAGTGGAGCTACACATAACTTCATTAATTAAGGTTTGGTTACAATGATGGGATTAAATATGGAATATTTCCAAGGCTTCAATGTGATAGTAGCGGATGGATATTCACTTTCATGCATAAAGAAGATCCCAAAACTTGAGCTCACTTTAGGAAGTCATGAGGTAAGAGATGATTTTTACATTATTGGAATTGGTGAGATGGATATAGTACTTGAAGTACAATGGTTGCAATATTTGGGTGAATTCATCCAAAATTACCAAACTATGAAATTGAAATTAAAGGTGCAAGACAAAGAAGTTGTTCTACAAGGTATGACGACGGTACTCCCTCAAGTTGTGACAACCAAGAGTATGGAAGGGTCTTCCAAAAGAGGGCAGATTGCATGCACTGAGCATTGTGTACACGCTAGGGAATTGGTACAACAAAGTCAAGATATCATGAAGGCAAAAGGAAATGAAGATCTTGATGACATTCCAAGGTATGAAAGAAATGGTAACATGTCATATTTATTGCTGCATATTAAACCATTTCAGATTTGTTTTTCTCATGAGAAGCATGATAAAATAAAGGATAAAGTTTGCAATATGGAGCATGTGGAACCCTTGATCCAAATTCATGTTTATGAGCATCATGAGAACTACATATTTTGGCAAGAGCTCTCTCATTTGACAGGCATGAGATCTAGACTCTTGGAGCACTACAACATGTTTTACATCTTGGACATGGCACTTAGGCATATGAGCTTGAAATTATTAAAGGGAAATAAATTTGGGGAGAGGAGAATTGAAATATTCCTTTCTAAAAATAACAGGTCAAATACCCTTAGCCTATTTTTTGTTTCCTGATGGCTAAGGGATGGAAAAAGGGGAAACTAGTCCTAATAAAATAATTAAGTGCATAATGAAATTTTATTATAAGCACTTGAATTAATTATTAGTGACAAAATAATAAAATAATAAAAGGAAAGTTACTTTATTTTTATTTCCCCTAGTGGAAAAATGTGACCCATATGGGGATGAAATAAAGCAAGGGGAAAATATTAAATAAAGTAAAGAGAGTTGATTGGTCATTTGTGTGGCTAATATGCCAAGAAAAGTTATAAAAGCAAGTCACCATGCATGGAGAAGGCATCTTTTTACATCTTTTGATATCTGAAATTTGGTTTAAATTGATTACTTTCCAATTTTACATTGAAGGATGAAAACCATTTGATGTTTATGCATTAGAGGATGAAAACCCTTTATTACCAAGGTTGAAGAATGAAAACTCTTCATCCTTTGTTAGATGAAGCTCTACACAAGAGTTTCCAATTACTTTAAAGGATAATATTGAATTTTCTAGCGTTGTTTGAAGACCAAAGTTACAAATTTGTGTTGTCTCCAGCTAGGGTTTGAAGGTGGAAGGTTACAACTAATTTTTACCCCGCATTTCTTGCCATTTCCTAGTGGCGTGACTCACTTTTGGGATATTTATGAGTACTCTAGGGCACGACTAGCTAAAATGTGATTGTTGTCTTCATTATCATGTTTTTAGGGTCATTTCTAGTTGGTTTACATGTAATCTGGGCTTGGGAAACTACATTTTCAACCATGTCCGTAATATGATTTTCTACATATAATAAATAAAATTCCAGCCCTCTTTTTGGTCAGAAATCTGGTATTTTCCTGATGTTCTTACATATATAAAAATTCTGATTTGTTTTGGTAAAGATTTGAGTGATTTTACTTTAGTTTTGTGAGCCAACCATCTATAGAGCAAGTCACATTTTCCATAATAAATTCAGATCTGCATTAAGTTGTCAAGTATACATTCTATAATTTGTTGTTAGAGATCAGATTTGTAGTTGTTCCTTTTGGGGGCATAAATTGTCTCATTGGGGACATTACGTGCGAACATGACAAGCTCTCACAAATTTTGATCCACTTTTCTCAAGTCGGGTTTGAAATATTTGAGGACCTCAAGTTTTATTTGAATTAAGCACCATGTCACAATGTTTAGAAAAGCATACCCCTATAGACAATCTATATTAGATCATGATGGCTCTCCATTAAATATGATCAACCCTATTTCAATAGTCGATGTGACCTATCTATACATGTGTTCACTTGTTATTGCGAATTCCTTATTAACGTTGTCCATTTATCAAAGTCACGTTTTTCAATTCTATCAAGTAAGTCATGTGTTGTCGATTACCTTTGTTCACGTCCCCATGCATCTTCCCACAATTGCCAAGAGTTCATTATGTTATCACAAGTGGTTTTAGGGTTAAACATGTGGTTTCAACTTAAGTGTCATGGAAGTTTTGTCTAGTTTTATATTTTAGTTTTTGCATTAGGTTTATTTACCAATTCATGGTTTGTTAGTATATGTCTTAAAAATCAAAAGTATAATATATACTAGCATATATATCTTAAATAAATCTATCTAAAAGACATTGAGAGATATCAATTTCGAGGTGCCTATCTAACTTAACGAGAATTCCAATATAGACACTTCGAGATAGATATCTCTCGATGTATTTTAGATAGATATATTTAAGATATCTATGCTAGTTTTTAAATATAAAATTTTATTTATTAAATTTTAATTACAAATATAAAACATTTAAAAGTAAAAATACATTTAAAAGTAAAAACTAAAATAAAACTAACCTAAAAGTAAAAATACATTTAAAAACAAAAAGACACTTATTCACACTTATTATTTTTTGGGCACTAATTATGTTTCACTAAAATTAAATATAATTACTTACATGCAAAAGTAAAAAATGCATTTAAAAGTAAAAAATTAAAAACTAAAAAACAATATAAATCAATATAATAATATCATAGTTATTTACCGATTCAAACGTATTATTTACTCCAGAGTAATTATCTTCTAATAAAAATTAATATCCCTGCACTAATTATGTTGAATTTACTTGCACTAATTATTGCATGATATCCCCGCACGATTATTTACCAATTCACGCTTGTTATATTTCACACTTTTAAAATAACTTACATATCCATTTTCATGTATAAATACATAAGCATATATTTATTTTATCTATTAAACATTGAGTTGGCATTACAAAATAAATTATTTTAACCATTAAATATTAATGGGAAAATAATAAGTTTTTCAATCAATGCTTGCCATTACACTCCTTGATCACATCGTAGAACACCTCTCGGTGTAATAAGATCATTTTGTTTACATTGTAGTTATTTTATAATGTAGTTAGTTTTATTTAATCATAGGAAATAATGGGTCTCAAAAATAAAGTGTTGACATAGCGTTTTATTTGTTAGTGTCCTAAATTTATTCATGATAAGACAAGAACAAAATTCTATTGTCAATTGAGTCATTATCAAAAAGTTGAAAAATTAGAAAAAAAATCCTTACAAATGCATTTTTATTGTTCCCGGTGTCCAATTAAATAAATCATTTAACATTGCGAGAGTGAGATAATAATAAATAGAATGTAGAAATAAATGTGTTTCAAGCTCATATTTGTTGAGTAATTGACATCATATTAGAAGATGGATGCAAGAGGGAAGGAGGTCGATCAATGACCTCTCTTTAGTCACTAACGATGAGGTCAGAAACTACATTAGTGGCACCACATTTGCGCCAAAATGGTTAAATCTAGAATCGGTTCCCATGTGGCAACAAAAACCATCCCATATAATTTTTATCGGTGTAGTAGTGATCTATGGTGGTGGTTGCAAAAGCAACGAGGACATGGTCCTTAATTTTTATATTTTATTTTTAGTTTTGTGTGTGTGAATAAGAACAAAATATCATTCATATTCACATGTTTGTAATTCCAATATTTTCTCTTGAATGTGTTGTGATATGGCGTAGAATGTGTCAAACTATAAAAACCTCTATATAAGAGGGCATGTGACTACGAGATACCCTCGACTATCGTAATTCATTGGAAGATGATCATTTGGTGATAATTTCACTTTGTAAGTGAAAGCGGGATAAGTTATCATACATAGGTGATCATGTGTAGCAAGATCCAAACAACAATATGTAGACCTAAAAGTATGCGGTGACATATGATTCTATTTTCGGTGCTCCTTACCCCATGTTCACACTAAGGAGTGAATGTTATGAATTATAGTGCTCACATGTATGTTAGTGTGAATGTAATTATATTATCTTGGATAATATAATATTATACATGAGAGTGAGTTGTTTAGGAGTTATAGAAACTCATGTATTTAGAGTGTACATATTATGAGTTGTTAAAATAACTAATATAAAGTCGGTGAGTGGTTATAGGAGCTATGTCATGCATCGTAGTTTATAGGTTATGTGAAGTCCTATTTATATGTATTATTTTATGTAGAAGATTAATAATAATGTATGAAATTTTATTGAGATTATTATCCATCTTCTTTATGAAACCGTAAACCAAATTTACATGATTTTTACATATATTGGGAGCATAAACTAATAAAAACCCATATAATTTGTCTTGGAGAAATAGTGTAACCCACACAAATATACCATAACCCACAAAAATCATTAAAAATAAGGAGAGATGACCGAACAACACCTTCACTTCCTCAAAAATGAATTGACAACCAAAACTAACCATTCTAACATTAGTTAATTCTATTTCTCAACTTAAAAATAATTTATTTAACCTTTTGAATAATGACTACATCCTATATAACTCTTTACAACACAACTTTAATAAACTACTTATGGCAAGAATAAAATGTGCTATTATAGGAAAAATCGAGAGATTTATTCCAAAAATGAAGGGTTACCCAATGAACTGGACTAGTTGTTAATCACCAAGGCAAAAACCTTTTTCTCTCAAGGTAGAGTGACATCATCCTTGAAAGATTTTTGTGGGGTGTGGAAATCTTGATAAGGTGTTATTTTTCTATTCATTATGGAGATGAAACGCCTTTCCATTTATTGGATTTCACCTTCCATCCCCTTTCAAAATATGTGTATTGAGGTTGTTTATAACAATATGCTAATAAGGATGAAATTTTATTATGTTTTTAATTGATTTTAAATCCTCCATGAGTTGTTTGAGAGGTAAAAACCACTTCACATTGACACCCCCTTTTGTTGTTCTTAATTATTTCGAAGAGGGATGACCTAACTCTTATTTGTGTTTCCTTTAGTCTCCTTTTCCCAAGACACACCATTAGAAGCTTTAGATATCTTGCCCTCAGATTTAGTTACAATAACCTCACATGTACCTTAAGAGGTATTTGATGAAGAACAAAGAAAAGAGAAGTCTTAAATAAAATGGTCTTATGCCTTATATGAAAATAAATCATTGCAAATATTCAAATAGCACATTTTTAATTTCAAACCACATCAAATGTCATAATCAAAATAAGGTGATGACCCTTTCTTTAAATCCACCTTAACACAAACTATTGGATTAGAGGGAAAGGAATTATGCTTGTAATTAAAATTCAAGACATTTCCAAATTGAGAAATAAGTAAATCCAAAATTGTTCATAAATAAGTGACTAGTGCCAAAAATTCCAACCAAGGTGGTTAATGTGTTTTCCCTTTATCATCTATATTTAAATCCTCTCTACATGATTGAACATAGACAAGAGAGATTTCAATATTTCAATTTCCATACTATAACACCTTTCAATAAGCCATGTAGGAGTTGAAAAACAAGAAAATTTACTTAGATCCTAACCCCAAGCATTTAATTTAAAGAAATTTATTTTGCTTCCCAAATTCTTGCATACACCATTTAGTGAATGAATCTCTGCTGCACATGTAACAAAGAAAGTAGAGAATAACTCCTCGATTTTCCAAATTTTATCTTCCTTTTGTATATTACTATTATTGATTAGTTGAAAGTTAAAGTCCTTATCATCATCTTGGTGAAGGCCTTAATCCACTTTATTCATATGAGGGATGTGTGAGGGCGGAGCTCCCATTTTCACATACCATATTTGTGTTCCAAATGTAAGTATGCGGTTGTTAATTTTACCATCGGGACTCTTAGGTCACACTAACTATATCTCGATGGAATTTTGCTAGGCATATTATCGTGTATATATATGCATGTGTGTGTATGGACATATATGTATGTACGTGTATGTGTGTGTGTAACCTTGTTAAATGTTTTGAATTTGGAAAATTTAATTGGTAACACCCCAACTTAGGAGCTATTGATTAGTGTGAATTTCATAGTATTGGATTTTATGAAATTATTATTTTCTATATTAAAGCAAAATCCTCACATATTATTTGAATATATGTTTAAGTATCATGTAGAACTCTTGAGAGCTATCTATTAGATTTCTATCATTGTTGCTTATCAAAACCCATGCAAGTGATTTTTATTATGATTGAATTTTGAATCCCATAAGTGCATGGGGTTGGGAATCTAGTTAATTTTCAAATACTCTTTATGTGAAACCTAAAAATTAGGGTTGTGAGCTTAGCGGTCTTACTTTGTTCCAAATACAAGATCGACGGTAGTGGAGAGGAATCTTGAACTTGAATTCACTCTTTAATTAGTTTCTTGGAATGTTATCCTAAGTCAATAATTAAAAGATCAACTAATGAGAAGATAGTGGGATTTTATTACATTTTATTCATTGGTTATGATGATGGGAAAGGTAAAAATGGAACCTATCTCAAACTCACTCAGAAAATATCGGGATCCCCTTTTGCATTTAATTTTGGAGACATAATATGATGGTAGGAGATATCGATTGGATCTAGTATTCATTTCGGCATTGGGCGCCACAATGAATTAAAAAGAAGAGTTGACATGGATGAGTTGGATTTGTTTCAATTATATTAATCCTTTTTGAATGCATGTACATGTTTATCTTTGAAACCGATCCATAGGGATCTAAATAAGACACCACTTCATCAGAACACCCATATCTAGAAGAAAAATCAAGTAGAATGAAGAGAAAATGTAAAGTTACAGAACCACCGCTATGTGTAGATTAGTGGTTGCGTAACCACCCCGGAGGTTACGTAATGACCCCTACACGAGAATGACAACTACGTAATCGCCTCGGTGGTTGCGTAAATGCTGACTTGCATACACTGGTGGTCTTGTCACTAATGGATGAAAAATAAAAAATACAGCCACGAACGGTCGCAGATTTCAAGCGTCTTGATTGTGTCTCTTCCTTGGAGGATGTTTCTCATTCTCCAGTGCATGGGAGGATATGGGAAAAATGTTATTCAAGGAAGAGCATGGGAAAAAATTGGATTATCAAAGTTCAATACAAGAGAGTGAGGAAGAAACCAAAGGTGTAGATATAGAGAAACCAATCATAGAAGGAAGGTGTTACATTGTTTACCTTCTTTTCTCTTATTGTAATATGTAATTCTCTTACAATTGGCCAATAAAAACCAGGAATAAAGATCAATTTCCTTTCGACCGGGTTTTCCCTCAACTTGGGGTTTCGGGATAAATATTGTATTTGAATTGTGATCTTTCCTTTGCTTTGCAAGTAATTCTAAGTTTCAGCTTTTGCTCACTAATAATTAAAGATCTGTCATTTTGAAGTGAAAATTAGAACAAAAAATTGTTTTGGTCTCATAAATTTCCAAAGCTATAAGTTTACAGATCATTTTGGTATCGTAGCTGATTATCATCCATGACTATGGTATTCGCTCTTTTGATTTGTATGACATCAACAAGGTCTAAAGGAGAAGAAGTTTTACATTGCGATCGAAACATATATACGAAGAAGTGGAAACAAAGAGTTCGAGATCAAATGGAGGAAGAGAACTTGGTCCGTAGAATTGAGATGCTTTGGGAACCATGATGGATAGATTGTATATACATCAACAAGAACTTTCAGATCCGTAGAAGAAGGCTTCGATTAAGAAATATTCCGTGGACTCATGGTTCAAGATTTGGCTGAAAATTTTAGCATAGGAAAGAGCCATGACGTGGAAGAAGATGTGGAAGAGTGTGAAGAAGAGACTCTAATTATAAAAGAGAAGGTAAAATTTGATCATGCTCCTTTTAAAGTTGAAACTAATGTTGAGATAAAAAGCATTGAAGGACAAGTAGATGGAAAATTGCTTGATAAATGGTTTAAAAATTGAGGTTTACTTTAGTGTCTATGATGTTACTTGAGGCACAAAGGATCACCTTTGCATGTCTCAAAATGGAAGGGCATGCTCTGTGAAATTATTATTTTATGTATTAAAGCAAAATCCTCACATATTATTTGACTATATGTTTAATTATCATGTAGAACTCTTGAGAGCTATCTATTAGATTTCTATCATTGTTTCTTATCAAAACCCATGCAAGTGATTTTTATTATGATTGAATTTTGAGTCCCATAAGTGCATGGGGTTGGGAATCTAGTTACTTTTCAAATAATCTTTATGTGAAACCTAAAAATTAGGGTTGTGAGCTTGCATAGCCTTACTTTGTTCCAAATACAAGATTGATGGTAGTGGAGAGGAATCTTGAACTTGAATCCAATCTTTCATTAGTTTCTTGGAATGTCATCCTAAGTCAATAATTAAAAGATCAACTAATGAGAAGATAGTGGGATTTTATTACATTTTATTCATTGTTTATGATGATGGGTGTGGTAAAAATGAAACCTATCTCCAACTCGCTCAGGAAAATATCAGGATCCCCTTTTGCATTTGATTTGGGAGACATAATATGATGGTGGGAGATATCGATTGGATCTAGTATTCATTTCGGCATTGTGTGCCACAATGAATTAAAAAGGAGAGTTGACATGGATGAGTTGGATTTGTTTTGATTATATTAATCCTTTTTGAATGCATGTACATGTTTATCTTTAAAAGCTGATCTGCAAAGGATCTAAATAAGACACCACTTCATCATAACACCCATATCTAGAAGAAAAATCAAGTAGAATGAAGAGAAAAATGTAAAGTTACTGAACCACCACTATGTGCGAGATTAGTGGTTGCGTAACCATCCGGAGGTTGTGTAATGAACCCACACGAATGAAAACTACGTAATCGCCTCGGTGGTTGCATAAACGCCGACTTGCATACACTAGCGGTCCTGTCACTAATGGCTGAAAAATAAAAAATATAGCCATGAACAATCATGGATTTCAAGCGTCTTGACTGTGTCTCTTCCTTGGAGGATGTTTCTCATTCTCCAGTGCATGGGAGGACATGGGAAACATGTTATTTAAGGAAGAACATAAGAAAGAATTGGATTATCAAAGTTCAATGCAAGAGAGTGAGAAAGAAACCATTGGAGCTGGAAGTGTTTTGTAGAAGTAAGGTGTAGAAATAGAGCAACCAATTATAAAAGGGAGGTGTTACATTGTTTACCTTCTTTCCTCTTGTTGTAATATGTAATTCTCTTACAATTGGCCAATAAAAACTAGGAAGGAAGATCAATTTCCCTTCCCGATTGGTTTTCCCTCAACTTGGGGGTTTCCAGGATAAATATTGTGTTTAAATTGTGATCTTTCCTTTGCTACAAGTAGTTCTAAGTTTCAGTTTTGCTCACTAATAATTAAAGACTGTCATTTTTGAAGTGAAAAGTAGAACAAAACATTGTTGTGGTCTCATAAATTTCCAAAGCTATAAGTTTACAGATCATTTTGGTATTAGAGCTGATTATCATCCATGACTATGGTATTCGTTCTTTTGATTTGTATGACATCAACAAGTTCTAAAGGAGAAGAAGTTTTACATTGCGATGAAAACATATATACGAAGAAGTGGAAACAAAGAGTCTAAGATCAAATGGAGGAAGAGAACTTGTTCCATAGAATTGAGATGCTGGGAACCATGATGGATATGTTGTATAGACATCAACAAGAACTTTCATATCTATAAAAGAAGGCTTCGGTTAAGAAATATTCCATGGACTCAGTGGTTCAAGCTTTGGCTGAAAATTTTGGCATAGGAAAGAGCCACGATGAGGAAGAAGATGTGGAAGAGCATGAAGAAGAAACTCCAATTGTAAAAGAGAAGGTAAAATCTGATCATGCTCCTTTTAAAGTTGAAACTAAGGTTGAGATAAAAAGCTTTGAAGGACAAGTAGATGCAAAATTGCTTGATAAATGGTTAAAAAATTGGAGGTTTACTTTAGTGTCCATGATGTTACTTGAGGCACAAAGGATCACCTTTGCATGTCTCAAAATGGAAGGACATGCTCTGGTTTGGTGGGAAACCCATCTAGCCACTTGTGAAAAGAAGAAACGTCCTATTGTAAGATCTTGGGAGGATTTTAAAGAATTTCTTAGAGCTAAATTTTATCCTATTGGCCATAAGACTGACCAAATGATTAAGTGGCAATATTTTAGACAAGGAAGTGGTCAAAGTGTGTAGGATTATACTATGGAGTTTTAGAGACAAGCCATGTTGCTTAATATGGACTTGGAGGATGAGGATATTCTGACAAAGTATTTATGAGGACTTCACACTCACCTTCGAAGGAAGGTTATCTCCATGAAGCCCAAGGATCTCAATGAAGCATGTGTGCACGCCTACTATATTGATGACGAAAAGAAGCAAGGAGAAATGAAGTCGAGGAAAAAATGTCAACAAATCAACCAAATAAAGAGAAAGGAAAAACAAGTAACAAAGGTAAATGGAAAGGAAATGTAAAAAGACTGCCACTACTTTGAATACTTTTAAAGATCCTAAGAATTTTTGTAAGAATTGTGATATCAATGGTCATATTGATGCTACATGTTGGAAGTCACATCTAGAATTACACCCAAAGAACAAAACCAAGGATTGAAAGAAATCCATGATAGTTATAAAGATAGATGGGGAGGTGGAGATAGAGGATGATTTAGATGTAGATGAGAGGCTTGGATGCACGACCACTAACATGAACAACCCAAAACAAGAGGAAGAGATGAGAAAGCTCTTTTCGATCAAAATGCAAATCAAGAGAAGTAAAGTAAATGTTTTGGTTGATATTGGTTCTCAATCTAATTTGATTTCTGTGGTTGTAAAGAAGCTTGGTCTTGAAACTTATGAGCATCCACATCCTTATCCTTTGGGATGGGTGAAGAAGGGTGTAGAAATTTAGGTAACAAGAAGATGTAAGTTCAAGTTTGGGATAAATTCTCAATATATAGATGTATTAGAAGCTGATGTGATTCCACTTGATGCATTTGATGTTGTTTTTGGGAGTCCTTACTTGTATATCAGGGATGTTATATTTACGAGAAGGGATAACTGATATAGATGGGTCAAGGATGGAATCAGTTACAACATCTAGGCACACCAACGTAAGAAAAATTTTGCCATGGTAAGTGCTAACCAAGAAAAGAGACTAATTCAGGAAAATCATAATAATTTTTGTTTACTTTTATTGAAATATAAGAAAGATGGGGTAGAAATTTCAGATATTTCTAATAAAGGGGTGGAGGATTTGGATAGAATTGTTTAGTATTTTCAAGAAGTATTCCAGACTCCTAGTGGGTCACCACCAAAATAAGAGGTAGAGCATGAGATTCAAGTGTTTCCCGAGTCCCCTCTACCAAATATTGGGTACTATAGGCAATCCTTGTTGTAGAGTACTGAGAGGTAAAGAAACAATTCCGAGATCTCTCGGACCAAGGGGTAATAGGCCTAACCACCTCGCCATGCAGTTTGCCTATTGTGATGGTGCTGAAGAAGGATGGTTCTTGGAGGATGTGCATCAACTACCGTCCCTTGAACAAGATTACCATAAAGAACAGATATCCAATCCCACACATAGATGATCTCTTGGACTAGCTTCAACATGCAAAGTTCTTCACGAATTTGGATCTCAAGTCGAGTTATCACCAAGTCAAGATGAAGGAGGAGGATATATGGAAGACTACCTTAAAGACAAAACATGGTTTGTATGAGTGGTTAATACGTCCATTTGGTTTGTGTAATGCACCCGCTACATTTATTATATTGATGAATGATGTATTGCAGGAATTCATAGATTCATGTGTCATTATATATCTTGATGATATTATAATTTTTAGTACCACATGGGAGGAACATCTAACACATTTGTAGTAAGTATTGCAATTTATCAAAGAGAAACAATTGTTATGCAACATGAAGAAGTGTGAATTTTCCAAACAATCACTTTTCTATCTTGGGCACGTGGTTGGAGGAGGAGAGTTATGAGTGGATCCGAAGAAGGTGGAGGCCATCACCAACTGGCCTACAATAAATGGAGCCAAAAAGACTAGAAATTTTTTGGGAGTAGTACAATACATGAGGAAATTCATTCTAGGCTTCTTTGTTAGTGCAACACCTCTACACACAACAACCACGAAGAGTAAGGGTTTTGATTGGGGTAAGGAACAAGATCAGGATTTTGAGTTATTAAAGTAAAATATTATCCATGATCTAGTACTTTATCTTCTTTGATTTACATCGACCTTTTAAGTAGAGACATCTGCCCAGTGATTATAGCATGGGAGCAATGTTGCTACATGGAGGTAAGCCAATATGTTATCATTCTGAAAATTTCACTTCAATAGTTAAGGGATATTTAGTATATGATAAGTAAATGTATGCACTAGTTTAGGAAATAAAGAAATGGAAAAATTATTTGTTGGGAAAAGAAACTATTGTGCACACTAACCACAAACCTCTCTAGTATTTGCAAGCACAATCTAAATTGTAGCAGGAAAGGCACTACAAGTGGATGGGATTCCTTTAGCAGTTCCATTTGGTGATCAAGTATAAGAAAGGTAGCAAAAATTTGGTGGCAGACATGTTGTCTAGGTTGCCCACACAAGATAAAATCTCTATTTTGGCCACTATCTCTTAGATTGAGCCCTTCACAAAGGAAGCTTACAGAGAGGCATATGCTCAAGAAAAATATTTTGGGGTAACATATTAGTAGTTGCTAGTCTCAAGGGGTTGAAAATATGGGTATTGAAGATTGTTATCTCAAAGATGGGCTTCTCTATCGATGTGGGAAGCCTTGTGTGCCAAAGGAAGAAAGGATTTTATTGATGAGGGAAGCACATACATCAAAAGTAGCAAGATGTTTCGGTGTTGGCAAGACCATGGACCGCTTACAAAGGTACGTGTATTAGCCCAATATGCAAGAATAAGTATCTAAATTCATAAGAGGATGTAAACTTTGTTGTAAGAGAAAGTCTAAAATCAAGAAGGAAGGTTTGTATATGCCTTTACCGATCCCTACCAGTCCTTGGGAAAATATTTCTATGGATTTTGTAGGAGGACTACCTATGTCTAAACATGGCCATGATTATCTATATGTTTTTGTAGATAGATTCAGTAAAATATGTGTTCTTATGGCATGTAAAAATACAAAAAAAGCATATGAGATAGTTGAAATTTTCTTTGTTAATGTTGTTGGAAGAATGTGTCAGTTGTGTTGTCATTAATGTCAAGTCCATTGATGTCATGTTGGCTAGGTGATTTAAGCATGTTGGTTAGGTGATCTAGGCATCTTGGCTAGGTGATCTAGGCATGTTGGCTACGTGATCTAGGTATGTTGGATAATTGACCTATGATTCTCTCAGTGATGCAAGAGTAGGTTTCTTAGGTGTTTCATAGAGGTTCAAGATAACTTCATGTGGTTTCAAGAAGGCGGGGCTTTGGTAGTGTCCTTTCAGGGTGGTTTCAGGTACCTAAAGTAGTGAAACAATAAGGTAAATGCATGGGAGAGGTGGTAATAGAGAATCTACAACATGTATGAGCAAAGGTTAGACTCAGCTTAGCTCCAAGAGTCAGTTTTGTATGTTGGTCAAAAATAGTGTTGAGAACAAAGCAATGTTCTAGCATGCAAATGAGATGGGATAGAAAAATGTAGACCTATTATTTTCTATAAACTTTGGGATATGATAGAGGAAGGTGTTATGATTCTTCATGCAAAATTTCAGGTCAAAGTTAGGTCATTTGTTCAAGTTATGTGAGTTTTTGTAAAACATATATATTTTTTAAAACTCATTATGAGCTACCTTACTTCTTAGCCATAAAAAAAATTATATTTTCTCCTTTGAATAAATCATAGAAGTAATTTTTGAGTAAATTAGCATAAAAATCATGTGCAAAAATAATTTTCTCAAAATGAGGTGTGGTTGAAAATTTATGAGCATTTTTGTGGAGCAATTTTTATCTCTCCTAGGTGTGTGCCAAATCAATAAGAGAAAAAATGTGAATTTGGACTCCAAGTCTTGTTTCATCACATCTAGAGTATCTTATTATCTCATTCATGAAATTTCTCATGCTCAGAAGAATTTTGAATAATTTTCTTCTTGAAGGTACATAGTGTTGCTTGTATCATTGTTCTTGGTGTAAGTGCTCCAGGTATGTGAAGGTCTTAACTGTTGTCAATGGATTTATTGCTCCAATAGGTGTTATAATTATTCCAAAGGAATTTGACAACGTGTTTAAGCTTATACAAGATCTTTTTGGTATGATTGTATATATGGTTCTTGTGAGCTCATCTGTCAAGAATGCATCTTGACTCAATGCAACTTCAAAATACTTGTCCCAAGAGCCTATCTTTTCTGTTCCAAGTCCTGATCAGGTGAAGAACATGCATAGAGGATTAAAAAAATAAAATGGACATATCTTCAGTGTGAAATCACTGTATTTGATAGGATAAGTGGAAAAATGTATCTCTTCATTGTCCTAGTTGTTGACTAGGCTAAATCAAGTTCATTGTTGAGTTTGGTGAGACAAGCTCCACTCAGGTTTGCAAAGTATCATTGTCTACACCATCTAGCTTAATTGAACTACCTAAACTTGAAGAGTTACAAGGTTTACATCAACTTCATGGAGTGCATTCACCTAGTTGAAGAGTATGTATGGTATGGGAAGATCTTAAGATCCTTCCTGCCTCAAATCTTCTTGTTGAAAGTCCTCAAAATGGACTATGTGCCATGATGAACTATGTCAAGTGATAAAGTGATCCTAAAATTTCCAGATACATAAGGACAAAGGTAGCTCATATAAAAATCTTGGTGTTCACCTATCATTGCAAATTTCATTAGAACAAAATTTAGAGTGTTGAGGTTGAGATAATGGTTTCATTGATCTTGGTGCAAGCATAACAACTTGGTTGAGAAAGTTGAAGCAATAGGCATCTCTGATGAATGAGAAATTCTCTACAATAACCTAATCCCTTCCCAAAATAGAATTGAAATATACTCTAGGCACAACATTCAAAGTGTAGATTAACTACTATAATACTATCATGTTGTGCACTATGATTCTTGGTTACTGGGAGCAAAAATAAGGATTTCATGGTGTCTATTTGATTTTGAAAAGTGGAAGTACACTCAATAAATCCTTAGAAGACTGGAATTTGAAGTTTCAACAAGATTTGATCAAGGAAGTCACCGTTTTATGTTCTCGGACATGTATTATGTGTAAATCCTATTTCTAGGGTTTCTAGGTAGAGTTTTTCGTTTCTTAATCTTCACGCAATCAAAATATCTAATTCTCTGTAGAGGTGATTTCTATCATGGTATGAATATGTTGCGATAAGTTTCAAGAGGGATAATCAAGAAATAAAGGAGAAAAATGTTAATAGTCCTCTGCAAAGTCATGATTTGACTGTCAAATAATTTATATGAGAATTTTAAATCTCAAAAGTATCATTTCTTGCTAAAGCTTGATCTGAATGAGTTCAATGAATGTGGAAGGTTGTTTTAGCTTGAGTGAATGAGTTTCTCCTGAGAGAAGTGCAAAAGGCATCAAACACAAAGTATGTTGTACATTGTGCAAAGACTGAAATTGAAGTCATTAAGTATCTCAAAGCTCAAAGGGGTTCAAATCCATTCAACTTGAGTTGAATGAAATTCTATTGGTATTTGAAGATTCATAACATGTATAATCTCATGAAATGTCTTCACAGCCTAACATGGAAAACAAAAAGACAATGAGTTGTTTTTCTAAAATAAGGTAAGAACTCTTGGACTTATAAGAGAAATCAGAAAAGTTAGAAGACTATCAAATGGAGCTCAAATTTCTAAGAGGGAATTTGAGAATTTTTTGCATAAGGATGAAGAATAACTGAACCCTTAGTACCTTAGTGACAATGTCATATTATGTAGGAGAAAGTATGTATGGTGAGAAATTGAGTAAGTCCAAAAGTCCTAAAAGTTAAGAGGCTTGAGAAGTTGAATGGTCAAGTGAGGAGTTTGTAATGTCTATAAAAGGGACTAAGTAAGTAGATACAAGTAGTTAGAAAACTACCCCTTGTCTTCATTTCAAGAAAACCCTTGCTAAAAAGCAAAACTCTTGGGCATAGCCCAAAACCCCTGGAATTTGATTCTAGGCATGTAGCTGGTTGTAGTGTATTATTGAAGATGAAGTCTTTATAATATCAAATTGATGAAGGAGAATTTTCTTACTATTTTTGGTTGAATTCCATTGAGTTCTTGTTGTTGTAATTTATTCTAAATATCAATAAAAGAAAGGTTATGAGTTTGTCATGTATGCATGCAATGAAATTGTGATCAAGCACTAACCCCATGCCTAAACAAGGAAAGAATATCAATGACGCCACTGAAGCATATGACGTGACTGACGACTACATATGATGCCACTAAAGGAGGAGTTACAATTCCAAATAAGGAATGTAACTCCTATGACGCACTGACACAAATGACAATGACAGATTCTATGACAGAATCTAACACTTGTCATTTGACTTCCTAAGACCTATGACTCTCGCAAGGTGAGATGACTCACCAGGTGATGTGGATGATGACTAGGCATGTCACACACACCAACACCCCCTTCATCAAAGCCGAGGAAGAGGTCATGGTAAGCCAGAATAGAAAAGAAGACTCCCCTAGACAACTAAGAAAGATGTGTCAATGGGGCCCGACAACTAAAGGCCTGATAAGGTGCCCATATACAAACAACATCTTTCTAGAAAGAAGAAGAGGAGAAGAAGGAGGACTATATAGCCAAAGAAGATGGGTGGCTACAGCAGACCTCACCCCAAGAAGAGACCGCAAGTGAAGAAATTTCACCTCAGTGAAGGGCTTGGTGAATATGTCTGCAACCTGATCAACTGTCTAAACATACTATATGTCGATGATGTTTTCATGTATCAGCTCCCATATGAAGTGCATGTGAATCTCAATGTGCTTCATCCATTGATGCTTGAACTAGATTTCTACAAATCAAGATAGTGCTCATGTTGTCACAGTAGATAATGGTAGGCCACCAAAAGTGGATGCCAAACTCTATCAAGATACCCTATAACCAAACAACTTATGTGGCAGTGTTAACTACTCCTCTATATTCTACTTCTATCGATGATATGGCAATGGCATTCTACTTCTTCTTGCTGGACCAACTGACAGACTTGAACCAAGAGTGAAACTATAGCTTGAGGTAGACTTCTGATGATCTAGATCACCGCCCAATCTGAGTCTGTAAATCCAACCAAGTCAATCTCAGTCCCTCCTAAGTAATGAATACCATCTGTGTGAGTGCCACAAACATAGTGAAGGATCCACTTTGCTACTTTTAAATGCAGCTCATGAGGCTCCTGCATAAATCTGACATGATCCCGATAACATACGAAAGATCTAGGCCGAGTGTGAGTAAGGTAGATCAAGCTCCCCACCAACTACCGATAAAGGGTACCATCAACCAAGGGGGAAGAGAAATCAAAAACCAACTTGACCCCGGAAAGAAAAGGAGTAGGTGAGGACTTGCAATCAGACATGTGAAACCGAGCAAGAAAATCAAGAGAGTACTTAGGCTGCGAGATCATAATTCCCGAGTCAGATTGTGAAATCTGGATCCCAAGAAAGTAATGAAGCAATCCTAAGTCAGACATGGAGAACTTGTTGGCCAAGGAGATCTTCACAGAATCAATGATAGAGGAAGAGCTACCCATGATCAACAAGTCATCAACATAGAGAACAAGAATAAGCATGGAGTCATCCTACCATAGAATATACACATTTGGGTCAGAGTGACACCGAGTGAACCCTGATGCAAGTAAAAGGAGTCCATCTTGGCATACCAAGCCCGAGGGGCTTGTTTAAGGCCATAGAGAGACTTCTTTAACTTGCAAATGAGGGATGGATCATGGACATAACCCGAGGTTGTTCCATATAGATCTCTTCCTCTAGGTCCCCATGAAGGAAGGCACTCTTAACGTCCATCTGGTGGACTTCCCATCTATTAGTGGAGCGATGGCAAAGGGTCATTCGAATGGAAGTCATCTTCACAACCGGAGAAAAGGTTTCGAGTAATCAACCCCAACTACCTGGGAGAAACCCTTAGCTACAAGTCACGCTTTATACTTCTCGACTTCTCCATTGGCTCCATACTTTGTTCGATATATCCACCTACACCGAATGAATTTTCTTCCTTTCGGAAGAGGGGTAAGATCCCAAGTGTCATTCTTTATGAGTGAGGAATACTCCTCATCCATAGCAGAATCCCACTCAGAATCCTAGAAGCTTCCTGAAAGATGGTGGATCAGAAGCAGAGGTGAAGAAGGAGTGGGGTCCAATGAAACTCGAGCAGTACGTCTCTCATCTGAAGGATCTCCAACTAAATCTCCAACACTCTATAAAGTTTTCCTGCCCAAAGAGGTCCCAAGGTTCAAGCTCAGAGTCGAAGATTCTTCACTCGAGTGAGAAGGGACATAGTCCTCATCATCACTACTATCAAAATCAGAAGACTCAGAAGTTTGAGGATCGGGAGGAGCAGGGAGAGGAGGAACTCACTCAACAACATCATCATCTGATGAGTCAAAATCTAAATCAATGGGCAAAAGAACCTCAGTGGAAGTAAAAGTCAAGGATGACTCATCAAACTTCACACTCCTCTCAATATAGAGCTCATGGGTAGTAGGGTTCAACAATCGATATCCCTTCACGCCATCAGATACCCGAAAAGATACAAGGTTTGGATTGTGGATCCAATGCCTTGCATTTCTTCTTGGGAATCCAGCCATAGCCTTGGATCCAAAGACTCAAAAGTGCTCAACATCAGGCTTGTGTCCAAACCAGGCTTCAAAGGGTGTCATCCCTCTTACTACCTTGTGTGGAACATGATTCTAATGTAACAAGCACAATTCACTACTTCAGCCCAATACTACGGAGGAAGGGACTTCGAGTGAACCATACAAGTAGCCATCTCCTTTAAAGTTTTGGTTCTTTCTTTCTACAACTCCATTTTGGGAAGGGTGTAAGCAACTGTACGCTGCAAAAGAAATCCCCTCAAAAGTGTAGAAATCCTCAAACCTATTGCTCACATACTCACCTCCATTGTTGGTTCAAGAACCTTGATAGACCATTCCACTTGTTTCTCAAAGAAGAGCCTTAAAGTTTTGAAAATGCTCAAAGACTTCAAACTTAAGCTTAAGAAAATATACCCAAGTATAACGTGAAAATCATCAATGAAGGTTAGTATATATAGAGCTCTAGTGAAAGAAGGAGATGGAAAGGGGCCAAAAACATCACTATGAACAAGATCCAAGGGACGAGTAGCTCTCCAGGATTTTCCCTTATCAAAGTTTTTTTTTCAGGGTGCTTTCCGAGGGTGCAACCCTCACAAAGACCTTTAGAAAACTTAACTCGGGGTAACTCATCATTGACCATTTCATTTTGGCTCAATTGTTTCAAGGTAACGATAATTTAGATGCCCAAAATGCTCATGCCATAGCTTTCTAACCTCATTTACATGAGTGAGCAAGGCATTGGGCATCAAATCAGAAGAGAAGTGGGAAAAGGTATACAACCGTGAATGGTGATCCACCTTTCCCTCACCACACATGCAGTCAGAGTTAAGCTCACGAATGATCACCGAGTTAGGACCAAATTCCACTCACATTCCTTCACCAAGGTGGGTGATTTGGTAAACCGATGATAGAGATTGGTAGAGAGATTGGGAACACTCAACACTTGGTTAAATGTTCCACCTTCTATCTCTACCGATCCACTACCGAAAACCGACACATGAGTGTCATCACCCAACATGATTTGGGACATGCCACATGGTTCAATGCTAGAGAATTCAACCTCTGAAGAAGCCATGTGGTGCGAGGCACCGAATCAATAATCCAAGTTGATGATGGAGCTGATCTAGCTACGAGGGCCTTACCTTTCTTCTTTTCATTTTTAGACTCCTTTGCTTTAGAAGACTCACCCTTCTGAGCATTTTGTTTAACGGATTCAGGAACACTTATTTTATTCTTCTCAAGCAAATGAGTTAAGTGATCAATTTGTTTCAAAACAATGATGCTCATCATGGCCAGATTTCTTACAATAGGAGCATTTAAACTTTTCCTTCTTCACTTTAGGCTCAAAAGTCAAGTGTTAGTGTTGGGCTTAGTTGGGGTTGGTTGGTCTTGGTTTCTTTCTTAGGTTGGTCCTTTGTTTCTTTCTTTCTTCTTTTCATTTTTCTTTCCCTTATTCACCACAAGGGCATGTGACTTGGATTTTAGAGTCCCCATTTGAATGAGTTTGTCCTATTCTCGAATGAGTTGGGATGAAAAATTATCAAAGGAGGGCATTTTCCAAGCACTACCCAAGGCGGATTTCATGGCATGGAAAGTTGAAATGAAGACAGAGTATTCAGACCTAACTTAGAAAGAATCGACAAGATCAATTGAGAGTCTTTCTTTTCCACTTTACATTCCTTTAGAAGCAGTCTAGTGTGGACAAACTTTGAGAAGAAGGCCTGCAGGTTTTCAAAGTCACTAGGATTTAACCCTAGTAGTTCATTCTCCAACTCATGCGCTCTCATGTCATCTTGCTTCCCAAACATATCATCAGCATTTTCCACTTTATCAGGTGTCGAGGAAGTTTCGATGTGGAAGAGCAAGTCGGAGAGACAGACATACAAAGAAGACCTAAGGCTTCATCACAATGGTTGAACCACTTAGATTTTTTGGGTTCATCATTAGGTTCGGTCTCTAACCCCATGGTGACACAGTATAACCCTTTACTTCACAAAACCAATATAATTTTAGATTTCCATTCAAAGAAGTTAAAAGGTGTGAGCACCGGTACTTTAGAGATATCCATAATGAAGAGATAGAACCAAAGGATGCAGAAGGAAGGAGAGAGAAAAGAAACAACCACCCCAGAACAATATCACACCCCCCCGAGTTTGGCACTTTATAGTTTAGTGCATTGATTACAATCAGATGTGACTGTGTGCCGAGAACCAGTCTGTCACTCACCTTGCAATCAACGTAATAACGCAAATAGTGGAGACAACAATCAAGGTTCATTGGGTGCAATAGATCGACACCGTAAGCAAGCACAAGAATGAGAGAAAACAAGAAGGGGAAGAGAAAGGCTTTGTGAGAAATAATGTCTCACATCACACAAAAGAATCCCTTTTTTGTAAGACTGTGGCTGGATGTGCTCACAAGTCCACAAGCAATAAAAGGGATAGAACAAAGCTCAAGATGATTCAAAATGAGCTAAATTAAGCAATACAAAGACACCCCCTAAATGTGGCACTTTATAAAATAGTGCATTTACAAAATTGATAATCCCATCAACTAGAGTGTGAAAAAAACATGCAACTTTGACTAAAGAAGTGCTCAAAACCGAGCAACGAGTCAAAAGTTATAGCAAAAAAACAATTCCCACAATTGATGGAAAAATGCTAATAAGCCTGCAAACGGATTAAAAAAGTTCCCTAAACACATGCAAAGGGTGTCGTATGTATGCTCATTGAAATGGCATCAAATTTTAGATAGGGTTTGTTTTAATTGTGAGGGGGATTAGCCTCCTGCCAACCCCGACCTCACCCTCCATCTTCGACACTCGAAGGAAGGATAATAAAACAAGCAAAAAATATCCCAAAAAAAATTACAATGCCAATTAAATATTTTACACCTTAAAATATTTTAAAAGGTGATAGATTTTTTACCAATAATCAATTCTAAAAAAAATGAAATGTTGACCAGTTAGTTGATGTTGACCAAGTGGTGAAGTGAGTGTAGCAAATGTCAAGAGTGAAAGTGGTAGGTGAACAGTTGAGTGGTGCGGAGTCGAGCCAGACCACGTGTCAAGGTAAAGTCAGTAACGCAGTAATCACATGATCTGTAACTGCAGATGAGGTAGGCATAGCAAGAGAAGTGAGAGAGAGAGAGAATGAGAATGATGTCATGGAAATGATGTACTAACTGTAACTTGCAGAGAAGATTAAGTAAGAGAAAGAGATTAGGGAGAGGTGCAAACTGTAAAAGCAAGAGCAAGATGACAAGATGAAGAAAAGCCAAGCTCAAAAATCATCCATGGGAAAGCTTGGTAGAGGAAAAAAAGAAAAAAGAGAGCTCGAAGGAAGAATCAATATCAAAAGTGCAAGAGCCAATGACGTTGAATGAGAAAAGCAAACATGAAAATGTGCGGAATGGTGGTTTAATGCAACACAAAACAAATGAAATGAATAGAGCAAAAACAAAGGTCAAAACTATCAAAAAATGCAAATTAAAGGAGAGTTAAAGCAAATGATGGCAAGAACTACAAGAAGAGAAGGAAAAAATTGAAAAAAAGACAATGTACCAAGAAAAACAATGCCCAAGAGCAAAACAAGTTGCAAGAAGCATGTAGAGAAGCCAATGCAAAAGCAGGAAAAAAAATGCGTGGGAAAGCCAATGACGATGCATGAAAGAGAGAGCCAAAGCAAGCCGAGTGAAAGCCCATTCAAGTAAGAGTAAGAGCAAAAAAAGTAACAATGAAATGAGTGAAAAAAAATCAAAGTAGGAGTATAATGGGTTTTTCAAGCCCAAGTTACGCAAAAAATGCAAAAATCAAGTAAAAAAAAAAATGACAATGATAAAAATGAAACAAATAACCTAAAAAAAAACTGATAAACTGCAAAAAAAAAACACAAAAAACAATGAACACATGTCCATGAACCAAAAAAAAAAGCAACGAAATAAAAAAAAAACTGAAACAAAATGAAAGAAAACCAAACCAACCAAACCCCTCAAACTTGAATCGCTGAAAACCTCAATACGAGGTGAGCAATATAATTCCAAAATAATAATCGAAAAAAAAACTTGCACGAGGAAAATAAGAAGAAACCAGAAGTAATAAACAACTGATAAATGAAGAGTGCACATTTTACCAAACCAACTCTGATACCATGAAAGAGGGATTCACGAGAACCGATGTCAAAAACAATGCACCACAACGAAGTTACACTCCGATGGTAACGTCAAGCTCCAACGCAATAAGCAAGATTTCAAACAATGGAAAGAATATGCAAATAAGAAAACAGTCTTGCTCATTCTCATAGATCAAAAAAGGAAGTACAAATAGGGGTGTTGTGTAACCCCCATGCCTAAACAAGGAAAGAATATCAATGATGCCACTGATGCATATGACATGACTGATGCATATGATGCCACTAAAGGAGGAGTTACAATTCCAAATAAGGAATGTAACTCCTATGACACATTGACACAAATGACAATGATAGATTCTATGATAGAATATGACACTTGTCATTTGACTTCCTAAGACCTATGACTCTCGCAAGGTGAGATGACTCACTAGGTGATGTGGATGATGGAGTCTTGGCTGGTTGGATTCAAGGGGAAGACACCAAGGTAAGCCCAATGGTAATCAAAGGAGAAAGTGAGGGAATTGTTTCCTCATCTACTCCCCCACTAAGCTTTTATGGGACCAAAAGAAACCATTAGAGCTAGAAGTGATTTGTATAAGTAAGGTGTAGAGACAGAGTAACCAAACATAGAAGGGAGGCATTATATTGTTTACCTTCTTTCCTCTTGTTGTAATATGTAATTCTCTTACAATTAACCAATAAAAATTGGGAAGAAAGAGAAATTTCCCTTTCCGGATGGTTTTCCCTCAACTTGGGGTTTCAGGATAAATATTGTGTTTGAATTGTGATATTTCCTTTGTTGCAAGTAGTTCTAAGTTTCAGTTTTGCTCACTAATAATTAAAGACTGTCATTTTCGAAGTTGAAAGTAGAACAATAAATTGTTGTGGTCTCGTAAATTTCCAAAGCTAGAGGTTTACATATCGAAACCCTACTATAATATTTGATGGTTAATAGTTTTATTTTCTCAAGTCAATTTGGTAATTTTATGGATGATTGATTGAAGAACAAAATTGAACTTTACATTGTGATTTATTTGTTATGTGATAGGAATTAAACCCATTTAATGTGTGCTTTGAATAAATGATAACCTAAATTTTGCGGGAATGAAAAATGGTGAATTTTACTTCACTTGCATAATTTCTATTGATAACTTATCCTTCATAGAATGGTGGTGTTAGCTAGGGTATTTAAATCCCAATTTAGTTGTAGAAACTCAATTTTGGGGAAAAATTTGTGAGTAGAGAAATGTTTCATGTGGGAAATATAGAAATTATTTTCCTTAAACGTGGTTTATTTCACTTATTGGAACTCGAAATATTTTATAAAATATAATTGTATGAAGTTAGTTTGGTAAATGAAACCCCAAATGAGGGTAGAGTGGGAGAAAAGAAAAAGGGAGCGAGTTGGAAGAGTTAAGCATCATCTCAAATAGGGCACAACATCTTCACATTTTAGGCTTTTACCTTCATTTATCTTCGAGGCTCGGTTTCGTATCATTTTATCTCCATTCCTTATTTAAATAGATGAAAATTTAACCCTAAAAGAGTTAGGATGAATGATTAGCTATGCTTTTTGAAATAAATGAGTTTTTTGGGTAATCTTGAAATAGAGTATGAATGGACTATTTTCTATATTTAATGTTGAATGGTGAGTGAGTCTATATGCACTTACATGCACTAGATGGACATAAAAAATAACTAAGTGTGATGAACTTATTTATTATGAGACTGTGAAGGAATTTCTTGTAACCCTGAAGGGTTTTGATGGTTTACATGGATATAATTCTTACCGACATTGTTATTATTATATGATTTCATTGTGATGGGTGAAAAAATTATTTTTCACTTTCTTAAACTCTATCTCTGGTGAAAAAGATAGAATGAAAGGAAAAAAGTAATATTATATTGGTTTCTTTCTTCTTTGCTAATATGAAATGTCATATATTAGAAATTGGATATGCTTCACCCATTGATATGAATCCATGTAAATCATTTTTTTGTTGACCAGTGCTTATGCAAGTTCGTATATGAGAATTTGAAGGTGTAGACATTAAAATTTGTTAACTTGCCCTTGTGAAATGCCAAATTTGACGTTGTATCCTTATTAAGACAAATGATCACATTCAAAATCCAATCTCATCGTCTCTTTATCCATTATACAACTTGTTTATCTTTACCTCAACCAATTTTTACAAATATATGAATATTATTCAATCAAAGAGGCATAAAGCATCTTATATTCATTACAAAAAAATTAGTTTAGGATTTTTTCCTTGATGTCCAAAACCATATAGAAGGGTCAAGAAGTGGGGTTTGGTATTTGACAACTTATACGGTCTTTCCCCTTCTTAATTGCTAAGTATGTTTTTTATGTTAATTCATTCTTTGGGTCATTTCAACTTCCTATGGTTGGCGTCATCATATTGTCTCACCTACGCAAGATAATATAAGCATGTCATTATCAAATTCTAACGCATAACATTACTACAAGATCTTATTGCAAACAATTCCAAAAACACTCAAAGGGTTCCTAAATATTCTTAAATCGATTACATAACAGGTAGGTCACTCCTTAATACAAGTATGAATCACTCAATTAGGTCAATGGGTCTAGTGTCGCCCATCTACAATCATGAAAAGATCATAGATCCATGTCCTAAGAAAGAGAAAAGTCACTCAGCGTTGCACAAAGGTTTCGATCAACATAAGGGTTATGTTACATAGTTGAGTTACACCACATCTCATTGCTACGTGTGTTGGGTACATTCTATACCATGTAGTTATCCCACTATCTTGGTGTCAAGTGACACAATGGTACCCTAAGGGGGTTGGATAGTTTTACACACTTACACAATATCCTAGGAGAACTATATGAGGCTTGATTATGCATCAAAGATGTGTAGTGCAACATTAGGATTAGTTCAACAACTAGGATTCTGACCATCTAGGAGGTCCAACCTCAAGCACACACATATGCTTTTATAATTTCATTTGTAAATGCTCACGATGACGTGTTCTACATGTTTTATGGTTTATAATTTGTTGTAGATCATAATAGGTAATCACAAGGTTATGTGAATAAGAGAGACACAAAACAAGCACCATTTCTCAACAAGTGAATTACCAAGAAATTTACAGATCTCAACTATCTCCTAGTCTAATACCGTATAATCCTTATCTTGGATTGTACAACTCCATCCTATATCATGCTTATCATGTACGATCATAAACCTACATTGTTTCCATTTCCACAATCTTCATGTAGAACCCAAAGTTCTAATTTCTCTTGTTTCACTGCTTAGTACAATCAAATCATTCTAGAATATTCCTAAACAAGCTAAGTTTCTCTCTTCTCTTGTATTTAATTTTTTATCATTTATCATTTACTTAGTTAATTTCAAGTTGGAATGTATTATTTCAGTCATGCGTAATTGATGTTGTAAGTTAATTAAATCATAACACTCTACCTATTACATATTCTTACATCCTTTTCATTAGGAAATCTAATTAGGGTGAAAACATTTGGTGAACCCGACTCGTAATCAGATTTACATCCTCCTTCCAAATAGTAATTGTTGTTGCAAATCAGCAGCACCCCTGGATGCAAATCAAGGTTCTAAGTTGATGTTCAGGGCATCCAGTGTGATTGCACAACATTGAAACCTCTCTCCAAGTGTGGGACTTGCAAGATGAGAGAGGAATCTCCAGATTAGAGGCTGGTTCCTCAAACTCCTCTGATTAGATCTATATTTACACAACTGCAGAGGTTCAGATCCTAATTTTATCCTAATTTGCAAGGAGACAGGGATAAGAAATGCAAAAATTGAAACTAAACTGATAAGGGTGATACACCAAAGGAGTGGTGAGCACTTCTTGTTCATGCAAATTGACACAAATCAGAAATTGCAACATAAAACATCATGCACAGGTTGATAAGCTATAATCAAGGGTTTGAAATGAAGCAAACAACACATACAAAGGACTGAAAGCATTCACAGAGCCTGCATTGTGATTTTCAACATCAAAATCCTTGTATTCCAACACCAAAGAGGCGAAAAACCTGTTACAATCCCTGGAAGGTCTGATACTTCCAAAATCACTTGTTGAAGGTGAAAACAGAAGCTTGTTGTGCAAAAAGGTGTTCAACCTTTGAAAAATGAGCCAAATCTGGCTTTTACAGTGCATGGGTCGAGCCCAGGAGAGAGAAAACATGAAAAAATGTGGGAGCCATTCCCCATTGACCAAAATGCATTAAAAACAGCATGGAGGTCCTTACAAACCCATGCCCTAACATTTTTGACCATGCTGGAGAAGAATGCGACCCATTTTGCATTAAAATTGGTTGTTGAAACATCAATTCTATCCATGGGCGTGTACCAGAAGTGTTTTTGATTTTCTCCCTCCAAACTGAACCAAAATTCAAAATTGACCATGGAATCTTATAGAGAATTTCACTAGCTTTCCATTGATATAAAGAACGTGAAAATCCAAGCTCTGGATCGAAAGTTATGGCAATTTGAAGTTTTAGGGAAAAAACAGGCCAAAATCGGATCGGCGGGCAAAAAGTTTGAATTTTTACCCGTTTGGTCTTTGGAACATTTTTCAAATTTTCCCCACGCTCCACCACTCCAGGTGCCACATGGCACATTTTGATTGGGCATGGGCCCTTCCTGACCATTTTTTCCTTCGGGTCGCTTGGTGTTTTTTCGCCCTTGGACACATGGCAGCTCCTGATTGGCTGCGGGCCTTCTAGGGAAAAATTTCCCACCAAAACTCCATTGAGCCATAACTTGAAAAATACGTGGAGTTAGGAGGAAAAATTTACCTTTCTGGAAAGCTGAGAAAGAGCTCTATCCAATGGTGCCATTTCCAAAGAGATTTGAGTGCCTGGAAATCAAAAAATGGAGACTGAGGCACAAGAGAGGCAAGAACACAAGGAGTTAGCCATCCAAAATGAGCGGGGGCACATTTTGGATAACAATTTTGGCAACTCAGAGGGGTCATCTACCTGCTAGATGAAAATACTAGTTGCCTGAAGCAGTCCATTGGGCATGGAGTCATCAAATTTTCTATTTGGAACCCCAACTGACTTAGAATGTTGCAAGGAGGAAGATGGAATATCACCTGATGGAGCAAGGCCTGCAAACACATTCCCAGGAATAGCAAGCTGTGCCAAAGCACTTAGGGAAAGCAAAACAACCTACAACAAAACAATGTGCACAAGCACTTGGAGGAATGAAAACCTAAGCTAATATTTACAAGGTGGAGAATTTCCCTCTAGTAGCAATGCTTTAGATAGATTCCATTGATGGAATCTGCAGGTTCTTCGCCATCCAATGAAGACAATTGGAAGGCATTGCTTGTCCTTATACTTTGTGACCATGTATGGGCCACTCCAAATGGCATCAAATTTTGAATGCCTTCCCGGTTTTCTCTATCTGCATCCCATTTTAACACTAGATCTCCAACTTGGAAAGATCTACTCTTGGCCTTCCTATCAAAGGTCTTCTTGATCAAAGCTTGATCCTTCTCCATTGCTTGGGATGCCTGATCTCTGATCTCTTGGAGCTCCATCAACTCTGCATATCTCACCTCCATGGGCCCAAACTCTAGCAACTCTAATTGCTTCATGAGTTCCAATGTTGGCAACTCAAGTGACATGGGCAAGATTGCCTCTCTTCCATAAACAAGCCTGAATGGAGAGTTACCCGTGGATCTCTTGGGAGTTATCCTATCAGCCCATAAGGCTGATTTTAGTTTGGTATGCCAAGACCTCTGATTCTCATCAAGAGTTCTCCTAATGATCCTCAACAAGTTCTTGTTTGTAGACTCATCCTGGCCATTACCTTGAGGGTAATAGTTTGATGAAGTACTTAGGTAGATCCTGTTCTTGACAGCCCACTCAGTCACCTTGGATCCAATGAATGCCAATGCATTATCTGAGATTATTGTAGCAGGTATGCCAAATCTGGTTACTATGCCCTCATAGAAGTCTAAGATGCTAGACTCATTTGCTTCTTTGAGTGCTACTGCTTCAGTCCATTTGGTGAAGTAGTCTATGGCTGTCAAAATCCATTTGTGCCCTTGGCTTGAATTGGGATTAATGACTCCAATGAAGTCCAAACCCCATTGCATGAATGGCTGGTCAACTGAGATTGGATGCAATGGAAGGGCAGCAAGTCTCTCTTTTCCTGTGAAGAATGCACAATTCTTACACCTCTTGATCCATGCAAAGCAATCACTGAAAATCTTGGGCCAATAATAACCAACCTTCATAATTTTTAGAGCTGTCACTCTCGGTGCAAAATGACCACCAGCTGGTCCACCATGGAACTCTTCCAACACCCTATGAATCTGATTTGTGCTAATGCATCTCAGCAGCACTCCATTCACATCTTTCTTGAACAAAACTCCATCAACAATGGCATATGGGACAGCCTGCAATCTGAAGTGTCTTCTTTGGGTCTTGTTCATCTCTGGAGGGCATAGGCCTATGCTTAGGAAGTGTATTATACCTTGGGTCCAGCAAGGAGTGGGGATAGCATTATCCTCTTCTTGAGTGCTACCTTGCACATGGCTGTCTTGAACTGTCAAAATAACCTCTTCTTTATTGCATACTCCTTTTTGCTTGCCCAGAATCAATTGCTCACACAATCCTTTTCCTCTTACCAGCTTGGTGACCTTGATCTCAATGTCATACTCCATGACATGAGTGATCCAACCTGCCCTTTTCTCATTCAAATCCTTGTTGAGGAGGAAGTCTTTAACCCCAGCATGAGAGACCAGCAATTGGACCTTGTTGTTTGAGACTAAATGCTTGAATTTCTTCAAGCTTCTGATTACTGCAAGTACATGCTTCTCAATAAAAGAATACCTCACCTCATAGTCATCTAGGCTCTGGCTGAAGAAAGCAATTGGCTGCTCATCGTTGTCCTTGTTCTGCTGTACCAAAATGGCAGAAATAGTATCATTACCTCCAAATGCATAGAGGATGAAATCCTTGGAGAAGTCCGGGTTGATGAGGGTTGGTGCTTGAGAGATGGCTTCTTTGATTGCTTCAAAACTCTCCTTGCCTTCTACTGTCCACTTGAAAGCCATGCTTTTCTTTAACATTTTGGTGATAGGTTTGACAAGGGCTGCAAAATCTGGGACAAACCTCCGAACAAAGTTTATCCTCCCCAAGAAACTCTGAAGGGCTTTCTTGTGGCTTGGCAATGGTAGTGCTCTTATGGCTTCAACCCTCTCTAGATCAATTGCTAATCCTTCTTTGGAGACAATATGGCCAAGGATCTTTCCTTCATGTGCAAGAAAGATACACTTCTTAGGATTCAAAGACACTCCAAATCTCCTGCACCTTGTGAAGACTTGTCTCAAATGAGAGAGGTGGTCTGCTGCATTTTTGGAAAAAATAGTGATATCATCAAGGTATATCAGCACCATGTTGTTAATCAAACCTTTGAACACCATGTCCATTGCTCTTTGGAAGGTAGCACCAGTGTTGGACAGCCCAAATGGCATTTTCCTGTATGCATAAGTTCCCCATTTGGTTGTGAAGGCTGTCTTGAACTGGTCTTCTTCCTTCACCATAATCTGATTGTAGCCTGAGTAGCCATCAAGTAGTGAAAACCTCTCGGAGCCAGCCACAACTTGCAAGATTTGCTCCATGGAAGGGAGTGGGTAATGGTCCTTGAGAGATGCTCTATTCAAGTCTCTGAAGTCAACACATAATTTGATCTCTCCACTCTTCTTTCTGACTGGAACCAAGTTGGCAACCCAACTAGAATGCTTGATTGGGAATATGATCCTTGACTCAATAAGCTTGTTCAATTATTTCCTCATGAGAGGCTCCATGTGTGGATTGACTGGTCTTTGTTTCTACCATGTGCAGACTTAGTATTTAGATCCAATCCAATGGTATGCTTTGAGCTAAGTTGGGATTGAAACCTTTCAATTCTTCATAGCTCCAAGAAAACACATCGGGAACTCTTGACACAAATTTGTGCATGAACTCATACCTTTCTTGTTTAGTTGTCATCTTTCCAATTTGCAATGGTTTGTTCTCTTCCACCAAGATGGATATCTTGAATCTTCTCTCTTGACTCAATGTTTGATTTCTCCTTCCTAAACTGATCATTGGGATTAAAAATGGACTCCAAAGTGATAAGTCCTTGGGCAGCTTATTAGTTCTCAGCTGTACCACTTGGTCACCATACTGCTGTTCCATTTTTTCTTGATTCTTAGCTGAGAACTCAACTTCTTCTTGCAAGAAATGGATGATTTGCTAGTCATTCTCAAACACTTGCCAACTTACATTGTTATCCGGCACTGAAGGCCTCACAATCACGTGGATGTTTGGCTGTACCTTGTCTTGTTGAATGCTTTCCATAATGTCAAAGTCTGCCCCTACTGCTGCAAGCCTATCAGTAGCTTGGCTCTCTTTCCTAGGAATGGATTTGATGCCAAAACCCTCAAAATCTTCCATGAGGTCCCACACCCTGTTCTTGTAGCACTTGAGTAGATCATTCTTGACAACATGCTTCCCCTTGACCTGGTTGACAATCAACTCACTATCACCGAAGACTTGCAAGTTCTTTATTCCTCTCTTTATTGCCCAATGCATCCCTTGCACCAAGGCTTCATATTCAGCAGTGTTATTGGAGCATGCAAACTGAAATCTAAAAGCTGAATAGTACTTTACTCCTTGAGGTGAAATAAGCATAGCTCCACCTCCTGCACCTTGTCTACTCCTTGATCCATCAAAAAATAGCTGCCATACCTCATTGTCATCCTTGTGGTTTGGCTTGGTGATGCTAGGAATGGGCTGATCTTCTTGATGTATGCAATAGACCCCTAGCTCAGATTCTTCTACTTCTTGATAAGGATCAAAAGCATGCACCTTGTTTGCCCATTCATCAAGAGTTAGATCCGGGATGCTTCCAACCTTGGTGTCAGCTTCATCAGTGCTTGGGTGATCTTCTTGATCAAATGCTGAACAATTGGCATTGATCTGACTTGGAGTGTAGGGCTCAATGTGGAAGTTTGCAATAGGTTCAGACCTGATTGTAGCTTTGGTTCCATACCTCATTCTGAACAGCATGTGTGACCAATCAATAGACAAATATCCTCCAATCTTGGCTGTGAAGTCCCTTGACAAGCATAGGGCAAAGAGTGGTGGAAGGTCTATAACTGATACATCTTGTAAGACAACAACATTTGGACATGCATGCAAGGTAAGACTCAAGTTTCTAATCACTCCAACTGTTGTTACTGTTGTCCCATCCAGCTGCACTACCCCTTTGGATATGGTTTCATACTGGAGCCCTAGCTGATCAGCTATTTGCTTGGGCATCACTGAGCTACTTGCCCCGGAATCTATCATGCAATTGTGCACTAACTGATTTCCAATGATTAATGAAACATAGAAAGGAGGGGGCTTCAACATTTTACCTTGCTGTCCTCCATGATTCCCCTCAGGTTGGGCAGCATTTGTGAGCACTTTCTCTTGCATCTGAACTTGCTGATTCGAAGTTGGCCAGTCCTTCATGGCAGCTTGTAGCAAATCTCTTTGGCCTGGGATAGATAGGGATTCCCACATTGATATATTTACATTTGTCTTCTTCATCTGATCAATAATACTGAATGGTGATGAAGGATCTCTTTGTTGTCCCTTGGTTGGCACATTCACTCCTTGCATGTGGGCAGCAACAACTGGTATTTGAGTTGGTCTAGGAGCTGTTCTTGGCTGCCCTTGTGCATTTGAAATTGGATTTTGCTTGCCAACCATTTGTGGAGCCATGGAAGGTTGTGGATTGGTTGGAGCTAATGGCTGCTCTTCACCCAAATTCCTTCTTTTTGACCTTGTGTTGGCTGCAACACCTTGAGAGACTGTCTGATTCATGCCACAAAAATCCTCTGCCTGCCAGTTCACAAGTGTGGTGTCATTTGGGGCTGATTGTTGTTGGAATGTTTCTTGTTGTTGGTTGTTTCCTTGACTGCCCTCACCCTCCACACCAGTAGTTGTCACCATTAATGCTTGATTCAAAGCACCATTGAAGCACATGGATTGGTTATGAGGTTCATTGCATGGAAAACACCAATCATACTCCTGAGCAACATTGTTTTGTGTTGGCACCAATGCCTTAGAGGCAGATATGGCATTAGGATTATAGGGCTGAAATGGTCTATTGGCAGGAGGCCTTGTTTGATTTATATTTGCAGCTGGATTAGGTGGTCTTTGTGGTTGGTATGGCTACCTGTTAGGCTGAGCTTGGGGCTGATAAGAAGGTCTAAAACCTTGGGCTTGTTGCCTCTTGAGAGTAACCAGCTCATTGCCTAGGTTTTACAATTGCTTTATGACTTCTTGAAGCTCATTTGGGGCACTTGGAGATGAAGTAGAAGCTTCATTTGAACTCTGATTTCTAGGAGTGGGAGAAGGAGCCAAATTAGGTGCTTGATTAGTGTTTGGGCTCTCTAAACTTGGAAACAATGGCATGGGAGGTCTAGGGGCTAGTTTGCCAGCTTGGATCAAACAATTTTCAGCCCTAATGGCAATGCTATAAGCCATAGGGATAGTTATGCCTCCCATGGACTGAATCAACATAGAAATATCAGAATTTAGAGCTTTGAGGTAGTAGAGAAAAGCACCTTTTGCTGTTGGCCTAACTGCCACTGGAATTCTCTCCCAAGTCTTTTGAAATCAAAGTTGAAATTAGTCAGCTGCTCATTGGGAGCTCTCTTGATGGTTGTCAGCTGCTCCAAAAGAGACAAGTTGTCTCCCTTCTCTCCAAATTGCTCATGAAGTGCTATACATAGCTGGTTCCAATTCTGAATAGAACCTGAGGCAAGACTTCTAAACCATTGCAATGCTTTCCCCTTGAATGAAGATGCCAACAATTTGACAGCCACTTGCATCTCATTGATTTCATGAATTACACAAAGGTTGGCAATGTCTTTAACATGATCACCTGGAGTAGTCTGATTCTCTCCAGTGAAGTATGGAATGTTCTTCAAGGCTGCAATTGGAATTGGATGTTGTGCATTGAGGGCAAGTGGGCTGCTGCCTGTGAAATTGACATAGGGGTTGTTTTGTGCCATTCTAATTGGTCTTAAAACCCTTGTTGATTGAATGAAAGGCCTACCAGGTGGAGGAGTTGAGAGAGTTCTGTTTGGTGGAGATGGAGACCTTTGGATTCTCCTCCCACTTTACCTTACTCTTGGAGATAACTGCAGATATTCAAATAGTGCCTCTTCTTCTCCAGCTCTTGACCTTGTAGTGATTCTTCTCATGAGTTTTTAGGTCTGCACTGCTAAAACCAGCTGATTCTTCTTCCTTGGAGTCACCAGATGTGCAACTTATAGCTCTTTTAAGCAAGAAAATTGCAGCAGATGCACATCAACTTTGCTGCAATGAAAATGAGACCTCTAAGGTCCCACCGGCGTGCCAAAACTGTTGTTGCAAATCAGCAGCACCCCTGGATGCAAATCAAGGTTCTAAGTTGATGTTCAGGGCATCCAGTGTGATTGCACAACATTGAAACCTCTCTCCAAGTGTGGGACTTGCAAGATGAGAGAGGAATCTCTAGATTAGAGGTGGTTACTCAAACTCCTCTGATTAGATCTATATTTACACAACCTGCAGAGTTCGAGATCCTAATTTTATCCTAATTTGCAAGGAGACAGGGGATAAGAAATGCAAAATTGAAACTAAACTGATAAGGGTGATACACCAAAGGAGTGGTGAGCACTTCTTGTTCATGCAAATTGACACAAATCAGAAATTGCAACATAAAACATCATGCACAGGTTGATAAGCTATAATCAAGGGTTTGAAATGAAGCAAACAACACATACAAAGGACTGAAAGCATTCACAGAGCTTGCATTGTGATTTTCAACATCAAAATCCTTGTATTCCAACACCAAAGAGGCAAAAAGACCTGTTACAATCCTTGGAAGGTCTGATACTTCCAAAATCACTTGTTGAAGGTGAAAACAGAAGCTTGCTGTGCAAAAAGGTGTTCAACCTTTGAAAAATGAGCCAAATCTGGCTTTTACAGTGCATGGGTCGAGCCCAGGAGAGAGAAAACATGAAAAAATGTGGGAGCCATTCCTCATTGACCAAAATGCATTAAAAACAGCATGGAGGTCCTTACAAACCCATGCCCTGACATTTTTGACCATGCTAGAGAAGAATGCGACCCATTTTGCATTAAAATTGGTTGTTGAAACATCAGTTCTATCCATGGGCGTGTATCAGAAGTGTTTTTTGATTTTTTCCCTCCAAACTGAACCAAAATTCAAAATTGACCATGGAATCTTATAGAGAATTTCACCAGCTTTCCATTGATATAAAGAACGTGGAAATCCAAGCTCTGGATCGAAAGATATGGCGATTTGAAGTTTTAGGGCAAAAACAGGCCAAAATCGGATCAGCGGGCAAAAAGTTTGAATTTTTACCCGTTTGGTCTTTGGAACATTTTTCAAATTTTCCCCACGCTCCACCACTCCAGGTGCCACATGGCACATTTTGATTGGGCACGGGCCCTTCCTGACCATTTTTTCCTTCGGGTCGCTTGGTGTTTTTTCGCCCTTGGACACATGGCAGCTCCTGATTGGCTGTGGGCCTTCTAGGGAAAAATTTCCCACCAAAACTCCACTGAGCCATAACTTGAAAAATACGTGGAGTTAGGAGGAAAAATTTACCTTTTTGGAAAGCTGAGAAAGAGCTCTATCCAATGGTGCCATTTCTAGAGAGATTTGAGTGCATGGAAATCAAAAAATGGAGACTGAGGCACAAGAGAGGCAAGAACACAAGGAGTTAGCCATCCAAAATGAGCAAGGGTCACATTTTGGATAACAAGTAATATCATTATAGTTACATCTCTACATTATATATTATGATCCAAACATAATTCTCATCTTTCACATACCCCGAATATGGTTTCCACAATTTCCCCTAGGGTGTCATGGTCTGTCCTTCCCTTTGGGTAACCTTTTGGGGATTTCTAAGTGCTAATTCACCTTTCATCACATATTAAAAAAACTATATTTTTAAATTCCTATGAGGTTTTTCTTAATTTATATATATTTATTGAAAACCTCTTTTGTTTGCAAATATTTTGTAGCACAATTTTCAAAATTGAAAATTACTATTTTTAATAATCCAGCCATAATAAGACAATATACACTTTTTTGAAAATTCTTTGGAGGTTTTTATTTCAAATAATTAGATTCAAAATACATGTTTATCTTTCATTCAATTCACTAATTATTTTCATATATAGTCATTTTAATAATTCAACAATAGTCACTTTTTGATAAACATCAATTTTGGGCCATATCCTCTATATTTTCTTAATTGTATGCCTTTCAGGTGTTGATTAGTATTATTCCTTATCTAATTGGAGTTTCTTATATCATATTGTGTCATCATGTCCCATCCTACAAATTTCCAAGTTTCATGGTATGATTACTTCAATATTATCACAAATCTAAACATAATATTTTGGAAGTATTACAACAAATAAGTCTCCTATCGATATAAAACCTCCCATGTGGATTCAATTTTGAGTTGTATTCCAAACATTTTTATTAATAATGATGACATATTTCATAAAATTATCCTAGAGTATATTCAAGAATTACAACATGATTTTCAAGTTCAAATTCAATACATGAGTATTGAGATCAAATCCTTCAAAGATGAACTAATACACATAAAGGACCCCTCACATACCCATGTCAACAATGTATTTATGTGTCATGATAAACCTATTTATAAGGCTAATGAAAATCAATGTGATACAAATGTTATGAATACTACATGTGCTTATACAAGTGAAGTTAAAGTTTTGTGTAGAGGTAACAATGTGTATATTGTAAAATATCAATATTAAATAATAAGGAAACCAAAACATAAAGCACCTCTTTCGTTTGAAAAGAATGACCCCACCCTCAGTGGGCGATCGAAAAATATGTTGCATTTTTTTCTACTAGAATTTACAATCACCCTTCATTAGGAATGTAAATCGATGCAACACGATTTCCTAGTCCTACTTAAACATACATTCACATGAAAGAGGAATAATAATAATAATAACATACATTTATACAGGTTCATTTTATCTCAATAAAATTTAATGTGCACATCATTAACTTGCATAGTTTGCCTCTAAATTTAATAGTTGGATTAACTATAAAATCACTAAGTATTAACTTAAATGATTTCACATAATAGTAGTTCATCCATTACTACGTAAGGCATTGCAGTTAAATCTAAAAGCATGTGTATCTATAATTCCATTTCAATACATCCATACATAAGATCAAACATAATCCAAGTGGTAATTTCATTTAAGTTTATTTATTTAACCATTCACATATCCATTTTTCTATATACCAAATAATCATAAATTCATCACACTAATTTAACCACATGATTTCCCTTGGTTTACTAGTGTTCCACTATGATCAATTCATCATCCATAAATATAAGTCCATTCTCTCATTGATAAGTTTACTTTACCATTAATGACTATGTCTTAATGTCTTTACCATTTTGACACAATTTGTTTAAATAAAACCATCTTTCATTCATATAAAAAACATAGAATCTTTTCATAATTTTATACATTGTAAATATCAACTTTCAATTAACAAGGTTTACAAGTTCCAATCTCATAATATTTACATAAATCTCAATAATAATACAATGATACAATTTTTCAAAGTGACACCATGTCACTAGTTGTAAGAGATCCATTCTATCATCGAGCCGATGAGAGAGACATAGCATCATCGAGTTGTTTTCCTCTAACCATAAGCCTTACGGGTCCCCACACACCTCTCAACACTTGAGAGTGGCTCTACCATTCATGAGAAGGAATATTTGGTAATCAATAAGGAAAGAGAGAGTATCATGTGTAATATAGTCACAAGATCAATTGGTAGACATAAAATACGATAGTAATAATATATATCCTAAAATCATAACATAATGATTTTTTTGGCCAAAAGTATTATGATAGCAGTAGGTCCCCACCTAATCCCTAATATCCGACAATATTCTAGAGCATGAACTAATATTAAAAATGACTAATCAATAAGGTAGTTTGTGTGTTAATCTGTAGTCTACCATGTATCCCCTCATAACATATGTCATGTGTGATCCAATGTACTAGGTTGTCTATCCCTATCTATAAAAATTACCCCTAAACTAAAACATCTATCAATTCATATCTCGTTGTCCCATCTCGAAATTAAAAAACAAAATGTATCTATTTCTAATGTATCCTTTGGGAAAATAGGAATAAGAACACTAACATAGTAACCCTTCCAAATGTTCCATACCACATGTCCAGTCAATGCTAGAAAATTTATATTACACTTTGTTTATTCCCTAAAATAAAACACAACCATGAGTAGGACACATGCAATCACAAAATTCTTAGGTGTCCTATACCACCTAAGGAAATCATTATTGTAAGGTCTTGAACTTGGTATGTTGTTTAAGCACGATACTATAAGTGTTTGTAAAAGTATTATTTACATCATTATTTAGCTATACAAGTTTCTAGTTTCATAAACGATTCATACATGTTTAGTAACAATATAAAATAGAATGTATTTAAATATTATACTAAATCATAAAGCAATAAGACTATAATTATGATCTCAATATCTTCTAAGCTCACTAGGTTTCATCTGTGTTATATACACCACTATCATCATTTATGGTCTTGGTTTCATGCATATACTATCATCTTTTCCAGATTTTACTTTCATGTATATGTATATATTATTCTACCTCAAACAAAGGGATTACGATGTTCAAATACAACCATAAACATAACATGAGGTAGCAAATAATAAACAACTAACTAGCAGAGCATAACAAAAACATAACAACCCTTTCGTAACATAATAAGATTAAAAAAATTGTTAGACAACAAGAAATGTCTAATAGACATATCGACAGATCCACCTTCATTCTCGAACATCGTGGTTTCCTCTAACCACAAGCCTTATGGATCCTCGCACACCTCTCAACACTTGAGAGTGACCCTACCCTTCATGAGAAGGAATATGTGGTAATCAATGAGGAAAGAGAGAGTCTCATGTGTAATATAGTCACCTGATCAATTGGTAGACATAAAATAGGGTAGGAATAATATACATCCTAAAATCATAACATAATGATTTTTTTGGCCAAAAGTCTTAGGATAACAGTAGGTACCCACCTAATCCCTGAAATCTGACAAGATGCTAGAGCATGAAATAATATTAAAAATGACTAATCAAGAGGGTAGTTTATGTGTTAATCCATAGTCTACCATGTATCCCCTCATAACATATGTCATATGTGATCCAATGTACTAGGTTATCTATCCCTATCTATAAAAATTACCCCCTAAACTTACACATCTCTCAATTCATATCTCGTTGTCCCATCCGGAAATTAAAAAACAAAATATATCTATTTCCAATGTATCCTTTCGGAAAACAAGAATAAGAACACTAACAATAGTAACCATTCCAAATGTTCCATACCACATGTCTAGGTTAAAATTAGAAAATTTATATTACGGTTTGTTTATTGCACGAAATAAAACACAACCATGAGTAGGACACATGCAATCACAAACTTCTCAGGTGCCTATACCACCTAAGGAGATCATTATTGTAAGGTCCTGAACTTGGTATGTTGTTCAAGCATGAAACTATAAGTGTTTGTAAAATTATTATTTACATCATTATCTAGTTATAAAAGTTTCTAGTTTCATCAATGATTCATACATGTTTGGTAACAATATAAAATATAATGTATTTAAATATTATACTAAATCATAAAGTAATAAGACAATAATTATGATCTCAATATCTTCTAAGCTCACTAGGTTTCATCCGTGCTATATACACCACTATCATCATTTATGGTCTTGGTTTCATGCATATACTATCATCTTTTCCATATTTTACTTTCATGTATATGTATATATTATTCTACCTCAAACAAAGGGATTATGATGTTCAAATACAACCGTAAACATAACATGAGGTAACAGATAATAAACAATTGACTAGCAGAGCATAACAAAAACATAACAACCTTTCCGTATCATAATAAGATTAATTTTTTTCAGACAACAAGAAATGTCTAATAGAAATATCAGACAAATCCACCTTCATTCTGAACATCGTGGTTTCCTAATCCTACGGAAGATACGAGGGGTTCACTTAGTAAAAGTATGGTATAACATGTTTGTTCGAAGGGTATTAAAAATATCCTTAATGTTAGTTATTACCTCTAATTATTCAATTGATAATACCCCCTCATGTTATATTATTATAATGAAAATACCCCTATTTTTTCCATGTACCTTACATACCCATTTTTCCATTACAATTTTATTTACCCCTTTTTATTTCTACCTTAATATATCAAATAGAACATATTTTTATTTCTACCCTAACATATCAAATATAAAATATATCATGTTTTCCACTCAATTATTATTTTATTAATATATCATTTCTCTAGAAATATATTTCTATTGGGATTAGCACACAGTTGTCAAATAATATATCATATCTAAGCATACATGCAATAAAAGCAGATATTCTACCAGAAGAAATATACATAACAAGAGATATAAATCAACACCAAATTTAATGTGGTTCACCTAGTGTGGGATACATCCACCAAGAAACAAGCCAATCTATTATCCAAAGCTTTGGAAGATATCTGATGAAGATTTACAATCTTCCACACCTCTCATGATGTATAATACTTTCTTTCACTCAAGCTTCTCCTTATTCTCCAAGGATTCTTAAAAGGAACAATAACCATATCGTACCAAGCCAAGAACACAGATGCTAATCAAACACCATGATCAATAAGATGAAAGCAATTCACTAGAATAACTTTACACAAAACCTTTGCAAACAAATGAGCAGCAATATCAAATATTATTATGGAACTCAATTAAACACAATGAGAATGGGCCTTGCTTATATAGGCAAGGAATAACAATCTAAGAACCAGTCAATGTCGTAGATCAAGCCATAAATCATGGAAAGAACTAGTCATCAAAGAACTAGTCAAGTCCATAGATTTATGAGAGAACTAGACATCAAGGATCTAGTCAATACCATAGATCTAGGAAAGAACTAGTCAATATCATAGATCAAGGAAAGAACTATACCTAACAACTAGATAATATCTCCTAATATCTAAATAAATAAAAATAAATATCCACACACATAAGTGGGTGAGGATAAATACAATAAAGGTAAATAATGTACCTAGGTGGACATGAGCTAAGGTAAATACCTACTCTAACAATTCTCTCTCACAATTATTTTCACAATAATCACTAACTCTCTCTTCTAACCCTAACTTTCTAGGTTATAAATACCTTATACAAACTTAAGGCACTTAGCCATGAAATTACAATCATTAGATCTTCTTTAATACTAAAATTAGATCTAATTACCGTGAGTTAAATAAAACACTCACGAACAGGTAACCAATGTTGGTTAGCCCTAACCAATGACGGTTCCTACTTTCCTGATCGATGACGATCATAGATGACCAATGTCGGTCCCTTCATAACTGATGCCAGTTACTGTGTTTTCCACTAAGTTGATATAACATGTTAAACTGAAGTAATTGAGCTCCACATCTCAATAATCTCCCACTTGGAGATAAATTACTACATTATACCTATACAACGTCATCCTTGGATCCTTTCCTTAGCTTTGTTTCTTCCTCTTCAAGTCTCAAACTCGAAGACCAATAAAAGTGGAGTGTAGCTCCAACTTCTCTTTTGCTAATGGCTTTGTTAGCATATCTGTAGGGTTTTTAATTGTATGAATATTCTCCAGTTTCAGTTTCTCATCCTCCAATACCTGCCATATGAAGTGATATATCAACTGAATGTGTTTCGTTCTAGAATGAAACGTTGAGTTCTTTGCCAAATGAATTGCACTTTGACTGTCATTGAACAATTTGCAATCATCTTACTCCTTTCCCAACTCTTCCATGAACTTACTCATCCATATCATATCTTTGCTAGCCTCTGTAGTTGTAACATACTCTGCCTCTATAGTAGACAAAGCCACAATCTTATGCAATCTCGATATCTAGTTAACTATCGTCCCACCTATTGTGAAAATATATTCAGTAGTGCTCCTTCTACCATCTAGATCTCCATGAAGGAAAGTCGTCTTCACATCTAGTTTCTCTAAATGTAAATCATCTACTGCAACTAAAATCAATACATTACATATAGAAGTCATTTTAACAACAGGAGAAAATATTTCACCAAAGTCAATACCTGCTTTGTATGTAAATCCTTTTACTATAAGCCTTGCCTTGTACTTTTATGTCCACCCTCTTCTTCCTTGATCCTATAAACCCACTTGTTTTGCAATGTCCTCTTACTTGTTGGAAACTTAACCAAATCCCAAGTCTGGTTTTGTTCCAAGGAATCCATCTCCTCATCCATGCCATGATCCCACTAAACGTGGGTCTCATCCTACATTGCTTATTCAAAAATTTATGGGTCACCATTATCAGTCAATAATAAATAAGATATAGAAGATGTAAATATTTCTGGAGGTTTACTTACCCTTTGTGACATTCTCACAGGAGTTTGGGGTACCAGAGGCTCATTTTGGACCTCCTGGACATTTTTTTCCAATTCGGCGGTAATTGCCTAACGCCTGGTCACCAGTAGTTGACGCTTGATTCGGATAACCGATCTGGTTTGGCTCTTCTGTAACCGATACTAGTTCAGCTGACCAATGTCGGTCAGGGGTTAACTGACACTGGTTACTGTGTAACCTGTAGGTATGAGTTTTAAATTTGAGAGTTCATTTTCATTCACAAAATTCTCAACCGGTTCATCCTTGGGTACCAAAATTTGATCCTTATACATTCTCTTTTCATTCCATTCAATGTCATGACTTCTAATAATTTTAGAATTATCTAAATCCCAAAAACGGAATCCAAAATCACTAAATCCATAACCAATAAAAGTGCATCTCTTGGATTTTGCATCCAATTTTTTTCTATTTTCCTTATCAATATGCACAAAAGCTTCTAAACCAAAAACTTTAAGAAAATAAATATCTACCTCTTTTCTGGTCCAAGCTTCCTCTAGTATTCCTCCATCTAGTGAACTTGAAGGCCCACAGTTAATCAAATAAACTGTTGTATCAACTACTTCTTCCCAAAACTGCAAGGGCAATCCAACATGTATCCTCATAGTTCTAAAGCACGTTCCATGATTGTCTGTTCATTCTTTCTTTAACACCATTCTTTTGTGGTGTTCTTAGAACTATCATTTGTCTACGTATTCCATTCATTGAACAATAATCATTGAAAGCATTACTACAATATTCACCACCATTGTTAGATCTAAGGCACTTTAACTTTGAATTTGATTAATTCTCAACAAGGGCTTTCCATTTTTTAAAAGTCTCAAAAACATCAGATTTATATTTAATACAATAAACCCATACCTTTCTTGTAACATCATCAATGAAAGTAATATAATACTGGGATTCTCCATGAGAAGCCCCACACATTTGAGTGTATAAGATCCAATTTTTTCTCCTTCTTAGTTTCCCCAACTTTGAGAAATCTCACTCTCTTTTGCTGTCCAAAGACACAATGCTCACATAAATCAAGATCTAAATCTTTCAAATCTGATAACTTACCCTTAGCCTTTGAGATCTGCATTCCTTTTTGAATCATATGGCCCAACCAATTATGCCACATGCATGCATTTGAATTTGAAGTAGATAATACGAGAAAAGAATCAAGTAAGACAAGTAGATAAATATAATGTTTTTACCTTCTTGCTTGTTGCCACAACAAAGGAACCCTTGGTGACTTTCCAAGAGTTTGTTGTGATTGTAACCATGCAAGCAACTTCACCTAGTTTCCCTGCAGAAATAAGATTCCTCCCGAGACTTGGTACATGCCTCACATCTATCACTACCCATGTATTTCCATTATGTAATTTTAGATGAACTTCCCTTTACCAATAATACCTGCAAGGTTCATCATCACCCAAATAAAGATGCCCAAAATTACCTTGGACATAATTTCAAATAAACCTTATTAGGGGTTCCATGGAAAGAAGCTCCTGAATCTAAAACCCAAGATTATATTCTATTATCCAAATAAAGAATACGAGCATTTTGCATTACCTTTGCTGCAATATTTTCCTCTTTACCTTTTTTTTGGGTGTTGGTTCTCTTTATCCTTTGACCAACAATATTTTTTTGCATGTCCTTTCTTTCCAAAATTCCAACAGGTAATTCCCTTACCTCTAGATTTAGATCTACCATTCTTTGACTTTGATTTCCCATTATTCTTACTCTTGGATCTCTCATTTTACCTGTCTCTTCTTTCTACATTCAAAGCATTCCTAGGTGACGATTCCTCTATACTTTTCTTGCGAATTTCTTCATTCAAGATTATACTAACCACATCATCAAACTTCAAAATATTATTAGCATATGTTGTATTACTAACAACCATTACCAAGTTATCCCAACTATTAGGAAAAGAACATAAGAACATGAGTGCTTTCACTTCATGTATCAAATGAAATATCAAGCTGATTTTAGCTGATTTACTGATAGATCAGAAATCATTCAAATGACTAGATGCAAATCCACCTTCATGTATCTTAGAACTAAATAGTTTCTTCATCAAATAAAATTTATTTGAAGCACTAGGTTTTTCATATAAATTAGCAAGAGATTTCATTAACTCTACCATAGATGTCGCTTATGTAATATTAGAATCCACAGATGCTGCCAGAATCAATCTTATAAATCCCAAAGCCTTTCTATCAAGAATGTTCTATTCTTTATTAGTAATCTTCGTAGGTCTAGACTTTTCATCCAACGATAAGTACAAATCTCTTTGATACAGATAATCCTCAATCTACATCTTCCATAATTGATAATTTCGGTCATCAAACTTCTCTACCTTGTATTTGTTTTATTCTGTCATTTTTGTAGCTCCCACACAATTAGAAAACCCTCTATGAGTAAATCTATCAACACACAAAACCATCAAACAAATATTTGATACCATTTGTTGCGATTAGCACATAGATTGTATAGATAATATATCAGATCCAAGCATACATGCAATAAAAGCGGATATTCTACTAGAAGAAATATGCAAAACAAGAGATATAAATCAACACTAGATTTAATGTGGTTCACCCAGTGTGGGATACATCCACCAAGAAACAAAACAATCTATTATCCAAAGCTTTTAGAAGATATATAATGAAGATTTACAATCTTCCACACCTCTAACGATATACGATACTTTATTTCTCTCAAGCTTTTCCTTCTTCTCCAAGAATTCTCTCTCATGATTATTTTCAAAATAATCATTAACTCTCTCTTCTAACCCTAGATTTCTAGCTTATAAATACCTTATACAAACTTAGGGAACTTAGCCATGCAATTACAATCAATAGATTTGCTTTAATACTAAAATTAGATCTGATTCCCGTGAGTTAAATAAAACACTCATGCACAGGTAATCGATGCCGGTTAGCCCTAACCGATGATGGTTCCTACTTTCCGAACGATGCTAGTTATAGGTGACCAATGTCGGCCCCTTCATAATCGATGTCGGTTATTGTGTTTTCCAACAAGTTGATATAACATGCTAAATTGAAGTAATTGAGCTCCACATCTCAACAATTTCAAATCCATTCAAGATATATTATCAATTACGTTAATGTTAAACTTTAATCATTTATCAATAGTTATTCAAATAATTAAGATGGTGAAATAATATCATTTACATTGAAAAGCATACTCAATCCTAGTTTTCTATAATATTATTATTTCTTGGTTAAGAATCTCCTAATTGATATTTCCTTATTCAAAAAGAGATTATAATTTAACTTCATGAAAACACTCCTTATGCAATATTAAGGTATTTATTTTTTAAAAATTAGGGTCAAATATTTTAGTTTAATATTAAAATCAACCCCACCTCTCCTTAGGCCCACCTCTCTAACCTACCCCCAATACCTAATTCAAAATATTAGTAAATTAAACCCTTTCACCCCTAATGTCTACCGGTATATTGACTTTGATTTTATCAATTTTAATTACCTCAATATGAATGCACGTGCTAGGATATTGCCTAGCTAATGAACCCCCATGACAGAAGACTAGGAAAACCTACTCCCATGTGTTTTTTATGACATTAATGGTGTACATAATTTCTCTTTACCATGAAGAAATTCATGTGTTCTTACAGTTATCTATACAAATTTGGATTTATTAAATGCTATTTTTTAAATCTATAGATATTATATCCATGTTAGTAATATTTTATACTCCATAATAATATTATTAAGGCAAACTTAATTACTATCTTTTATCTGTGTAACTAGTCAAACCATAAATTGATAATTTTTAAAAATCCTTGTTTATTATTTCTTGTTTTCAAGATGTGTATCCTACATTTTATTTTCTATTTAAACACAATAGTTTTCTCCCTTTCTAATATGTTTCTTTCATTGACATTTTTTTATTTGCAGGTGCAAAAGTATGGTTTGTGGGTTATGCAACCTCAACCTTGGCATTGAAAGACTAATGTCGGGCTCAAACACATTTTTCTTTATTTTATATAAAATCCATATTTATACTTACCATGCATGCTTTAAAACAATATCATCGAATCTTGAATTAAACTCAAACCAATATCATATTTTTATTTAAACAGGACAAGAATGAACCTGGAATGTCTTGTAAAATTATTGGGTTTTAATTACCTTAGTTGTAGTTGTTTGTTCTTGGTCACATAGGTCGCCTTTCTTCACCTCCCTTGACAAAAATGTATGGTTTTTTATTTCTTGAGCATATATCCTTTGCTCCTCGGCATTACACAATAAAATTTCCTTTCTATACCATGCGAGTCTATTGAATTTTTATTTTGACTTCTTCCTCCTCTCCTCAAAGCATTCCAAATTAACTCATTTTCTATTTTTAGTATCCCCAAAACTCCGAGTTCACAATTGTGTTTTTTTTTCATAGGAAATGAATTATAATAATCCATGCTTTAATACTCTTCATGCGTAGTGTTTTGAGTTTAAACTATAAATTCATTAATAATAAATTTGTTAACTTACCTCCACGTTGTTTAATCTTATCCAAAACTCACGTCCCAATGTGCATAAACAACCAAGATTTTTATTTTTATTTAAAACTCTTATATTTCTTTCCAGTAGTAGCCATGGAATGAGGAGTTTATTTAGTTATTTACTTTTTCTCCCCCTCTCTTTTATTAGTTAATCATTAAAGTTCTCTATTACATGTAGCTTTATTTTATCCTTTATTTTAAATTCATTAATTTATAAATTTACGTACTTTATTTCTTTTCTTTTTATTTTTTAAAATTAAAATTTACTAATTTCTTATCTTATGCTTCACCTAATAATGTAATCGTTAATTAAAGTTTTTAAATCACGTAGATGATACAAACAATTATCTCAAAATTGTAAGCATACTATTGTTGCATATAGACAATACTCGACCATCATGAAGCACAAGTGATGCTACACTTATTAATTATAAGAGCGCAAACAAGTTTAATTGACACAACATAACTACCCAACCCTTGTTGAAAAAAGTGACACATTTAAAAAACTAGACTAAATCATACAAAGGGGTTTTTAAGACCAAACTTATGGTTTAACCAATTTTAGAGCATTGTCTTACACATATCAATTCTCTCTTTCAAAACCCATTACCACATCTTATCTTCTCTCCTTGATGATACCCTTTCTTGCATTTTGAGAACACCTACACATGCACAACCAACAATATCCAGTGCATTATATGTCCAATATAATTAATCAACTTTAAATAAATCATAAACAACATATTAATATTAACAATAATCAATAACTGTAATTTCCATATCCAACATCCATCTAGTGTCATTTAATTACTGAAAAATAAATGTTTTAAACACAAAACACATCATAATGCTAATCAAGTAAATATAATTAGTAATAATATATTTTTATCTACAATGGTCAATGCCACCCTATTCTTAGAATGTCTCAAAATAATAAATGCATAGTTTTGGGATGTGACATCCTTCCCCTATAAGAGGAAGCATTGTCCCCATGATTATTATTACTATCAAAACAAAAAAACTAATGAAATAATTGTGGGTGTGCTTTGTAAGTAAAGCTTTCAAACCTCAAGCACTTTCGTAGGGGATCTACCAGAAGAACTCATGAATCCTCTACATGTAAGTATTTCCAATTAGTAATATGTGACACATAAGAATGATATCTTTTAAGAAATACACATGAATAATATTGTGTAGAGGATAGAGTTCCGGTAACGCAAGTCTATATGTCATTTGGGTTAACTACTTTGAGAACATCGAATGGTCCAACATAACAAGGTGCTAGTTTGGAAGACTTTCCAAACTTGATAAAAATCTTCTTTGGTCTAACTCTTAGAAAACAAATTTCACCCACTATGAACTTGCTAGGAATCCATTTCCTATTTGCATAACTCTTATACATTTCCGCAACCTCAAACAAGAACTTCCTAATCAACTTTAATTTCTCTTCCCTATCCTTGAGCATGTCAAGACCTATAACAACCCTATCCTCAATTCGATCCCAATTGATAGGTGTTTAACATTTTCTTCCATATAGAGCCTCAAAAGGGCCATACCCAATGTCGAATGGTGTGAGTTGTTGTAAGAAAACTCAACCAATGGTAAGTAATTTTATCATTTGTATTGTTGATCCATATTGCACATCCTAAGAATGTCTTCTAAAACTTGATTCACCCTTTTTGTTTAACCATTTTTCTTCGGGTGATAAGCAATACTGAAATTTATTTTAGTTCCTAATGAAGAATAAAAGGTTTTCCAAAAATTTAATGTCATACGAGTATCTCTATCGTAGATAATCTTCTCTGGTACTCCATGTAGCCAAAAATATCTTGAATGAACCTCTTTGCTAAAACTGGCGAATCATCTTTCAAATTCTCTTGAATGAAATGGGATAATTTTGTGATTTTATCCACAACCACCAATATAATGTCATGTTTGTTCTTGGACATTAGAAGTCCTTGAGAAAAATCCATATCAACGACCTTCCATTTCCATTGGGAGGTTCATGTGGGTATAATGACCTAGTTGCATGCACATGTTTACCATTCACTCACTCACACTCCAAACATATAGAAACAAAATTTACAACATCTTTTTAATTCCCAAAAATACGACTGTTTGAGTTCAACGATCACCTTCGTCACTTTAGGGTGAACTCAATAAGGAGTATCATGTGACTCATATAATATTAGTGTCCTCAATCCATCGAGGTCACGTACATATATTCTATTATGGAATCTAAGAATTCCATCTCTATCCAACTAGTAACCCTCATATCTACAATCCTAGCTATCAGTCTCTAATGTAGATTTGAAATTCCCATAAAAGTATCTTAAGATAATGTACTCAAAATATATTTTATAAAGTGATCCTTATTGAGGCCATGACTACTATATGTCATCTTATACTAAGGGCATCCACAACTCGGTTTTCCTTGCCCTTAATATAGCTTATATCAAAATCATACTCACTCAAAAATTCTAACCAACGTTGTTGTCACGCATTCAAGTTAAGTTGAGTGAATATATTACAATACTAAATGATTTTTCTTGAGCACAAAAGGATTACCCAAAGGTGATGCCTCCACATCTATAAAGCATGTACTATAGTTGCAAGCTCAAGATCGTGTGGGGCATAATTCAACTTCCCTTGTCTAATATTTCTTGACTCATAAGCCACTACCTGATTATCTTGGATTAAAACACCTCCAAAACCTTCACTTGATGCATTTGTGACCATAATGAACTCTCCATTAGGATCTACAGAACTTTTAGAATTGGTGCAATAGTCAAATTTTCCTTTAGGATTTGAAAGTAATTTTAACATTTTTCTATCCATAAAACTTCTTCTCTTTCTTTCTAAAAGAGATCGTAGGACTTCCAATTATATAAAACCCCTCAAAAAAATCCCTATAATCCCTATAAGTCCCATTAAACTATGTACCTCATGTAAAATTCTAGGTGTAGGTGATTCCATGATATTCTTTATCTTTACTGGATCAACTGCAATTCTATTTGCTAATATAACATGACCCAAATAGTGCACTTTTATTTGGAAGAAATTACATTTTGACAACTTGGCATATAATTTATGTTGTCTCAACCTTTTAAAAACTAAGATTAAATGACGAATGTCCTCTTCTTTTGTTCATGAATAAATCAATATATCATCCAAAAAACTAACACAAACCCATCTAGATAATCTCTAAACACACTATTCATTAAATTCATAAATGTTTTTGGTGCATTCATGAGTCCAAAAGGAAGAACTATGAACTCATAATGGCCATACCTTGTGTGAAAATTTATCTTAGGTATGTCACTTTCCTTGATTCTCAATTGATGGTACCCAGATCTCAAATCAATTTTTGAAAATATTGTAGCTCCTCGCATTTGATCAAAAAGATCATCAATGTGTGGTAAAGGATACATGTTATTAATCGTTTCCTTATTCAACATTATGTAATCAATACAAATTCTAAGGATCCTATCCTTCTTTTCAAAAAAAAATTGATGCTCCCAAGGTGAGACACTAGGACAAATCAATCCCTTAGATAACAACTCTTACAATTGTCTTTTTAATTCAAAAACTTTTATTTTATTCATCGATAACTTTATTTTGATTTAGGATCAAACTCTAGAATTATGTCTATAGAGAAATCAAATTCCCTATGTGGAGTAAGTCTTGAGAACTCTTCTAGAAATATATCACTAAAATCCCAAAGAAAGGGGTAGTCCTCCAATGTAGGTTCTTTTTCCTCACCCACATCATCAATATGTACAACATACATTATAATACCCTTCCTTTGTGCCTTCTTCAACTTGCATAGCTGAAATTTACCTTAACTTAGTGGCCTTTTGAATCCCTTGAAACTTTGATATTTACCACTATCGTCTTGGCATGTCACTGTTTTTGTATAACAATCCACCTTAGCACAATGTTGGCATAACCAATTCACCCCTATAATGACATCATATGAACCCAAGGGTGCAATATATAAGTTCACCTTAGTTGTGAAACTTGGTAGCTCTAATTCAGTTGTAAATAGACATTTCTCTACTCTATTTTCCATTTGATTATCATATTGAACTATCCAATTTTTCTCCATATAACTAGCTTGCTATAAACTTTTCTCAATAACTTAGGTACAAAAAAAAATTTAGTAGCTATAGTATCAATAAGAACAAAAACTAAAATACCAAAAATTTTACCTAACACTTCTATTGGAGTGGTTTGAAATTTGGCTTGGTCATTGTCAACTACAACATGCATGTGTTGTTGAATATGAGATTGTGAAGGAGGTCTTCTAGAAGTGTTTTGGGTACACTCGATGGCATAATGACCCCTTCCGCACTTATAACATCATGTGACAAGCCTTTTCCTCTGTGGAAAATTCTCTCCTACACTCCTATCATGACCATTTCCACTATTTCCACTTGGTTGGTTCCTCTAATTATCACTTGTCTTGCACGAATTCCCATTCCTATTTTATTTCCAAGTGTTAGTTATTTTTTTTCCTCATTCTTTTTTAACTTACTAAAGTTATTGAATGATTTTGTTGTATGTTGACTTGGTCCAGTAGTTGGAGCCTTAGAATCCTTTTTAGAAGTATAAATTACTTATAATTTTTTCTCATGTTTCATTACCTTTCCAAAAGAAATGTACACATTATTTGGCCCATGGACATCTACCTCAAGTCCAATACAAGAATTCAATCCCATAATAAACTTGTGTATTTGAAACCGCTCATCCTTTTAGTATTGAGGCACATATTTGAAAGGTTTTATGAATGTTTCCCAATATTGGGTGACTATTAGATTTCCTTGGATCGATTCTAAAAATCGGTCAATTTTCTATCAAAATAAAATTGTGGAAACCATCTTTTCCTTAAAAGATTCTCAAATAATTCCTATTTTGTGTTCTCAACACTCAAATTTTGCTCTGACTTTTTGTCGTTCCACCAAGTGGATGCTTCACATATCATCTTATATACGGCTCATACTTGTCTTTTTTTCCTCTAAGAATTTTTGAATCTAAAAATATTTCTCCATATCAATAAGCCATATGTCAGCTCCATCTCCTAATACTACTCCTACGTACTTTGGTGGAATAACCCTTTTAAGGTTCTTAGCTCACTTTATTTCAAGCCTTTCCCTTTTGGGAACATGTTTCATGGTCTAATCATGAGCTTTTTCATAGATTTCTCATTTTTCATCAACTTGTTTGACTTCATTCTCATACTTTCCTTCCTCATTAGGTTCCTCATTCGAACCCTATTGTCAAGAGCCACAAACCGATCTCGGGTGGTAGCTATTAATGCAAGAATTTGATCCAACTTCTCTTGTTGTTTCCTTGCAACATCTTCATCAACATTATGAATGTTGTTCACATTAGGTGCATCATCAACATCGCCATTACTAGATGTTTCCTTTTTCCTTTCCATTTCAAATCCTCATATGATATAAGAAAAGGAAAATATAACTTTAGAAATGTAGTGAAACAAATTAAGGCCGTAACGTTGAACCTAAGATCTAATACCAAAGCTTAGCATCCACCCCAACAAGGGACTGGAAAACACGCCATTTTTTTTTCTACGAAATTTACAATCACACTTCAAAGAGGAAAAAAATTGATGCCATGCGATTTCCTAGTCCTACTTAAACATACATATACATACAAGAGGAATAAAATAAAAATAATAATAACATGCATTTATACAAGGTTAATTTTATATCAATAAAATATAATGTGCACATCATTAACTTGTATAGTTTGCCTCCAAATTTAATAGGTGAATTAACCATGCAATCACTAAGTATTAACTTAAATGAGTTCATGTAATAGTAGTTCATCCATTACTATGTAAGGCATTCCGGTTAACTCTAAAAACATGTGTATCCATAATTCCATTTCAATACATCCATACATAAGATCAAACATAATCCAAGTGGTGATTTCATTTAATTAAGTTTATTTATTTAACCATTCACATATCCATTTTTATATATACCAAATAATCATAAATTCATCACACTAATTTAACCACATGATTTCCCTTGGTTTACTAGTGTTCCACTATGATCAATTCATCATCCACAAATATAATTTCATTCTCTCATTGATAAGTTTACTTTACCATTAATGAATTTGTCATTATGTATTTACTATTTTGACATAGTTTGTTTAAAGAGAACCATCTTTCATTCATATAAAAAACATATAATATTTTCATAATTTGATACATTATAAATATCAAATTTCATTAACAAGGTTTACAAGTTTTAATCTCATAATATTTACATAAACCTCAATAATAATATAATTTTTCAAAGTGACACCATGTTATTAATCATGTGAGATCCATTATGCCCTCAAATTTATGATAGAGAAATATCATCATCGGATCGCTTTACCTCCAACCACAAGCCTTACGAATCCCCACAAACCTCTCAAAATTTGAGAGTGGCCCCACCCTTCATGAGAAGGAAGGCGTGGTATCAATGAAGAAAGAGAGTATCATGTGTATTAAAGTCATGCGATCAAACGATACACATAAAATGAAGGAGGAATAATATACATATCAATATCATAACATAATGATTTTGCTTTTGAATAAACGTCTTAAGATAATATTAGGTACCCACATAATCCCTAATATCCAACAAGATGCTAGAGCATGAAATAATCTTACAAATGACAAATCAAGAGGGTAGTATGTGTGTCAATCCACAATCTACATTGTATCCCCTCATAACATATGTCATGTGTGTTGTGATCCAATGTATTAGGTTGTCTATCCCTATCCATATAGATCACCCCCTAAACTTACACATCTCTCAAGTCATATCTCTTTGTCCCATATGGAAATTAACAACAAAAATATATTTATTTCCAAGGTATCATTTGGGAAAACAAGAATAAGAACACTAACAACACTAACCCTTCCAAATGTCCCATACCACTTGTCCAAGTTAATGCTAGAAGGGTTCTATTCTAGTTTGTTTATTCCCTAAAATAAAATAAAACAACCATGAACATGACACACATAATCACAAACTTCTTAGGTGTCCCATACCACCTAAGGAGATCATTATTGCAAGGTCCTGAACTTGGTTTGTTGTCCAAACATGGGACTATAAGTGTCCATAAAAGTATTATTTACATCATTCTTTAGTTATATAGGTTTCTAGTTTCCTCAATGATTCATACACATTCACTAATGATATATAAAAGAATATATTTAATATTATACTAAATCATAATGCAAAAAAAATCATTATGATCTCAATATCTTCTAAGCTCCCTAGGTTTCATTTGTGTTATATACACCCCTATCATCATTCCTAGTGTTGGTTTCATGCATGTAATATACTATACACACAAACACACACAATCATATTTCCTAAGAATCACACACACACACACACACACACACACACACACAAACACACACATATACGCATACACACACAATCATATGCTTCAAGAGTTAAATAGTACTTTTCTAGCCTTGATCTCTAAGAATCATGATCCTATATATTTCAAAAAAATTAGACCTATAACCCTATGTAATTGTGTTTACAAAATGTGCTCCAAAATCTTGGCTTTAAGAATTCAGCTTGTCTTGCCTTTGATCATCTTTGAGAAGTAGGGAGGCTTTGTTATGGGAAGACAAATCCAGGATGGTATAATCACTATTCAGGAGACCTTTCATTTGGTTAAGTAGAATAAGAAGGAAGCCATATAGAAAAACCCTATGATAGAGTCTCTTGGCCCTTCCTTCTAAAGGTTCTTACTAGGTTTGGCTTTGGTGAAGACTTTAAGATGATGATTCTTTCATGTATTTCCACAGCAAAGTTCTCGGTCCTGATTAATGGGACCCCTTGTGGATTTTTTAACAACACACATGGATTAAGACAAGGTGATCCTATTTCTCCCTTTCTTTTCATTATTATGGCCGAGACCCTTAGTAGAGCTCTAAATAAGGCTACCTTGGATGGTAGGATCAGAGGTATTTCTCCTACTGTTAACTGTAATAGGGTTACTCACCAACATTTTGTTGATGACACTATGTTGGTTGGTGAAGCTTCTGTCCCAGAGGCTATGGAATTCAAATAGTTAATGGGTGATTATGAGGAGGCGTCAGACCAATTGATCAATTATGGGAAAATCTTGGTTTTCTTTATCAACACCCCGAAAAGAAGATATTGCTAGAATTCTTGGTTGTGTGTCTAAACCCTCCCAACTAGATATCTAGGCATGCTTATTGGGGTGGAAAAACATAAGAATGCTAATTGAAATTTCTTAATTGATAGGTTTTTGAAGAAACTTGAAGGCTAGAAAGGTTCTTTGTTATCTCAAGCTGGCAAGGATGTCTTCCTCAAATGCTCAATTTAGAATTTACATGTTTATACGATGTCTATCTACAGGTTACCCTCCTCGATTGCTAGTAAGTTGGAGAGTATTAAAAAAATATTTCTTTGGAGTGGCTTAAAACCCAAAGATAGAATTCCTCTAATTGCATGGGAAAAGGTTTGTGCCCCCAAAAACTTGGAGGTCTTGGTATCGAGATTGGACCAAAATGAATAAAGAAATGTTGTTGAAAATGAGCTAGAGGCTGGTCAAGGAAGAGAGTGTTTGGACTTCTATTATCAAGAGGTAAATATTGGCCAAATCTGTCCGCCAACGAATGGTGCTTCTGCATCTAGGATTCTAATGGTTCTTCTTGTTTCTGGAAATCTATAAATTGGGCTAAACACATAGTCTCTGAGGGTAGCAAATGGATGGTTGGCAATGGGCGAACGATCAAATTTTGGGAGGAAAAATGGTTAGGGGACCTCCCTCTTAAGATCATTTACCCCATGGTCTATAGAGATTCTATGACCAAATATGGGACCAAGGTCAGATATTTTTTCAACTTTGATGAACCCCTGGGACAATGGAAAACCATTGTTCTAGATGATTCTAACAACATTGAGATTTCTTCTATTAACAACAAATTAAGAGGCATTATTGTTAATAAGGAGAGCTTAGAAGAGGATAGTATTTACTGGTCTAAGGAGGAAAGTGGAGTCTTCTCGGTCAGAAGTGCCTACAACTCCTTTTCTGAGGTGGGGAAATGGAAAACTTCAATTGGGGAAGTGTTTGGGTCAAAGAGTTAATCCCCAAGATTAATATGTTTTGGTGGTTGGTTATCCATGATAAGATTCTAACTGTCAGCAACCTAAACAAGAGAAATTTCCATATGGTAAACATGTGTGTGTTGTGTGAATCTGAGTGTGAAGACTCCTCACACCTTTTTCTCAGCTGCCCCTTTCTGGTCTCAATTAGGAAGACCATTCTCAATATTTTTGAAGTCAATTGGGTTTTCCTTGATTCCATAAAACTGTTGTGGTCCCAATGGTCTAATCCTTTTAAGAGCCAAGGGTTAAAATATTTGTGGACCTTTTCTATTATGCATTTAGCTTGGGAGATATGGAAGGAGAGAAATAGAAGAATATTCAAAGGCAAGAAAGAGTCTTCCAAGAAAGTTGGAGCCCGTTGTGTTAATACCATTCTGGATAATTTCTCTAATATGAACCCTCAAAAGAAGTCTATCATTCAGAATGAATCCATATTCTCCTTAAAGTGGGGTTTGGGATCCACACCTACTAGTACCCCTTCTCTAAACCCTAGACTCAAAGGATGGGTGAAACCTAGTAAGGAGTGTTTTAATTTGAAATTTGATGGTGTGTCTAAAGGAAACCCTGGTAGAGCTGGTTATGGTGGGGTTTTCTAGGATTCTAAAGGAAGATTTATTCTTGGGTACCATCACAACCTGAGAACTCAAAAAAACCATGTTTCTGAAGTAGTGGGGTTTTTTTGGGGGTTGTCTATAGCTCTCCAACACAATTTTGCCAATTTGGAGGTGGAAGGAGACTCTCTGAACATAATTAACAACATAACTAGGAAAGGTTCCATCTCTATTTCCATCCATAACTCTATTAAGAGTATTAAGGAAATGTCAAATTTATTTGAATTTATTACCTTCAAGCATGTTTATAGGGAGGCTAACTTTGTGGTAGATTGTTTTGCTAATATGGGGGTTAATTGTGATGAGTTGACACTTATCAATGAAGTGGAAGCTCTTGATCCCAAGGTGCGAGCACACTTACATAATGACATAAATGGACATGTCACAAAATAATGTCACTCATGGTGTGTCAAATTCATCATGGTAATTTTCCATAGGAATAGTGAGAATTTATTTCTAAATAATGCAAATATTGGGGAGGGGATCCACTTGTGTATCTGGAAAGATTTTTTACTTCCCGAGCCTGGATAAATTTCATTTTTGGGCCTACGTGTAATCCTCTGGCTACCTAGAATTTGGGATTTTTCGTGAATGGTTTTTTGTGTGGCCAAATGGGTGGTGATCTGGTTAGAACTGAACCTGTTGATCTTGAAGGGGTGATGCCTAAAGCCATGACTCTATTTGATAGCAAGGGTTTTACGCCCTTCCTAAAAAAAATTGAAGGTCATTTTGAAAATCTTAGCAAAGATTTCACCAACGCCTGGAAGACTACTAAAAAGGTGCGGTGGTTGAAATGAAGGGGATTAACATGGATATTACTGTGGATTCAGTTGCCAAAGTGATGGGTATTCCTACTATCGGGAGGGAGGTCTATAAACCTAAAAATAAGCCTTTGAAGAGCTGAACCTGTTTCTCAAAGGTAATGAAAATCTCACTTCCCATTTTGTTGGTTATCTCGTATGTCTTTACCTAATCCATATGATGAGGTGGATCTCACCCTTATCCAATTCCTCACTCTTGAGGGCTGCCACAAATGTATTTACACCTACCACCTTGCCTATGCTTAATCATTTTAGACATGGCCAAGCTTTTAGCTTCCCCTACTTTCTTTATCGCTCCATGTGTGCCTCTATCTCTCAATTCAAAACTAGAAGGGTCTCTATCCCGCTCCATCAAGGATTTATTCTTTCCCTTGTTAAAATATCTTCCCTAGATATTGACAAGACTGACTCCCTAACTAAAGCTCTGGAAGCTTATGCGGATGGAGTTGACTCGGACTCGGAGGAAGAAGACTTGAGTGAATATTTTGACTCTCAGGAAGGTGACTCGAAGAGGATAAAGACGAGGTTGAGATTGTGGCGGTCCAGAATCTTAGGGAAATGAAATCTAAGCGGGTCCTAGTGTCCCTTTGAACACCAAGGGGGATTCTAGTAAACAGGATCTTCCGACTCCTATCAATGTGCAATTGGAACAACAATTTGAAGTTGTGGGATACATTGGACATGTAAAAGGGGAGAACCATTTGGCTAAGATGGCCATGAATATTGAGGAACTTAAGGAAGACATGTGGCTCACCAAGAGCTCAGTGTAGTTTTTGTTTAATGACTGGCATAAGATGAAAGCACAAGTTGAGGAAGTGGTTAACAATGGGCATGAGAGAGATTGAGGTTTTAAAAGCCAACTATGGTTTCATAACCAATGAGTTGGACCATGTTCATGCCATTATCCATAGCTACATGGAGTGGAGTGTAGTCATGATGAAATATACTCTGCAGCATCTCCAGACTCTGGGTCATCTCGCTAATGCCTATAGTGTTGTGGATAGTCAGGGTAGGAAAAGAAAGGTGACTCTGATGGTTTTAACTTGGCGTCTTTGGCTAGTAACATAGATGCTCTAGCTAAGGAATGGGATAAGGTGTTGGAGGGGCTTGAAAAAGCCTATAAATGATATGGGGAGGGGTGTTTTATTTTATTTATTATCTCTGTAGATTTTTGGTTGTTAGTTTCTTTGCTGCTGTTAGTTCCACTGTGTTTGTTTTTATTGTTGTTTCACTACTTTAGCTCTTGGGGGAGCTCGTATTATTATGAACTGTTATATTATCGGTTTTTGATGGTATGGTAATGTATTTATCTTCTCTCATAGAGAGGTGACTGTGTTTGGGGTAGGGTCCCCTCAACCCTTTTTTACCTCTAATAAAAAAATATTTCCCAAATTTTGGTTTCATGCATATGAATATATTAATTTATCATTAAACAAAGCGACCACAATTTCCAAATATAACCATAAACATAACATGAGGAAAAATATAATAAACAAGCGAGTAGCAAAACATAACAACCTTTCCACAACACAATAACAACCAAACAACAAGAAACGTCTAATAGACATATCTGAAGTTCCCACCACTTCATGCATCATTTTATTGCTTTGACTCGTCTTATTTACTTTGGAGTATAGACATTGATACAATACTATTTGGATATTATGTGGTTTTGTCATGGATTAATTTTGTGATACATGTGGTGTTTGAGGTATGCAATGCCAATCTAGTGTTGTGATTTATATTACTAGTTTTCTTGTACTTATGTTGTTATGGATACTAGCAGGATGTGATTCAGATAGATCTTACTTGATATAGGATGGATGTGTCAATTCTGCTGCATATTTTGATTACTAGTTATGATGATGGTGATTTGGATGTTATCATGGAATAACTTATATGGATTCTATATTTTGATTTACTATGGATGTATGTCATTATGGATAGTTATCTCATTCAAATAATATGTTTTTGCTTAATTTGGATTGTTAGCTGTAAGTGATATAACTATTGATGTATGTGGTATCATTTTACTTATTTTATTGTATCGATCGGGTATGATGATGCATGAACGGAGTGTGAAGGTTACATGTTCACACAAGAGAACATGGGACTCGGGGTTTGTACCTTTGATTTTGAACAAGCGATCGTCTGAGTCGAAACCAAACCTTTCCTTATTAATTGATTGGTCTTATTATTTTGGCTTTGAGTGGTTTTATATAAATCATTCTCCTTGTGTATGGGTTGTGAATAATTCAAGCACCTTTAGTTGTTTCTTTCTTGAATCATTTTTGGATTAATTTATATAAACCTTATTTAGAGTTGTTTTAGGGCGTAATGGTCCCTACTTGTGCTAATGAGGTTTTAAATGGTTAATATTGTTTTTAGAGGTGCGGGACCACTTAAACATGAGTTGTGTGGGCCTTGTCGACATAAAATCTATACACTTGGGTATATTTATAGGTCCAAAAGCATGTTATCATTTACATGATTCATAAGAAAGAAAACTAGTAATTGACAACTCCCTTTAACCTTTTGTTTTGTCTTCTGCACTTTTATTGGCTTTAGACATCCCGCACTCTTGTTGGCATCATTGTTTTATCGGTTTATGGCCTCGAGATAATGCGACCGAGTTGGGACACTAGCGCCAGGAGATCCTATCCCTCTTTACCTTATTATTATTCTTTTGGACCCCTTTCGTTTCATAATTACTTTTTTGTATTTTGGGTCGGCCTTTCAATTTTCAATTACAAAATTAAAACAAGGGAATCATATAAATACACAATTATGTTTTCAAAATGAGGGACTAAACACTAATCATTACACACTATCACCTAAGCTTGCATTCAAAGGAAAAAGAGCATCAAGGAATCCATCTAGCACTCATTCAAGGGACAAGGGTTGTATTACTTCTACATACACAACATATGAGGGGAATTTTATCATATTCCTTCCCACACATTCTATACATTTGGTACATTATAGATCTAGCCCACTATTACTATGTAACTTGCACAAGGGCATCTAAGTGCACCATTATAAACACTATCACCAAGAACTACATGGATTCTGAGATGTAGTGAAATGATTGGTTGTTAATTCACTCTTTGGGTGACCATCGAGGTTAGTCTGACTCCCCATTTTGCATTTTCCTTTTTAGGTTTGATGTGATTTTGGGGTATGTGTAGGAGAACTTATTTCTTGAATGTTATAGGTACATTCATCTATCGACAAAAAATCTAGAGTGACAGACAAAAAGGGACAACTAACATCATCTAGCCTTGAAAAACCTAGATCCTCAACATCTACCTAGTCACCAACGCCTAGATCTAGACACTAACGCCAAGCGCTCCTATCCTCTCTCATGCGCTTTTGTCTGTGTAGTTTCAAATTCCAAAACCTCCAGTCAACATCATCGAAACTCTCCTCGGTTTGTTTCAATATTTCACCCGCCTAGATCACTTCCCATTCATTCAAAAGTAAATTAAGTCCTTCCATCTCTCCTTCTTGCTTAGGGTTTCATATAATTGCTTTCTTATTGCTTGTATCACATTGTATATTATCATTTGTATATCATTAGGTAAAATAGTTTCTCTCGTAATCAGATTTAATTCAATTTTTATCAAATCATTTGGTCAACCCACATTCAAACACTATTTAACTCCTTTCTTGTCATTTTTACCAACATGAGTGTCTCCCTCCCAGCCTTCTTGCAGGCCAATCCTAAATGTGCAAATCAGATTCAATATATTTTTTGTAATACTTATCTTCATCCTAATGCCTCTCCTAAATATGTTTACTATAGACATACCACATCGAGTCTCTTTTAAGAAAGAACATATTACTTTTAGATCTACTAAAACTACTTCTCAAGTTGTTTTAGATAATGATCCACCCCTTTATATCCAAGTTCAAAGTAATAACATAGGGGTTAAACAAGCTTTAGTTGATAATGGCTCCGACCTTAAAAATTTCATCTACCATTCCTTCGAAACATGGCCTTTCTAAAGCATTCTTAACACCCTCATATATTTGTATTCATGGCTTTGACAATATTCCTAAAATATTCTTAGGTACAATCACACTTCCCATTATTGTTGGGCTATGTAGTTTTTCCATCCTATTCCATGTAACACCTAACAAATCTTAATTATAATATTCTCCTCGAGACCTTGGATCCATTCCATACATGTGGTCCCTTCTACCATTCATGTGCATATTAAATTCCTATACCAAGGTGTGGTCTATGAGGCCTTAGCATATCCCTCCCCATTTTCCTTTTACAACACTATTGATCATTCACCTAAAGCCCCTACTTGAGATAACCATCCTAATTTCAAAAAGTATGGTCTTGGGTATTAGTATATGCTTCATTACGGTTTCATGGAACCTAATTAGGAAAGTATGCAAAAGAAGTCAAAGAGCCTCTTTATATTCCCACACAATCCACCAAACTTGGCCTCGAAATATCTCCCTTCACTTTCTACTTTTCTTTCCTCCACATCTCCACCCGAGGTTTACACTATTTCACATACTCACTACCACAAAAGGTAATTTCCATCTATTCTCAATACAAATTACTTTGGAACATCTAGTCCTCCTAACACCTATACCGATACTCCCGACACATTGCCACATTTTCCACCATGACATAGTATTTCTTCTATCCTCATATAGATCTCCATCACTCACACACTTGGGAGGCATGAAACTTCCCCTAACCTTTAGTCGCATTTCCTAATAAGTAGTTTTCTATACATATGTATCTTGATTTGCACTTCACATCAATATTTCTAGTAGAAATTTCTCATATCTACACTATGGGCACACCTTGCTACATCTATTTATGATCCTATGCTACTCCATACATGATTTTCTACTCATGCTTACTTATGGATCATTCTATTCATGGTACATATACTACTTCATATATACGATATACATTCTTTCGTGCACTATACATACTTTGGCTATTCTTACTTACAATTATCACGCCTATTTTCCAACAGCTCCTAATATACACACTTAGGGGTCATTGCACTTTCTCCCCCTTTTATCACTATCATTTGTCTCTAGTTCCGACTACTACACTTCATGCACCATGCTTCATGTCTAATATTTCTCAAAACTCCTACACATTGTACCTTCATTACCCTATGATGCACTATCGTACTACAGTTCACACTTGACTGTTGAGGGCATACTTCATTCATGAACATCACATTACACACTTCACGTTGTGTTCCATGACACATGTTTTCTAGCATCTAATCACATGCGACACACTAATTACCTTATAATGCACTATCATGTTATGGTTCACACTTGACTTGCGAGGGCATACTTCATTCATGAACCTCACTTACACACTTCACGCTCTGTGCTCCATGACACATCTTTTCTAGAATCTAATCATACACGAAATACACATTAACCTATGATACAATCTCATGCTATGATTCACACTTTGGACTATTGAGGGAATACTTCATTCACGAACCTCACATTACACACTTCACACTCTATGCTTGATGACATATATTTTCTAACATCTACTCGCGCATGACAAACCCATTTCTTGATGACACATTCTTATTCTATGGTTCATTCTTGAATACTGAGGGGACATTTATAAATGAACCTCATTTCATGCACATCCCTAGGGGGAAACACAACTCCTTCCATATTCACATTTTACATACCATACCATCACACTTATATTGAATTTGCATATCATGGTTGCATTTACTCTTGTTAGCTTATACTACTTACATGTTGCAGTTTTTTTACTATTCTAGATGGATTACTAGTATGTCATTATCTTCATCATATACACATGAACGTACACTTGGTCTCCGAAAGTGAATGAAAATATATTACATCTCCTTACATGATGCATGATGGTCGACACCTTGTATCCCTTTCCAGGTCCCACTGAGGCTCCTGGGGGCATCTACCTTTACTACTCTCACACATTACAAGTTCTATCATTATAGACCTTACTATTTCCGGTCACTATTAATCTACTTATTACTGATTTATACACGCTTTTACATAGTATTTATCTTTCTAACATGCTAACAGTGCTTTATGTGTAGCATTTGTCTTTAGGACTATATTCAACCATGGTTATCTCGATACATTTTGCTTACCATTGTTTGTTCTTGTATGCTATTATTTACGTTCTATGCCCTATCTTGTGTGATCATTGTATGCTTTTTGTCAAACCCGGCCTCAATTTTATTGCGACATTGTGAGCAATGTCCCATGTATAAAACCCATTTTCACAGTCCATATTATCTCCTTACTTTCTTGTTACATTTCCTTTTATTACATGTTAGTTTTTATTATTCACGCCGTACTAGCCTACTTTATTTTCATATTCCATGGTTTTTACCATGCACATCCCCTACCCCCTATAGGTATCCATTTCAAATCACCATCAAGTCTTCTCCTTTGGACCACATTCTCCTACAGATGTCACATGTACCCCAAATGAAGGGGGCATACATCGAGTGAAAAAATTACCCCTACAACAACTCAAAGTTACGATTCGAGATCATTACACTAGAAAAAACACATGCATACGAATCACAAAATAGTATAGAATCTGACTTGGAATTCACTCACAATACATAAAATAGCACCCAAACCTAGACACTAGTTGATGGGTGTTCTTTTCTTCCCTAGACGCTAATGTCATGGGGAAGAAACAAACAATTTCTTAGTACAACACAATCTTCAACAGATTCAACACAATCTTCAACAGATTCTGACACAATCTTCAATAGTTACACACAATTCTCTAGTAACAATAACTTACCTCCAAAAATAGAATGCATTATATCATCGATTACAATACGTAACAACACAACCAATCAGGATGTACCATCTGTAGTGATTCTCATTTGAGAAGTAGTCATAGAAAGAGAATAAAGGTAGACCTCTCTCCCCAACACTCTTCTCTTGGCGTGAGATTGCCCAAAAAACTCATTCTTGGCGTGAGATCACCCAAAATTCATTTTTGGCATGAGATCACCCAAAAAACTCACTCTTGGCATGATATTGCCTAAAAAACTCACCATCAATAGAAAATTGGGACAATTATCTATCTTTTACACTATTACATATTAGGTGCACACTTTCCTTTTACACACTTTTACACTTACTTACACATGCATTAATTTGATTTATCATATATGGGACTTTGAATACTTTCTTTGTCTTCTTTTGTAAGTATGCCCTTAATACACAACAAGAAGAAACCTACAAGCTCACAAGAATAGGTACAATCTATGCATGTACTTCACCCCTAGGGTATACCTTCCCTTCTTAGTCTCAAAGCTTCACATTACGATCTCTTCATGCTTCACTTGTACCTCGGCACACTATTCTTTTCACTCTCTACATGATCATAAGGTACACATATTCTATCTACTTTATGCTATCAAGTATTCACTTAATAACATAAAGTGGGGGAAATGTAGACAAAAAATCTATGCACTTAGGTATATTTATAGGTCCTAAAAGCATGCTAGCATTTATATGATTCCTAAGCAAGAAAACTAGTAATTGACAACTCCCTTTATCCTTTTGCTTTGTCTTCTAAACTTTTATTGGCTTTATAGATCTTGTAATCTTGTTGGAATTTGACTATTTTATCTTTTTATGGCCTTAGACACTAGCACCCAGTTGGGACACTAGCGCTAGGTGCTCATATCCTCTTGGGTTCTCTTGTTTGTCTTTACCTTTTTCTTATCATTTTGGACCCCTTTCACTTCTTAATTACTTTTTACTACTTTGGGTCGGCCTTTCAATTGTTAATTATGAAATTTAAACAAGGGAATCATATAAATACACAATTATGTTTTCAAAATAAGGGACCAAACACTAAGCATTACATACTATCACCTAAAATTACATTCAAAGGCACAAAGAACATCAAAGGCATCCATCTAGCATTCATTCAAGGGATAAGGGTTACATCACTTCTACATACACATCATAGGAGGGGAAGTTTATTCTATTCCATCCCACACATTCTATACATATAGTGCCTTATAGATCTATCCCACTATCATTGTACAACTTTCACAAGGGCATCCCGACACTTCATTACACATACTCTCACCAAGAACTATATGGAATATGAGATGTAGCGTAGTGTTTGGTCATAAGTTCACTCTTTGGGTGACCATCGAGGTTAGTCTGACTCCCATTATGTATTTTCCTTTTTAGGTTTGATGTGGTTTATGGGTATGTGTAGGTGAACTTATTTCTTGCAGGTTACAGGTACATTCATAGATCAGACAAAAAATCTAGAGTTAGAAACAAAGGGACATCTAACATCATCTAGCCCCGAAAGACCCATATCCTCAACATCTACATGAACACCAATGCCCAAATCTAGACACTAGTGCCAGCGCTCATGTCCTCTCCTAGGTGCTTCCATCTTGTGTATTTTTAAAGTTCGAACTTCCAGCTACCATCAACAACACTCTCCTCAATCTATTTCAACATTTCACCTCGCCTTGAGATCATTTCTTGCTCATTCAAAAATCAGCTAAGTCCCTATATCTCTCCTTCTTTCTTAGGGCTTAATATTATTGCTTTTTATTGCTTGTGTCACATTTTATATTATCATTTATATATCATTAGGTACAATAGCTACTCTACAATCAGATTTAATTTAATTTTTATTAAATCAAGTCCCACCACCTCTCTTTGTGTGCCACTTTTCCCAAACTCGAATTTGGGATAAAAGTGGAAATTGGAAGGGTTGTTTTTCACTTTGGGGGTCTCACTTACATGAAAAAGGACCCCTTGGACCCTACCTATGGGTAGGGGAACTCTTTTCTAGGTTAAAATGGGGTTTCCCTCCCATTTGAGCCTCACTTGTCCTCATACCTTAGCTCACTTGTTTTGTGAGCCTTCTTAGGAATTTGGAATGGATTTTTAATGAGATCCTTCTTAGGAAATTGAAATGGATTTTTAATTTTGATTTTGTTATTTTTGTGATTCTCCTCATTAAAACCCTTGTCTTATACTTGATGTAGAATTGGGAGGATTCTTGGACTTGATAGAAAGAGGGGGACACATGTAACCCTCTCATTGGGTGATGATCATAGAGATTACTCTTCTTATTCCTCAACTTTGGAGTGGTTAAGGACTCTTGAGGATTCATTTTGCACTTGGGAGTTTAGAGGGGATATTGGATGAATAATTGGAGCTTTAAGAGCTTGGGATTTGGATTTCTTGGTTGAGAGGTAGCCTTATCATCCTCTTGCTTTAGGTAGAAATGGTTAATCATTTTGATCCCTAGGATACTAATTGGAAATGAAGGTATACATATGTAAAAAATGAATGGAATGGATTTCTTGTTTGTTTGTGCAATTGTGTTAAAAATATAATGTATTGCATGTAGTTTCTTTTACTTGGTTTCCATCCATCTCACTTGAGATGGACTTAGAATGTTAGGGAAGAGGGTGTAAACAGAGATTTGTCTTTTATTTTATTTCTCCCTCATATGGATGATGAGGGAGATGAGTTTTCATATGGGTTGAAAAATCATCTCCCTTCCTTGCCAAGGAAATCTTCTAAGGTTTGAAAAACCTTGGCAAGGAGGAGGCTTGGAGTTGGGATTTGGAGGTTATGTGAATTTTGGAGTATGGTGATTATTGTGGGATAAATGTATGATATAGATTTTCAAATGTTGGCAATGGGCATCATTTCCCCTCTTCCCCTCCATGAAGAAATTTGGATTTTCTTCATTGTGTTTGGTTTTTGATGGATGTTTTGATTTGTGAATGAGGGTGTTTGAACCTTGAGTATTTCCTTCTTGTGCAAGCTCTCTCCCATGGGCTTGGAGGGAGGCTAGCATGTCCTCCATTTTTAGAGATGGCATGTAATGATGCTAATAGGTTGGGTGGACAACCAAGCTACCAATATTGTGTTGAAAACAAATTCATTTAGATGGAGCATGGATTTTGGGCTATCTTGGATTAAAACTTGGCTTGTTGAAGACATAAAAGGAAAAATTTAGATATTTGGCATTTTGTTCCTTATTTAGATAATTTTTCCTCTTCCATTTTAATATTTGCATGGTTTCTTTCTAAGTTGTAAGAGGTGGTGAAATGTAAATTGGGGTTGTAATGTAGTGAAGACATCCTTGTTATTACTCTTGCATTGTAAGTTATTATACTCATGTAAAAAATATACAAGCTTAGTTTAGGATTCATTCTTGTTGGTAAGTATTATCTCCAAAAATAACACCTTCGATTTGTAATGAATGGATGAATGAGAAATCAATGTTTTTGGGTAACATGGGACTGTCTCTCAAGTTGTGGGACTTTCACTTTGAGACAAACCTCTAGAGAAGGTTGGTTCCTCTACCTAATCCTAATGCTAAACTACTCCTAAGGAAGGAAAATGTAACTATCTAGCTCTACTCTATGATTCCAAGGGACCAGGGTGAAAAGGAGATGTATAAAATAAAATCCTACACTATGGAGAGGTGATAAAACCAAGAAAAGGGGGAAAAACACTATCAAATGAGTGGAAATGGGAGGAAAATGAAGGAGGAGAGGGTATACATGAGTACCACAGTCCCAAACAACATCCAAAATCTCATTCCCATGGAGCACAACAAAAAAACCCTGCAAAAGAGAATAAACATGCACAATATACCTGTAAGTAGATGGAGAGGAAAAATAATGCAATAAACACAAGCTAGGGAAGAAGATAGCCACAAAACATGAATTTTATTACTTCAAAGAGATGCGCAATCCATTTTAATGAAAGAAGAAGGCACAAAACCATTGCAAAGATCCAAATCTAAGGCCTGTAACTCAAAATACACATATAACACTTGAAGGATGATTCAATAAAATTATAAGAAATTCCAACCCTTACAAATGAGTATCCTTTTACAATATATAGAAATGAGAAAAGGGAGGAGGGAAAAGAGAGGGAAACTCAAATTTCCATATTCAACCACCAATAACATACATTAAATGTATAAAAATAAGCATGGGTACCCTGTCAAGGCAATTCCCCCATGATATCTTGCTTGTGGGAGAAGGAATGGGCACCATACGTCATCAAATTGGGTGGTTGAGCAACATGGAATTGTATCTTTTAATGGTAGATTATATTTCATATTTTTCACCCACCTACCCTCACTTAAATTCAAAACTGTATATATGGTGTAGTACATGCCAAGAACTTTCCAATGGTACTAATTTTGTGAAATTTAGAGTAACAGGAAAAATATATGGCCATTTGAAGTTTGGGGCTTGGGATAGTCATGATAGGGTTCCCTGTGCGAATCCACAAACATTAATGTTTTTTTGTTCTGGTGTGAATGAAGAGGCCGATCGGGGAACTCGTGGAACATAGGAAATGTTCCTATTTAGCTTGTGGTACTGACTTATCTACTTCCACCGCAGTCTTGTGCTTTGTGAGGAATCAAACTTTGGGTGGGCGTGGAGCAGCTTCCTCCTGTTCCATCTGCTGCTTAAAATATCCACTTCTCTCACATCACCTTTCTACCCAATCTATTCCCTTATTCCATTAGTCACTTGATCGACTTATTTGGAGAACTATTGACTCGACAAAAGTTATTCCCATTCCACCAACACTGTTTCATTTACAACATTGCCTTCTTATCTACCTTGCGGCGGATTGACGATGCTCCTCCCAATTCCTCTTATTCCACCGTAACCCAATTTATCCAGATAACTATGCCCCCAACCCTCAATGCAGATGATGCAGAAATGTAGGGAACATGAGGAATGAAGGAACAATTCCTCTTGTTCCCCCCATGCCCGATTTATATGAATTTTCTTGGATTTTCCCAATTTTGATGAATTTTCCTAAGTATTTAGACTTTTAAGGCCTATAAAGAGGGAGAGAGATGTTGTGGAATGATTTATTTTGCCTCAAACCATGAAATTTACATGTTCCTTCTAGTTTCTTCCTCGAGGTTCTATTATACTGCCTTAGTCCATAGTTGTCAAGTTGGCCAATTTGCAAGGGGTGTAAAATTGGATAACAATAAGCATATTGAGAAATTTATAGATGTTGTAATTATCAAATGATAAAGTGGAAATATTATTTACATTATGGAATATCCTTTGTATAAATCTTATATTTAGGGCATATGAGGATACTTGATTGTTGGTTCATTTTGGTTTGGGGATCATTGGTAAAAATGGGTAAACCTTGTATTACTTGAAATCCATTTTATAATTAACTTGTTGAAATTGTGGATCTTGCCATTCATTTGAGTATAATTTATAATGGACTTATTATTCATGGATTGTATCTTTGTATTACTCATGTCATTATGTGATTATTTATTTCATTAGACAAAATATATAACCTCTTAAATATTTCCCTTACCATTATTAAATTGATTGGCTCACTATGGTGGATTTACTTCTTGTTTCCATTTTAAAGGATTGGGTAATTTATGGATATTTTTCCATGTATGAGGATATCATAAATTTCACTAGAGGAACTAAATAATTTTTTTTAAAATTTAATCTAGTTCTTGTATAATGCTAGATTCCTAGAATTTAGAAATAGAATTTTCAAATACAAGTAAACCTATTTACAGTATTATATCTTTATTATGATAGTCTACCTAAAAATATTATGACTTTAAATTAACTTGTTATTCATATTAATTTCCTAGAAATGATAAAAAAACTTCCAGAAACTATAGCTCTAACCAATCACACACACAATTGTATATATCTCAATTTATTTACTTGTATAATAAAAATAGAAATGTAGACCCCAAATGTGTTTAATCGATACTCACATTTTCAATGAGTTAATATAAATGAGGGAAATATATATAAATATGTGTGCTGTGTGTGTGTGTGTGTGTGTGTGTGTGTGTGTGTGTGTGTGTGTGTGTGTAATGCATCATATATTAGGAGTGTATGCCTTAAACAAAAATAAATGGTTAGGGGTTGGGTGGTGAGCCGAACCAACCCCACCATCTGTAATATCGCAGCCCATACACGGTCCATGTGGTATGATGTGGCCATACCACGATCCCTTCCAATATACTCGGATCTCGTGACATCACCATGAATAAATAGAATGTGGGTTACGACTACCCATAGTGGTGCTTTTAAATGCATCCAAAACCTGTCAAAATAAATACAAATACATCTACATTTGTATACATACATACATTATATATTACTTTGGAACAAATACTATTACCCAACCAATCTGGTTCCTTTAAATGTAAACAACCTTAGATCTTGAAAGGAATATGAATTAAAAAATAAACACGAGATATCATTGTTATAAATATTCCAAATCCAAGATATGGTCCTGAAAATGGTAGAAAATCCTCCATTAAAACTATTTTTTCTCTTCCTTGGAGCTCCCCATAAAAACGTACACAAACAAGAACAAATGGAAAAGAAAAGGATGTGATATATGGAAATAAAAGAAAATTTAGAATTTCTTAAAGATATTTAGGGTTCCATACCTAAATCAAGATCTAGGGTGTGGAAGCATTTGATCCTAGGGCCCAAAATTTGCCCTAGCTTCTCCCACTTGCTTAGTGGGCACCAAGTTGACTCTTTTAATTGAAATTTGACAATAGGGTTCCCTTAGTTGTTGAAGGGGATGTTTTAATTAACTTTTCAAATGGATTAGATTTTTATATTTTGGAAATAGGAGCTTAATGACATCTCATTTGGATATATATATTATGTCAAGGCCTCTTATGATACTTTGTGCCTAGGATATAATAAAGAACCCTTAGAGAATTAAATAAACCCTCCCTTAATTCGGATACTTAAAAATGATCATAATGGAATTGATAATATCCTTTTGGGGTCAAGGATGGTCTAGGAAAATGGGTGGCCAATAAGATTATTTCTATCTTCGATGATTAAATTAAATCTTGAAAAGCTAAATAAACGCATATTAACGTAAAAATACTCTCTTATTTGACTATAATAACTCCTTGGTGGGGAGAATTTACTAAACCTCATGGACTCAAGCTTACGTTATGTATATGGAAAATTCGTAGCATTAAATTATTTCTCTTTTGAACAAGTAAGGTCTCACTGTTAAATAAACAACACACTCGTAAAAGAACATTTCAATTAATATTCATGGTTATTTGATACTGCGCTTAAATGATCACAGAGTGGGAGTTAAGATGGCACTAATCCTTTGTTCCCCATGAGATCTAATTCTAGTCCTAGGATGTAAATAAATTGTAACTCCTTGCTAAGCAATTAATCAATGAACCTTGTTACCAACACTTTTAAACTTGATAAACAAAATTGCCACAATTTTTATGGCAAGAGGATTTTATAATAATGATTTTGAGCTGGGTCAAAGATATGGGCACTGATATCGGATAGATCCACCTTCATTATGAACATTGTGTTTTCCTAATCCTTCAGAAGACTAGGAAAACCTACTCCCATATGTTTTTAATGATATTATTAGTGTCCATAATTTATCTTTAACATGAAGATATTCATGTATTTTTATAGCTATCTATGCAAAATCTAAGTATATTAAATGTTATTTTTCATATCTATAGGCATTATATCCATGTTAGTAATCTTTTATACTCGATAATATTATTAATGTGGACTTAATTAGTATAATTTGTCTACATAACTAATCAAACAAGAAACTTATACTTTTTTTTAAAATCCCGATTTACTATGACTTGTTTTCAAGTTGTGTATCTTATATTTTTTTCTATATTTCAATACAATAGTTTTCTCGCTTTATAATATGTTTCTTTCATTTACATGTTTTTATTTGTAGGGGGAGAAGTATGGTTTGTGGGTTATGAACCCTCAACCTTGGCATTGAAAGACTAATGTCTGGTTCAAAAACATATTTATTTATTTTATATAAAATCCATATTTATACTTATCATGTATGGTTTAAAACAATATTATCAGATCTTGAATTAAACTCAAACATTCAAGTCTTATGCTTAATGATTTGGAAAATAAACTAATATCATATTTTTATTTAGACAAGAAAAGAATGAACCTGGAATGTCTTGTAAAATTCCTGGTTTTTAATTCCCTTTGTTGTAGTTGTTTGTTCTTACTCATAGAGGTGCCTCTTCTTCACCTCCCTTCTTTGGAGATGTATGGTTTCTATTTTCTTCATCTTATATCCTTTGCTTCTCAACATTACATAACAAACTTTCCTATCTATACCTGTAGTATATTGAAATTTTATTTTTTATTTTTTTGACTTCTTCCTTCTCTTCTATGTGCGTTCCAAAATAACTTATTTTCTATTTTTAGTATCCCCCAAACTCCATTTCAACTGTCGTGTTTGTTTTAAATGTGGAAATGCATTATAATAATTCGTTATTTCTACTCTCCATGCGTAGATTTTTTATTTTAATATGTATTTTTTGACTTCTTCCTCCTCTCATTCGTGCGTTCCAAAACAAATCCTTTTATATTCTCAAAGCATCCCCAAAATTCTAGTTCATTTTTGTGTTTATTTTAAGATGTAAATGCATTATAATAATACATGCTTTCTACTCTCCATGTGTAGATTTTATAGTATAAAACATAGACTCATTAATAATTCATTTGTTAACTTAACTCCCTACCATTCAATCTTCTCCAAAACTCATGTCCCAATGTGCATAACATACCAAGCTTTTATTTTTATTTAAAACTCTTATATTTCTTTCCCATGTAGCCATGGAATGAGGAGTTAATTTAGTTATTGACTTTCTCTCTCTCTTTTTAATATTTAATCATTAACGCCCTCTTTTAATTTCTCTTACATCTAGATTTCTTTTATTTTATTGTATTTATTATTATAAATTCATTACTTTATTAATTTACCTACCTTATTTATTTTCTCTTTAATTTTATAAATTTACTAATTTCCTACCTTATGATTCACCTAATATAGTACTCATAAATTTGAGTTTTTAAATCACCTATGTGATACAAATAATTATCTCAAAATTGTAGGTGTACTATTATCACATATAGATAATAGTTTGACCATCATAAAAGCACAACCGACGTTGCACTTCTTAATTATGAGAGCACACAACACGGTTAATTGTCACAATCTGACTAACTTGAACCCATGTCACAAAAAGTGACACATTCAAAGAAACTAGACTAAATCATATAAAGGGTTTTTAAAGACCAAACTTACAATTTAAGCAATTTTTCGAGCATTGTTTTACACATATAAATTCTCTCTTGCAAAACCCATTACCACATCTTATATTATCTCCCCAATGATATTATTTTTGAATTATGAGAATACCTACACATACACAATTAAAACACCGTGTATTATATGCACGATATAATTAATCAACTTTAAATAGATCATAAACAACATATTAACAATAACAATAATCAATAACTGTAATTTCCATATCCAATATCCATCTAGTGTTTATTTAGTTATTGAAAATAAATTTTTTAAATCTAAAACACGTCATAACGCTAATCATGCAAATCTAATTATTAATAATATGTTGTATCTACGGTGGCCACTATCACCCTATTATCATAATGTCACAAAATAACAAATGCACAGTTTCAAGATGTGACACCTACTCATTACTATCCCCACTACCGTCTTGAAAAATTAAAAGTAAAAATTTCACAATTATCATAAAATTAATGGACATTGTGATAGTGATTGTTATGATTTATAACGAAGAATCCAAAAACTTCAACATAAGGGATTTATTTCCTTGATACAAGACATTCTACTATGTAATTATCTCGGGTCCTTAAATCTAAATGGGTAATAAGAGCTATAAACCTATATCGGATGATCATAATATGATAATGAATGATTCACCTTTGGATAAAAAACAAGATTAATCTACTCACAAAGAGGATAAGAATGCAATACCTCATGTGGAAGATCCACTTTTAGTGAAACAACTGCATCCTACTATTGTGAAAATGACAATTAAATAAATAACAATCAAGCATAAAAAAATTATACGGTCTCGAGCACTTAGGGAATACAAAAGGACAACTAGGGGGAAACACAACAATAGATTCTAAGGATATATATAATCTACAAAAATGAGACAAATTCTTATTCGGATCATGAAATCGATTGGGATGTTAAGTACAAGGCACATATGAATGATCCTAATTACTATAAAATAGTTTGATATGTTAGATGAACATTTTCACGTGTTAGAGTTAAATCCCATTGAGGAACATGAACTTGATATTGATCTTTGGTGATGATGAAAAATTGATACACCAAGTGAGCCTTTGTATAAATTCAATATTCCTCTCGTTGATAATAATTATTTTTCTTTATCCCCTGATGTCCCTTGGGATTTTTGAATTGGTGATCTAAAATTAATGCTTATATCAATTAGGATTTTCCTAATATCAATAGATATATAACTTGAATTTAGATTTGTCTTTAATTGGTTTTACTGATACAATTCTACAATATATGCTTCAATCTAGTGGTTTCATCTTGACATTATATAAAAATACACCAACATATGACCCCTTTCCAAATAATCGAGGCATATGTGTATCTCCCTTCTTTCTTTTCCAATAATAGGTTTCCTTGCACTATATATGCACTGTGTACTTTGGTAATGTTGATGCTTCCACTATGTTTGCTAATATTGTTAATAATATCACTAATCATCACATGATGTATAAAATCTATTTAATCACAATCGGTGTCATGTAAAAATCAAAATTAATCGAATGCGATCCATTAATACACAATACTCGAATGGAAATCTAATTCAAATTCATCTAATCATGCTACTTCTATTAGGCCTATATCTCTTAGGTTTTCCACCATCAATGCCTCCTCTACAATTTATACATGCTTATCCAACTATGACATATTTGAGGCCTATGCCTACACCATTTGGGATTCTTCTTCCCCCTTATTAGATCCTTATCGAGATAGCTCTTGTGTTATCCCATTTTCTTGTCCATAGTTATTTTCAAACACTGTAAAAATACTCAAATAATCAAATAATACAAAAACATTCAAATATGAGAAAAAATACAAAATCAGGACATGTTCTATTTTTCTTGGCGATCTGTTACTTTATCCATTTTTTTGTTACATTGATTTGATACATAATATATCTCTTCTTTACACACATGCGTTCATGAGGTATCTTGATCTTGATGCATAACACTCACATATTGTTACACAATGATAGGAGATAGCTTGATTCCTTACACTACTCTCTTGGGGGAATCCCTCCAAATTTACATTTGTTTTTATTTCATTACATGTTACTTTACACCTTCCTCATAATTTTTATTTACACACAGTGTTGATTCTTTATATATTGGATGATTGGAACTAACATGTGTTATGTGTAGCACTAACTTTCCATTACTATTTCTATTGTCACTATTACTAATTGTTACACATGCTTTCTATATTGTTGTCACTAATTATTTCATGGATGCATTCCTTTATTGGTTACTTAGATGGATTTATCTTATTAAAATGTTATGAATATTTTGTTTATATTTCCTAATGGTCTTTCTTGTCTCATGACATCATGGGCATCCCATGTTTGTGTCATCATGCCTATTTTTCGTGTATGTAATTACTTCTTTGATTGTGACACCTTGTGATTTATATTGTGATTATCTCGTGACACTCTGGGTGTCCCATGTTTTTGGATCCATGCTTATATCGACTAGTTTTTACATGTTTTTACTTACTTAACTGGACACTAGCTTAACTAATGTTTACACTATTATTTTCACTATGACATGCTTACTATGTTAATTACATAATTGTTTTACAATAGAGTAATACATTCTCTATTGTTTCTAGTTGTTTTAAACATGTATTATTGTTTATTTCTTGTTGCATATTTATTTTTCTATGCGCCATGGTTTCCACCATGCACAATCCCTTCTTACAGGTACAATTTCTCAAAGGTTTCCACCACTTTATCATTCTATGTGATACTACACAGATTATTAGACATATCGAACATGGGTAAAAATCCTTTTGAGTGGCATGCTCAAATGTTTTCTCACACATACCTCAACCGAGGGGGCATTCAAGAGGATATTTCTATAAATATATAAACATTACAAGATAAAAGAACAAATATTTATAGGGATCAAATCATTAGAAAATACCACATATACTAAAATGTGGCAGAATTCATACATGGTAAAAAATGTACAACACATTTAGGACCATGGTGCGCTCTTAACCTCTCGATATGTTCTTAGATAGAGGACTTTTTCACTCAAAATTCAAGTTTTAATAGATTCTAATAGACATTTACATGATCACTATACAATTACATATATAGGTTACACAATTCGAGCGGGTTATAAGGAGCATGCGTATGTCATTCCTTCTTCACAATGGTACTTAAGATACAATTGCATAATGAATTTGGGGGCATGGGCCTCCATCTCACCATAAAATTATCATAATTTTAATAATCAAATCTTATATATTAGTAACTTATGGGGGCATGACATGGATCATTCTATCTAAGGTATTTTGGAACAATTTAGGTCTCAATCCATCTACTGACGATGTGGTATGTGGGTTTAATGGAAAGTGTTAAAGAAACAACTTGTGTGCTTCGTAAAATGATATTTTCATTCTCTCATTATATTATCATAAAAGGAAAGTGTCGAAGAAAGATTATGATATTTGTAGACCGATATTTTCTCCTCTCTCTTCACACTCTCAAATGGGGAAGGCATCAAAATACATGGGTTCTTGATGTGGATCTAGATGCAAGAGGTCGAAGTGCCTTCAAAACACACACACACACACACAATTTACCAAATCTCAAGAAAATTCAAAATAAAGTATTTCTCATTTTGGAATCCACACTAATCTTTCCAAACATTATAATCCAAATTTTATTTCCCACTTTAAAAGAAAACCTAAAACACAAAAAGAAAAACCTAAAATGCAAGAAAAACCTAAAACTAAAACACCTCAGATGGACCCCAAATTTTACCCACATTAAATAACTCCTAAGTTAAGGCTTCATGTAGTCTTAATTTATTTCATAAAGTGGATAAAAAGTTATTAAAAATCTAAGTTCTAGACAATCCTAAAAAAAAGTCTCAAGCCAATTTAGATCCATAGATGAAGGAATTTATCCCCCAAAAATCGAAATGGCATTCATCTAATCCATTTCAATTAGCACTTCTACAAATTACTCTTCATGATCTAACTCCTTATTAAATTTCAAGACTATTTTATGGTCAAATCAAAGGTTATGCTCTTCGATAGTTATGTTCTGTATCATTCTCCCTAGTTGAAAATAATTATGCTCTTACAAATTCGGTAGATTGAATTCATCCAATTTTCCATTATCAATCTTCTTCAAGTCCCACTCAAGAATCCAAGTATTTTATTCTTGTTGCAAACCTTCCCATTGTACCAAATATTTATTGTAACTCCCATGCCTAGTAGTGACTATCTTTTTATCTAAGACACACAACATCCTCTCATTTGTCTTCTTCGAATCGGTTGTTAGTAGTTTACTTATTATTCCTCCTCAAAATTTTCCTCATGACCTAGAAACTTATACAAGTCAGATACATTAAAAACTAGAGAAATAACAAAGTCATCAAGTAGCTCCACATTTTAGCTATTATTACTCAATTTTTTAAGAATCATACATGGTCCAATCTTCTTATACATTAGTTTATTATATGTCCCCTTTGGAAACCTCTCCTTCCTAATATAAACCATCACCATATATCCTTCTTTAAATGTGTGCATTCTCCTGCTTGCATCCATAGTTACTTTGTATCTTGCATTACTATCTTTCAACTTCTCCCTAACCTCTTCCCACAATTTTAGCATGTGTTTTACAAATGCTTCTACATCATAACTGATTTTATCTTAACTTTGACAACTCAATAAAATCCAACACTCCCTTGGGGTTCCTACCATAGAAAATTTGGAAAGTAAACCTACTTGTCAACCTTTTACCAAGCTATTATAAGTAAACTCTGGCAGTGGTAAGGCCAAATCCCATTGTTTAATATTTTCTCCAACCATGCAGTGTGAATATTTCCCAATATCTTGTTTATTACTTCATCTATCCATTAGTTTACAAGTGATATGCGCTATTGAGTTGTATTTGTGTCCCCATTTCCTCCAAAACTCTTATAAAAGTGATTCAAAAACTTTGTGTCCCGATCTAAAGTGATTGTTCTTAGAACTCCATGCAACTTAACCACTTCCAAAAAAATAAATTTGTATCTCTAGAAACATCATTACTTAGCATACAAGCAATGAAATGTTCCATTTTAGAAAATCTATCTATCGAAACAAAAATATAATCATTTACTCATTTTGTGCTAGGAAATCCCAACATGAAATCCATACTCAAATCAACCCATGCGCCTGTAGGGACTAGTAATGACATATACAACCCATTATTCTATGCATGGCCCTTAGCCATTTATATAACACAAAACTAATTACGCCCCTCTGTACCATCAAATAATAATAATTCTCCACCACAAGAGTAGTTTTTACTTATATCAAAGTTTCCAGCCAAACCCCCATGATGTAATTCTCTTATAATTTTTTTCTCTAATTAAACCAACAAGGATGCACAATTGCTTTCCCCAGAGTAAATAGCCACCGGGCATAAAATAACCACAAGAACCACTACCCACTGCAAGGTCCTTACGATTTCTCACAACATCACTTTCATACAACTCCTTAACTACCTCAAAACCTACTACTTTTTTTTCTATTGTTATCAATAATGTTACACACCTACTCAAGGCATCAACAACTTGATTTTTCTTACTTGATTTATGCTTCAAGACAAAAGTATATTCTTGTAAATATGAAACCCACTTTGCATGCCTACTATTTAGTTTCTTTTATGTGTTCACATACCTCAATGCTTCATGGTCAGTAAATAGTAAAAACTCCTTAGCTACTAAGAAATGTCTCCAATGCCTTAATGCTTGAACAATAACATAAAATTCCACATCATAAGTAGAGTATTTCCTCCTAACCTCGTTCAAGTTATCATTGAAGAATGCTATAGGTCTTCTTTCTTGATTTAGTATAGATTGATCCCACATGTGAGGCATCACAATCAACCTCAAATACCTTGCTAAAATATGACAATACCAAAATAGGTGCTTCTGATACTTTCTTCTTTAGCAATTCAAAACTATATATTGCTACCTTTTTCCATAAAATCCTTTCCCTTTGTGAACTCCATTATGGGTGCGGAAATGATACTACAATTATTGGTGAACTTCATTTAAAAATTATCTAATCCATGAAAACTATTAACCTCTATCACATTCCTTGGAATAGGCCATTCCTTCACTTTTTCCTCATCCACCCTCACCCCATCCTCTGAGATAAAAAACCCCAAAAACACTAGATTTTTTTTAATAAATCTACACTCATTTAAGTTTGCATACAATTTTTATTTTCGTAAAAATTATAACACCATTTTCAAATGCAAAAAGTTTTCCTCCACTTCCCTACTGAATATCAAAATATCATCAAAATAGAAAACCATGAACTTACCATTGTATTTTTGTAGTACTTTGTTTATTAACCTCATGAATGTATTGGGTACATTAGATAACTTGAATGCTTATCACCATCCACTTGTACAACCCATCTCTTGTTTTGAATGTTGTTTTCCATTCACCCCTTCATGTATTTGAATATGGTATTACCCACTCCATAAGTCAATCTTACTAAAATATTGGGCTCCCACTAGCACATACATTTTATCATCAAACCTAGGAATTGGGAACTGATAGGTAATTGTGATTTTATTTATTTCCCTACTATCCACACATTCTCTATCCTCCATCCTTTTCGGGAGTCAAAAATGTTGAAGTTGCGCATGGTCTCATCATTTCTCTAACTAACCCTTTCTTTATCAAATTTGTCACTCTCCTATTCAGATCCTCACTTTTTTTAGGGATTATCCTATAAGATTCCTTATTTGGAATGGCTGATCTTGGGATAAAATCAATAAGGTATTTTATATCCCTCTTTGGAAGGAACCCATCTGGTGTCTTGTCTATTATAACATCAATGTATTATGTTAGTACCTCTGCTACTGCTATGGGTATACCAAATACCTCTTTTTCCACCTTATTTTCCTCTGATGCATAAAACCAACCAACTTTAACCATATATGCAAAAAAACTCCTTTGGATCTGAAAACTCTTTCTCTTCTTCCTTAAAGGGTAACACAATCGTGCCTTTACAAAATCCTTCCAAAAGTATAAGTATTCTTCCCACCATCATGGGTAACCCTTATGTCATATTGTCAAGGCCTCCCCCGAATAATATATGGAATGCATCCATCAAGATAACATCACACCACACCTCTTCCTTATAGGTATTCCCAATAAAAAATTTAACTAGGGATATTTTACTTATGACTATCTCATTCCCTTTCTTGAACCACAATATGTGAAAGGGATATAGGTGTTTCTCACATTTTAGACTCGAGTTTATCAAATGTCACAATCGAGACCATATTTTTAGAACTACCACAATCAATGATTATTTTACATACCTTCCCTCTAAAGGCGCATCTTATTCAAAAGATATTTTTCTGTAACCAAGAATCACCAACAACACTATCTTGTGCTTTCTTCTTCCTCGGGAGGACTATCATCCTCCTTATCATGAGGGTTTCACCCAAGTTTGTTGCACCCTCCATTTCCTATTATTATTCAGCTTCAACCATATTTACTCATGGATGTTCCACTTACTATCTCTCATGTGTGGGATACTACGGACACTCAAAAGCCACTGTTCCCTTCTTCACCACATTAATTATAGATATACTACCTTTGGGGGATATTCCAAACTTGTCCTCTAGCATATCCTCTTCCTCTCTAAAAACCCTACCTCTTTGGTAGCTACCATGACCTTGACCATATTTTTCCCAGCCTTTTGTATTATATCATTCACCTTTTGGGAATCAAATATACCTCTCCCTCTAATTAGAGATGATGATGGTCCTCTCTTCACTCCTCTTCTAAAATTAATCCTCTTGTGATTTTCTTCTTCTTTTAATGTGATTTTATAGGAATCATCTAGGATATGAATCCAAATCATAATCAATTCATCTTGTATGGTATAACTCAACCCATTTATAAACCTTGTATCCTTTTGTGCTTCAGACTCTCCCTATTCCACCCAAATTGATGGCTTGTAAAATTAATTAGTATACTCTTCGATGCTTCGATCCTTATGTCTTAGGTTTTGAAACCTTAAAAATAATGGATAGGCATAATATATAGGAATAAAAATTTATCTCGACTTACTCACCATTTTATTCTAGTTTTAGATATTTTCCTTTCCTTTTCTTTTCCTTTTATTTCGTAGGTGATCCCACTAGATCAATGAATCATTGACCAACTTAGTGCATGCAAACTTAACCTTATTCTCTTCTAATAGGTTTTCCTCTCAAATAATTTTCCAGTTGATCAATTTTTTTCGTTGTAACCCTCCGCCATAATTAGGAACATTATTCTTGATGTCATCATTCTTTCCCTCCAAATCCCATATCAATATCTCCTCAAATGACCTCTCATTTAATGCATCTTCATATCTCTCATTTTATTCTTCATTAACTCCTCCATTCCTCAATGAAGGTAGTTCTTTATTATCACTATCTGGGTCTACCTCCCCATCTACACATTTCCATTTGAGGTGGGTAACCTCTCATGTGAGCTCAACAACTTGTCTCTGTAGATCCTTCATATTACTATTCATTTGGGTATAACCTCCTCTCTCACATATAACCATGGTTATTTAAAAAAAGGTAATAAATCACACAAATAAATGTAATAAATTTTACCTTCAATGTTCTCACAAGATCTAAATTTTTTTGTGATACCAATTGATGTGGATCTAGCTACAAGAGGTCAAAGTACTTCTAAAACACACACACAATTTACCAAAACTCAAGAAAATTCATATAAAATTATTTCTCATTTTATAATCCATGTTAATCTATCCCACATTATAATCCACCTTATATTTCCCATTACCTCTAAAGAAAACCTAAAACACAAAAAACCCTAAAATGCAAGAAAAACCCTAAAACCAAAACACCTCAGATGGAACCCAAATTTTACCCACATGAAATAATTCCTTAAATTAAGGCTTATACCAAATCTTGAATTATTCCATAAAGTAGAGTAAAAGTTATTAAAATTCTAAGTTCTAGACAATCCTAAAAAAGGTCCCAAGCCAATTTTAGATCCCTAGATGAAGGAATTTGGCCCTGAAAAAATGCCAAAATGGCATCCATCCTATTAGCCTTAATTGGCATAGTGAAGTACTCTTAGGATATAAATACTTATTAAATTTCAATACGATATGAAGATTGAATAAAAAATTATGGTCTCCAAACGTTATGCTCTCACATCGAGTTCTTCATAGTATAATCCTTCCTCATATACTATCTCCTATAGGAAAACATTGGGGATTGATCATGTAATGAAACATTACACCAAAACCTTGAGGTACTAGTGAATCCTCATGCTAGGATTATAAATTCCAACCATGATTTGTGGCTCGGACTCGGGGTAGATTTGTACCTATATAGCGGGACCACACCGGTCTTATATGATCCCTAGGAGAGCGAGTGCAATATCGGCATAGCCACCCCTGTTAGAACTCAAACTTGGCTGGTTGTTCGATACCAAATGTAACAAATCGTTACACCAAAACCTTGAGGTGTTAGTAAATCCTCACACCGGGATAATAACAGTCGCCCCCTAATCCTCACGAGATCTCAAAGCACACTCCAACTCTCCACAACACAACAAAAATGAGAGCTAATCCCTCAATTAAATAAAAAGTTATATTATTTTCATGTTTACATATCCTTTTCATACCTTTTATGATGTTCAAAATTATATGGAATTGTCTATATTTTGAGTTAACTTTTAGTTTCTACCATAGACATTAACTACACTTTTTTTTGAAGGTTTCATCATGGAGCATGTCAACATTAAAACATTACAAAGTACCTTCAAGTGAAGGAAAAGTGTGTGTTCACACTCATGTATGTTTTTCCTTTAAGCATGCAATTTTCAATTACACACTTAAATGGGAGTAAATGTAGACACTAAAATATAATAACTTATCCTTATGCAATGCCAAGTTTGACTTTGTATCCTTGTCAAGACAAATGCTCAAATTCAAAATCCAATCTCATCATCTCTCTAGCTATTTTACAATTTTATTATATTTACATCATCCTATATAAAAAAATGGAAATATTATTCAATCAAAGATGCACAAATCATCTAATATTCATCGCAAAATTTTAGTTTATAATTTTCTCCCTCATGTCCAAAACCGTATAAATGATGAGTCCAATATTGGTGTGACAGCTAAAGTCTTGTTCCTTCTCAATCACTAAGCCTATTTTCAATGCTAATTCAATATTTATATCATTTCATATTCCTAGGGTTGGACTTATCATAATATCTCACCTACATAAGACTATATAAGCAAGCCATTATCACATTATAACTTACGGACATTCTTATAAGCTCCTATTGCAAACATACTTCCAAAATAACTCAAAGGGTTTATAAATCTTATTAAATCATCTACACAACATCTATTAAATCCCTCATAAAATTTTGAAACACTCAACTAGGTCAAGCTTTCTAGCTTCACCCATCTACAAGCATGAAAATATCATAGATCCATGTCCTAAGCAAGAGAAAATTCACTCCAAGCATTACACAAGGGTTTGATCAACACACGGGTTATGTCACATGCCGAGTCACACCACATCTCACTATAACTACATTGGGCACATTTTATACTACACAATTATCCTACTATCTTGGTTTCAAGAGACACAAGGGAATCCATATGGGGTTGGTTAGTTTTACTCATTTACATAAGCACCTAGGAGAGCAAAATGGGGTTTGATTCCACATCAAGGATATGTAGTGCAACACCGAGGATTGGTTTAATAATTGAGAGTGTAACCTCCCAATGTGTTCTAACCTCAAGAAAACACATATGTTTTTCTCCTTTGGTTTCTTACTACTCTAATGAAGGGTTTTGTATGTATTTAGGGTTTCTATTTTGTTATAGATCAAAATAGGTCATCTCAAGGTTGTGTAAAGAAGAATGACACACATCCAACACCATTTATAGACAAGAGAAGTACCCAAAAGTTATAGATCTCAACTATCTCCCGTGAAAGATCGAGACACTCATTTTCATGTATTGTACAACTCTTTCCTAGACCATACATATCTTGTACAATCTGAACTTACAATTTTTCTAGTTCTAAAATATTTTATATACAAACTGCAGAGTTCTAGTTTCTCCTATTCTACTTACCTATTACACTTAGATAATTCGATAATCTTCCTAAAAAAGATAAGTTTTCTCCCATCTTGTATTTTGAACAAATTATGTATTGTTTATCATTTTCTTAGTTCATTTCAAGTTGGAATGCATTATTCTAGTCATGCATGGTTAATGTTGGAATTTAATTAGATCAAAGTAATCTATATGTTACACATTCTTACATCCTTTTCATTAGGAAACGTATTTAAGGTGAAAATAGAAGGGAAATTGATGAATGTTATTTATAATGAAGTTATAATGAGTCGGAAATTAAGCCTAAGTTACTCTCATAATCTAGACGCACAAGGTGTTGAAGAAAAAGAAATTGCTTTATTACTTTTCTATTCTTTGTATGATAATAAATTTGAATTTTTTAATTATTCTTCCTTTTATTGAATAAAAATAAATTTTAATTTGAAGAGAAATATGTGCTTATCTAAGGAAAAATATAGTAGTGGTTTTAGTTCTATTTTATGTAATATAAGAGGAAGACATCCAAATTTGATGATGTTCTTGTATAAAAGAGAATTAATAAAATAATAAGCATTTTATTCTTTAATTGTTGTGCTTGAGATATTTGTGAATTACTATCTCAATTTATATTTTAGGGGCCATGTAATTTTTATGGGAACCACTAAATGTAAATTATTATTTGATTAAATATGAAATTGCAGGGATTACCTGCACAATTTTTTAGGCTTAACTATCAAGGACTGAGGGGTTTCCAGTTCACCAAATTTTTCTATAGCATGATCTTGACCTCATCCCTTATTTATTGTTATCTCTTGGGATTGCAACCTTGGTGTAAGGCTAGGAAACACCTTTTACACCATCATACCCACCGTTAGACCAAAACATATCGATATGTATTATTATTTAGATAAATATATTAGGGAAAATTAAGCCCCCACTCCTTTGGTTTCGAACACAAAAAGTAAATGTGATATTTTCTTCCTTAATCTAGAATAAATTGTATATCAGTATATTGTTGATGAAATGATAAAGAATATTCATGGTGGAATTAAGTAGTAATATCTTGTGTTTATAAGACAATATATATTCTCTTAGGAATTTGAGTATACTCTTAATATTGAGTGAGAAATGCCAAAGTAACTCATTAGACCCCTTCTTGGGGTTAATAAACATTATTTTCATAACCATGTGCAAATCCTAAATTACTTGAGGAATCATATCCTTGGAAAAGTCTCTGTAATGGTTTTCTTGGATTTACATTGTTGTTATTTACTGAAGTAATTTGTGTGTGTTGAAGTTATCTAAGAGTTGTTTAGAAAAAAATTGACCTATAATCGAGAAAGAAAATTATACTCAATCTCGAGTTTAATATTTCATACATTTGACTGATATCTTAACTTGACAAGTCATATAGTCAATGAGGGTAGTAGTTGGATGCTTTTTCCAAAGGTGATATTAACTCGCATGTAATATCCATACAAACTCATATTATTTCTCTAAGAAACATACAATTTGTGAAGGATGATGTACATTTGTATGATGTATTATTGTTTTCATATTGAATATTTATATTTATTACATGAAGTGAGTAGGATTTTCTACTCGTAAACATATGTTGATAGATTACCTTCGTTATGAATATATTATTATCACTAGTGGATAAAAATTTAAACTTGCAATCTTGGTTATAATGTAAAACTCGGCTATATAGGATACCTAAGGTCATTGGCAACCTTAATGTCTTTATTATAAACTATATCAAGATGTTTTAATTGGTAAAACCATAGATTAAGCCTATATAACCATGAATTCCTAACTATGTGAATATTACTTCATTTTTAATTTAGCAAAAAAATAAATGTGTATGTGGATAAGTGAACGTTAATGTAAAATTGGATAGTAAATGAGATCGGAGGAATTATGCAAGGAGGATAAACTAGATAGTTAAAAGAAATTTATATTTGGGAAATAATTTTTAAGCACTCCTAATGATATTTGAAAAGGAGCTTTATGCAAAAAGGTCTCGGATATTTCATAACATTGATTTAACAAAAATAGAATTTTGTAAAAACCTAATTATAGAGTCACGTATGATAAATAAATGCTAAAAAATTGATAAAATATAGATGACACAAGAAATAAGCTAAATAAATACAAAACCCTAAGTGTAAGAGAGGGAAAAAATGACTTAGTTTATTCACGCTTGATCTAGGACTATAGAGACCGGAAAACTAATGAAAAGGAAGGGAAGACTATCAAAATCGTATACTATAAATTATGGAACTATCGAATCTCCCACGACTAGGGCGCTAGATTGGGGCGAGGTGCCTAGGTTCCGAGAGACCTCGATGGGTGCACATGTATGTCTGTGCAAGAGCTTGGAATATGGTTTTTCTTGTGTTGCAAATTGGTCACTGGTAGTCGTTCTTGGTCTCCTTTAACCTACAAAGAGAAGATGACATGAAAAACCCTCAAACTACATCAAATCCCAAAAAGAAAATATGCAATATTGGTAGTTGGAATGACCTCGGTGGTCACCCAATTGAGTGAACTTATGACTTAGCACTTGCACTACATCTCAAACTCCATGTAGTTCTTATGTGTGTGTGATAGAATTGTGACCTAGGAATCCCCTATGTAAGTGCACACGATAGAGGGAAATTGCTAGATGTACTAGTGTCAATAGATGTATGGATGAAAAAATGAACTTCCCCTTCTTATGAAGTGTATGTAGAAAATGCAATCCCTTGTCCCTTTAATGAGTGCTAGATGGATGCCTTTGATGCTCTTAGATGCCTTTGGATGCAACCTTAGGTGGTGATAATAGATACTTAAAGCTTGGTCCTTTATTTTGGTCACATAAATTTGTATTTATATGATTCCCTTGTTTGAAATTCATAATTGACAATTGGAAGGCTAACCCAAAAGATAAAAGAATCCCAAAAAGAGTGAGTAAGATAGAGGTCGGGGGTGACCCAGAGGGGAAAAGGGCGTTGGTGTCCTGACTAAGCGCTAGTGTCCAGAGTCATGAAAGATAAATAAATAAAATTCAAACTAGGTTTTAGGCTGTGTAATACCAAAGAATTATCAAGAGAGACAAAAAAAAGAAGCCAAGGAAAACTATCAATTACTAGTTTTCTCACTTATGAATCATATGAATGCAAGTATGTTCTTAGGACCTAGAAATATACCTAGTTCATGATTTTGTGTCTACATTTCCCCCACTTAATGTTGTTGAGTGAATAGTCGATAACATAAAGTAGATAAGAGATGCGTACAAGATAACCATGTAGAATGCGATGGAGATAGCGTGCCGAGGAGAAAAGTGAGAGCATGGAGTGATAAAAGTGAAGTGTGGAAGTCAAGAAAGAGGAAGTGACCTTAGGGGTGAAGCATATATTGTTGTACCATGTTGTACCATGTTGTGCCTATTGTTTTGCTTGATGTTGTGCTTGATGTAAAGATGCTTCTTGTTGTGTATCAAGGATGGACTGTAAAAAAATAATGAAAAGAGGAATCAAAGTCATGTATTATTAAAAGCGTAAAAGTATGCAAAAGTGTGTAAAAATAGTAAAAGGAAAGTGCGCACTTGATGAACATGAGTGTAAAAAAGGATAGAAATGTCTTGAAAATGTTGTAGAAGAGTGAGTTTTTTGAGGAGATATCATGCCAAGAGATTTTTTGGTGATCTCATACTAAGTGGGAGGTTTTGGGTGATCTCATACCACGACGAGAAGAGTGTTGGGGAGAGAGGTTTAGTGTTACTCTCCTTACATGAATGCTTCCTAAATTTATACACCATTGTAGATAGTGTGGTCCATGTTTAGTTCCATATTGTTTCATGTTGAAAAGGATATAGTAGGAGATTGCATGCATTCTATATTATGAGGGCAACACACGATCCTCTAAAGCCGATATATAAACTGCTATGAAGCTTGTGTGTTTATCTAAGAAAGTAACTATAACTGCCATTTGGTCATAGGTGCCCAAGAAAGGTCAAAAGTTCTCGGGTGCTAGTGTCTATATCTAAGTACTGATGTTTATGCTGGACTGAGGACCCAAGTCAAATTCTAGGCCATTTCTGTAACTGTAGACTATTATGTTCATGTCTTGTGTGTAGGCCTATACTTAATCTCTAAACTGTTGTATGTGGTGAATGATCCACCCGGTGTATGCCCCCCTTGTTTGGGGTGCATGCAAAATCACTATGAGAATGCAACCCAAAAGAGAGGACTAGATATTGATCTAAAACTGATACCCTATAGGGGAGGGAATGTGCATGGTATAAACCAAAGTGCATGCAAAAAAAGTGGCTAGAAATATGTGTTAGTAGAAAAAAGTGATAATCATGCTATAAAATACATTGTAAACAAACAATAGTGTAGACACAGTAGACCATGAAAAGTGGGTTTCAAACATGGGACATCACTCACAATTTGTCACAAGACAATCAAGGATGAAGCATCCAAAATCATACAAGCAAGGATCAAACAAGACATAGGGAAAAGACCACAAACAATGGCATACAATAGAAAATAATGGAAAACAATATCAAGCAAAGTATCAGACAATCATGGTGGCAAATATTTCCTGCAAAGAAAATTCTACACATGAAGCACCTATTAGCATGTTAGAAAGATAAAAACTATGTCAAAGCATGTGTGTATCAATGGAACAAGTAGTGTGCTAATAATAATAGGAAGTGATATAAAATGAAACAATAAAATATATGATGTGTAAGAGTAGAAATGTAGATACACTTAGGAGTCTCGGTGGGATTGGTAAGAGGTTTAGTGCCAAGCATCATTGTTGTGTGTAAAGATTTGTAAAAATTCTGCATTCACAACTAAATACCAAGTGAACGTGCATATGTATATAGAAAATATATTGACATACTAAGTATCCATCTAACATGGGAAACAAAGTGTACATGTAAGCATAAGTAAACAAGAATAAAAACAACCAAGATATGCAGTATGCTATGAATGAGTGAGATGGAATGATATTAAAGGTGATTTGATAGGAGAAACATGCCCCATGAGAGGATGTGGATGAGCATGAGATGAGGTTCATTTATAAAATACCCCTCAAAAATCAAGAATGAACCATATAAAAAAGTGTGTCATCGGGAAATGGTTTGATAATGTGTGCTAGACATATGTAACATGAAGCAAAAAGCATAGATTGTAGAATAGTATACTATGATTGTGTGAGAATTAAATGCTAAACAAATGTATCGTAAAGCATAAAGCATAAAATGTGTCGTGTGTGAGGTTCATGTATGTATTATGCCCTCAATATTCAAGTGTGAACCATATCACAAGATTGTGTCATAGGGTGATGATGATACAAGTCATGTTTCAAGTTATATGATGATGTTTAGAAAATAAGAAGTATGAATCACATAGCGTATTAGTATAAATGAGAGGCCGGATAATGCTTTGGAGGGGGAAGAATGAGTATGATTCCCCCCAAGTGTATGATGTAGAAAAGAATCAAGTAACATCATCTAAGAGATCATCATTGTCATGGTCAAGCCAAACAGAGAAGTGTTAGAGACCTAGTAAGTAATAGTATGGGGTTGATCATATAAAGAGCCATTGCGGCATAAAGTGTACATGACCATTGTGTATTCTTCATCAGTGAAAGGTGGTAATGGAAAACCATGTGCATACCAACGAGTAAGATTTTGTGTATAGCCTAGAAATGAATCATTGCAAATAGAAAAACAGGTTGAAAGGCATGGGAAATATGATATCAATATGATTAGGATCCAAAGTGTCACCAATTTAGTCAAGCCAAGAATTCCCAAGTGTAAGTGGAGAAGTGCAAGAGGTGTGTACAACAAAGACTTATGGAAGGAAGACACAAAGGCCATAAACAACAATGATGTGAATATATCCATGATAAAGGTGAGGATAATGAGGTGGATGGAGGAGATCAACAAGTGTGAATTCGAGCCGAACCAAGATCGTGCATGAAAACAATGTCGGAGAAAGTGGGATTAAATGTAATATGATGCCAATAAGAGTTATTTATGAAAAAATTGCACATGAAAGGAGGTAATGCCGAGGTATAGAGATATGAGGTTGATGATATGATGATGTTTAATGTATGGACAAACCCTTGATAAAAGTACTATAACATTAGTTGAAGGAGGGGGTTTTTGAATTGATATTCACCAAGGCCAATAGCAACAAGTATCATTAAAATATGACTCATCTATCTATAAAGGAGTAAAGTTAATATTGCGTGATGTGTCATCATTAAGTTCCACATAATCAACCTCGTCATCGAAATCATCGATCTTGACATTATCATGTTAACTAGTAGTATCAAGGATATTGGTTGGAGTGGAACCGGATGTAGGAGCGAGAGGATTCTCAACAAGCGGAATAATGGTAATTGTGGAAGCGCAGACAAGGTGGGTGAAATGATATCAGTAGTATAAGTGGGAATGGAAGGTACACATGAAAATTTGGAAGAAGATTATAGAGCACTAGATTTTCCAACATCATAAGTGCCAATATTTCTATATGGCATAGGTTGTGATGGAAGAATGGGCATAACAGTAACATGGTCTATGTGGAAAAACTTGAATGGATCTGAGTTAGCAATAGTAATATGTTCATAGCCATCATGTAAAAATTGAACACAACGATGAATTGTAGAAGGTACAACGTGAATTACATGAATCCATGGTCGACCCAGTAAGAGATTAAACTGAAATGATGCATCAATAACGAAGAATACCATAGGAACAGTCTTAAGCCCAACTTGTATAGGTAAAGTAATAGTACGAGACATGTGCGAGTGGTGGAATCATAACCATGAATGGGAGTATAGTTTTTGTAATTAGATTATTAGTAATACCAATTTTCCCAAAAAATGAAGTGAGCACAAACATTTATAGCAGATCCATTGTCAATGAGTACACGCTTGATATAAATGGTACCAATGGTAGCGGTGATAACAATAGGTGAAAATGTATCATCAACAACAAATGGTGGAATATCCTCATCACTAAATGATATAACATGTGGTAGATTTTTGAGAGACTTAATGATATGTGTGAATGCCACCAGCGAGTTATTTCTTTTAATGTGAATAGAGCGAAGGGTGGCCTCTAATGTTTGATGAATGTCGGGTACACTTTGCACAATAGATCATAAAGAGATGTTTTCCGGTTTATTCTTAAGTTATTCAAAGATGTCATAACCCTTAGAAGTGGTGGTAGGAGATGTAGAATTGATAAGTGGTGGGATAGAAATGGGTTGGACTATAGGAGGACAATTACGGTGAGTGATTACTACATTGATAGTTGAATCAACCATAGGAGTAATGAAGCGAGGAGGATCTTTATGACCTTACATAAAATCAGAAGTGGTGGTAACTATGCCGAAACCTTAGTTGGGGTGAAAGAAGGATAAGAATATTGATCCATGAATTTAGAAGGAGGAAGATTGCAATGCATTCTCAGAAGGTAGGGTTTGAGCGAGTGGGTTCACAAATGATTTTAAAAAAATATAAAATTTATAAAACCCTAATTATATATTCACATATGATAAATAAATGATAAGAAACTACTTGAATATAGATGACACAAAAATAAGCTAGAAAACTATAAAACTCTAAATGCAAGATAGGGAAAGAATGACTTAGATGATTCACGCTTGATCCGGGACTATGCGACTGGGAAAACTTATGAAAAGGAAGGGCGGATTGTCATAATCACACACTCTAAATTCTAGAATTGTTGAATCTGCTTGGACTAGGGCACTGGGGGGCAGGCGAGGGTGCTGAGGCACAAAATACCTCTATTGGGCACCCGTGACTAAGTACGAGCTCAAAATCTGATTTTTCTTGTGTCGAAAGTGGTCATTCTTGGTCATCTATAACATGCAAAGATAAGATGACCTGCGAAAACCAAAAAACTACATCAAATCCCAAAAAGAAAATATACAATATGGGGAGTCAGATTGACCCCGACGTTCACCCGACTAAGTGAACTTACAACTGAGCATTGCACTACATCTCATACTCCATGTAGTTCTTGTGCGTGTGTGATAGAATCATGCCCTAGGAATCCCTTGCACAAGTGCAAGTGATAACGGACAATAACTAAATGTACCAATGTAAATAGATGTGTGGATGAAAAAATGAACTTCCCCTCTTATGAAGTGTATGCAAAAAATGTAGTCCCTTATCCCTTGAATGAGTACTAGATTAATGTCTTTGATGCTTTTAGATGCCTTTGGATGCAACCTTAGGTGGTGATAATATACACTTATAGATTGGTCCTTTATTTTGGTCACATAACTTTGTATTTATATGATTCCCTTGTTTGAATTTCATAATTGACAACTAGAAGGATGAACCATAAGAAAATAAGATGCCCAAAAGATAAAATAATCCCAAAAAGAGCAAGTAAGATAGAAAGAGGTCAAGGGAACCTAGGCGATGGTGTCAGAGTCATAAAATATAAATCAATAAAATTCATACTGGGTTGTAGGGTGTGTAAGACCAAAGTGAAAGTAAGAAAGATAGAAAAGAGGCCAAAGACAATAGGCAATTACTAGTTTTCTCGTTTAATAACCACATGAATGAAAGTATGTTCTTAGGACCTAGAAATGTACCCAAGTGCATGATTTTATGTCTACAAACATGCTTAAATTATGGTATTAAAATGACCCACTCGACTACATGTAGACGAGAAGGCATTAAGAAAAAAGCTATTTTCTTAGAGGTGTGGAGTGGATCCATCTAATAGGACACCAAAGAACTTAAGATTGATTTACAATTTAACCACAAGTAGTTAAAACACTTAAGTAACTCAAACCTAAAATGAAGTTACTAGGTGAAGTCAAATGGGAGTTAAATAAACTATCACTTCTCTTTTGATAGACAATACAAAAACAAAGGAAATTAAAAAAATGGATGTATTTTCGAAGATCGAAAGAGGGGTTACTACACCCATACCGGTTGAATTATATAGTAGGATACCAAAAAAGTTAAAAGAATCTACCTAAGGATGTCGTGACCCGTCTCGGGACACCGGAAAATGGACCAAGAAGACGGTAAATTTTTTTAACTAAATACTAACAATACATATCTGATTCCCATTATTAATTATTTTACACTATTTCAGTTTACCCAATTAATTAACCACTAGTCAAATTTCATCTTTAATTATTTATTTCTACTAAGTGTTTTCTAGGGTCACTAAAGGAGGTCTATACACCCCTCATTAATTTTATTTAATTTTCCCTTCTTTAAGTTTAATTGCCCCCACATCCCCTTTAATTTATTTTCCCAAACCCATTTAAAATGCTCATGACTTAAAAGTGAATAGGGTTGTTTGTGAGCCCTTGGATCAAATCTGATCTTGACCCTTGGTTTTGAAAATACCCTAAAGTTGCCCTAACATCCTTATCCTTTCCTTTCTTTTCATTTGAGTTTCTTTTTTTGTTTTCTCTTTCTTTTCATTACTTTTTTTTTTTTTTCATTCTTGTTTTCTTGTGTAGGTTAAGGTAGAGGAGCCATGGGAGCTGGTTTATTTCTTATGTTTCCTTTTTTCTTTTCTTTTTGAAAGCCATGCATTCAAAAACGTTTTGGTTTTTTTGATAAATATATATATATATATATATATATATATATATATATATATATATATATATATATATATTATATATATATATATTTTGAAGGGTGGGCAGATTTGGAGAGGAAGGGCTATGCGTGAGGGGCGGTGTGGGAAGGGGCAACGACGTGTGGGAGATTAGCGCATGGAGTGGTGAAAGGAAGGTAGCGGGGGTGGGGAAGGGCGACATTTCGGTGGCGTGAGGGAGGTGATGCGAGTGCCGTGCGTGGGGATGGCAGCAAGGAGGCAGTGCGGGGGAAAGGAGCAGCGGCAGGCGGTGACGGCAGAGGGTCGGCGGAGGAGAACTTGGGACGAGCGCGGGAGGGGCTGCAGGTAGGGTACGAGGGTGGTGGACGAGACGGGGAGGGGTTTGGCCCTCCCCAAACCCTATACCCAAAACAAATTCATTTTTTTTTGCTTATATATATTTTTGTTTATAAAAATTAATACGTTTTCTTTATAAATAAATACACACACACACACACACATATAAAATAAAATAGGTATGTGGTATTATATAATTTTAATAGATATATAATTATATATTTATTGCGATATGATAAAAATGTGATACACATATTAATATACTATATTTTTATTTTTATTTTTATTTTATTTTTTTATAAATGCCTATTTATACCAATATATAATTTCATATTAAACTCTACATTAGCTAAAATGAAATAATATCTTCTTTTTTTAAATACAAATATGCTAACATATTTTACTTCATTAATATTATATAATATGTTTAGAAATCTACAAGTAAAAAATAAAATAAAATAAAATTTATGTTTGGAAGGTATATACACCCACTAGTTTATTCTTCCTTAGTGCAGTATTTTAAAAGAAAGATCTATTTTAGAAAACTAAAAATTGGTTGTGAAGGCCAAGCTCTTATTCCAAACAAATTTCGACTATTTTAACTTTATAAAGGAAATTAAAAAAACTCTTATATTGGAGATAACAATTAGATTTCTTTTCTAATACTCTAGCAAAATAATTAATTCAGATTTCTATCAAGAAGGATATTCAACAAGGAAATATCATATTTTCATTTTAAACATTTGTCATACTATCACAACCATAAAAATAGCGTTGTTAAATATCATGTAACAATCAATTATTTTACTTGCAAAAGAGAATTCCACTTTAAAACATGATTTTAACAAGAGTAACTCTCAATCAATTCCTTGTGTTGCATTACCAAGTTTAAGACTTCTACAATATCTATCATACACAAAAATTTATGTTTTCATGAAACTCAGAATCAAAATTTCCATATTAAAGAAAACTATTATTACAACATTTCTTTTCTTTTCAAGGATTGAAGCTCACATATACAAATATATCCAAATACATAACTATTCAAGAAGGTTTATTACAAGATTCTTTGCAAGCTTGAAGAGAGAGATTGTTCAAGTAAACCTACTCTAGTTTAAAAGTAATTTTCAAATACAAAGAGGAGGTTTTACAACAAATGAAGTTTCCACCAAGCCATATCCAAAAGAGATACAAAGAGGTAATGTCCACAAAGAGAGAAGATGCCAAAAGAACTCCAACTACCACCAACTTCCATCATGAGATCCAACTTCAAATGCCTTTAAGGAATCCAACCAAGGAGAAGAAGCTTGTTTTACCACCCAACCATAGGCATCATTACATGCCTTCCCAAGGTTGGGATGCATGCTAGCCTCCCCCAAGCCCATGGGAAAGAGGACAACTATCCACAACTATGCACAAGAGAGAGGGTGAACAAAAAACATTTCATCCACACAAAAATAAGACAATATCCAAAACAAGACTCCAACTTTGTAAAGATGAAAAGGAGAACCCAAGTTCTACCTCTAAAATGGGGAAGAGAAGAAAGTTCTCCAAAAGTTGTAACCATCATTAGATGCACAAAAACAAGAACTTCATACCCTCCTTATTTCTCCAATTTCATTCAAGCCCTCCTTATTTCTCCACCCTTTCACCAATCCTTCTTGGAAGGATTTTCAAACCCCAAAGGGGTTTCCTCACCAAGAATGGGGAAGGAGGTTCAAGCCAAATGACCCACCTTCCCCACCTCAAACCATTTGAGGGGAGTAACTAAATCCTACAAGGCTTGCCCATCAAGCCTATAAGGATTGAGAGGAAAATTTCCCTCTCTTCCCCCACAACTCAAAAATCCATCATGCCATATGATGGAGGGAGCAAAATCAAATAAACAACAACCAAAATCTTCAAGCAACAACAAACATTTCCAAGTAAACAACTAATATCTAGCATGTTATAACAAACACAATAAATCTCAAGAAGCCTACCTCAAAGAAAAGCTCTCCAAAATCAATCTCTTCCACTTCTTGACCCAAGCAAACTCTAGCTCCAAATCCACAAGACTCCAAGCAAAAGCTCTAAGAAAAAAAAGTTCTCTTCTTTTCCCATGAGGGAGAATTTGAAGAGGAGAAAGCAAAAATCCTCACAAATGAGGGGGTGACATGTGTCACCCCTCTCTTCCCTCAAGGTCAAAGATGCCAAAAATAAAAGAGAGAAAGGATAAAATGACTTTTAGCCCTCTTCTCCCAAAATACCCAAAATCATAACAAAACAATCTTGTGTAACTTTTAACAAAGCACACTAATCCATACCCCTTACATGGATGTGACCAAAGGGGAGGAAAAGGGAGGAAAACTCCCTCTAGCCTTGAAATAAGCCCCCTACCTATTAGGTAGGGTCCAAGGGCCCATTTTCATGTTAAGGGAACTCCCAAACTAAAAAGGGGTCCCTAAAAATGCCTAAAATAACCCAATTTCGGGTTTGGCATATTTGGCACAAGGGTAGAGGGTGTGGGGCCCACCCAAGGGTTCACATGTGACCCTAAACCCTTTTGATTAAGTACATCATTAAACAAATTCAAAACTTAATGAAAGTGGGGTCATTAATTCCCCAAAACAAGTTTACCACACAAACCAATTACCCTAAGCAAGATTAATAATACAAGACATATTACATTACAAGTGAGGGTCACCCATGGTGCCCAAAACAATAATTCTAATGCTAAGGCCTCATGCAATAAACACGGCTAGGACTTAGCCTTGTGGGTTGCTTGTGCAAAGTTGCATAGTTGGCCTGAATCCCACGTTCTCTTGTGACCTGTCACCTGCACACTCATTGCACACATTAAACGCACCTGTTTAATAAAATGTGAGTTTACTACTAAATAAGATATCAATTAATTCTAAATGAACATATCATCTCTCCGAATCGAAATGCAACAATGTGCACACTTACACACAATTCACCATAGGTTAAACATAATGATAAAGTAACATGTATCCATGGAATCCCAACATGCAACAAACTGAGTATCCATCAATATAATTGTGTTCCAAAACAACATCATATCAATTAACATCCATGACATCATAAGATAATGTGACAACATAATAATCAAGCTAAATTGGCGCTATACGCCTAAATCTCCATATATGTCTAATAAGATCAAATCTCCTAATGTAAAGTCCAAAATATATCAAATCCTGCCAAAACATGTCTAAGAGTAAGAGGGACAACAAGTAATTGAGCTATAAAATGTGGGCACTACTTCCCCCTCTACTAAAATTAGACTTCTTCCTGGAAGTCACTGAAAGAGATACGGATATGGAGCCCTCAAAGGTGTCACATCCTCCCGGGTAGCATTGTCTCATCGTATCGGTCCCACTGCACTCTAACATGGTCTAAGTTTCGACCTTGAAGGGCCAACCTCCGGTGCTCCAGTATGCGTATGAGCTCTAGTCTCCACTATCCTCCATCCTCTACCTATAATGTCGACCAATCCAAGACAAGAGAGACATCAATTACATATCTACGTGTAGTACGAAACATGAAAAACATCATGGGCTTGTGAAGGTGTGGTGCCAAAGCTAGGCGGTAGGCAATTGAACCGATGACCTCTAAAATATCAAAAGGCCCCACAAAATGAGGTGATATCTTAGAACCCTTTCCATAGCGAATTGGACTCTTATGCACATGAACTCTCAAGAAGACTTTGTCACCCACTGAGAAGTGATGATCAATCCTCTTGGTGTCTGCATACGCCTTCAGCGTGCTCTAGCCTGCTCAAGATGTTGTCTAATCAGAACAACCTGCTACTCTAAATCCACGAAGATAAGTTGGTCCCGAGAATAATCCGGTCATCTAGTCTCGTCCCAACTCAAAGGTGTCCTACAAGGTTGTCCATAGAAATCCTGGTAAGGAGCCATACCAATGGAACTATGATAGTTTTTGTTGTAGGCAAACTCAACTAAATGCAAATAATATTCCCTCTTCTTCTGCTAGTCCATCACATACATCCTCAACATGTCCTCCAATACCTAATTAACTCTCTCTCTTTGTCCATCTGTCTCTGGATGATAAGAATTCATCCTTGATGTTTAGAGTAGAGAGTCATACCTAACTATTATATGCACTATTGTTGCCTTAGTCATTTCCTTCTTAGTTGTTTCATCCTTCTTAGTCTCATTTTATCCCCTAATTATTTCTTAATCAACAAGTGGAGATAATATTGTAAGAAGTGCAAGCGGGGTGATAGGTCTTCTCGGTTTGTTCATCAATGTCTGGATGCACATCGATAATATCCTTCCCCATCTCTACCATAAAATCTAGAATCTCCTTCTGTTTTTCCCTATCCTTCTTCCACCCTTGATCGGTTTCTTTACTTGTTCTTCCAGGATCTTATTATCTTCCATCGGCATCCTCAACTCATCTAATTTATACATATTCTTACACTCCACTTCAGTTTGCATACTTGTTCAAGGCATTACTTGTTTGTTCATCAAGAAAACTCTATTATCTGAATGGTCCAATGCGTGGCTTGGGATTTCTTCTTCATTTTTCTCTTTATCCTCATTTACATCAAACTCAAGCTCATCAATTTGATTTTGCATGCTCCAAGATATTTGCTTCCTTGTGTGTATGTTTATTGCCTCTAGATCCATTAATTCCCACCCAGATAGCTTCTCAGGCTCCAGAGTACTTTGAAACCTGGCGTGAATGATTTTATAGGGGTTGTCAATGTATCCAAGTGTAGATGTCTTATGCATCTCTCCATCCTTATTTCTCCCATAACAAAAACCCTTGAGAATGCGCACTTGATGATCAAGTTTCGGACCTTCTCCTATCTCACTGCGCATGTGCACTAGTAGGGTCATTGAATGGTTCACCCTTATCTTATTCTTCTTGTTGGTTGTTCAAAATTGCACTTGTATATCATATCTAAAGGAACTGAGTCATTTGATTCAACAATGGTATTGTCTCCAAGTTGTGGTACCTTATGTGCTTGAGACAGGACCTGCGAGAAGTTCAATTCCTCTACCTATTTCTCTTTGCTATTGCCAATACTGAAAGTAAAACCTAAGCTAACGATGTCAAGGACCAAGGATAGAAGGATAAAAAAATGGAAAAATAAAATTAAGGGAGGTGATAACACCAAAAAGTGGGATGAACACTATCTGTTTCGATCAAAAGTGAGGAGAAATCATAAAGGGAGGCTAGGCATGTGAAGCATAGACCAAAATGCATTCACATGATCGATTCCATGAGACACAACAAGAAAAAGGAACTACAAGGGATTTAGAATGGCACAACAAGCACACAATACAAATTTAAGGCAAGAAAAAGGATACAAACATGTAAGGGCAAAGAATAGCCATAAAACAATGCTTTTATTACTTCCAGAAATGCAGAGTTGATTACAATGGCATCTGAAGGCTGATATCCACATGCAAGAACCAGATCTAGAGGTCTACAACTCAAAATACAAAGATGTAGAATCCTTAGCAAATACTAGAGGATCTAAAATGTCCAACCCTTTACAATGAGTCATGCTCTTACATTTATAGATGAATCAGTGAGAGAAGAAGAGGAAAAGAAGGAAAACTCATATTTGATTGATAACCACTAATAAAAAAGCATTCAATACCTATAAATCTACTTGTAAATCTATCAAATGCACTTCTCCAAGTCTGTTTTGCATGTGGGAGAAGCAAGGAGGGAAAATTAGATCAAATCTAGGTGGTTGGAGCAATCATATATGTTCATTAATAACCGAAAGATGTTTCCCTATTTCTCACCTACCAAATCCCACTAAAATTTGAATTTGAATGGTCTAGAGTGTAGCCCACATTAGTGTATTTCAAATGAGACCAGTGCGCGTGTGTCGAGCCCTGTAGTAAAAGTTACGGTCTGCAGAAGTTTTCAGTGCAATATGTGGCGTGCGCTGATTGACTAAAAGATCAGCCAACTGTACAAAATTTTTGTCATTTTCTACCACATTTCACACTTTGGTTCATTGCAAGGATTCGGTGCCTAGTTGGCACGCTTTGATTGGTTACGTGTATCACACTCAATGTATGGCATATACCATGTGGCATAGAAGGGTGTAGAAGAAGGTGTAAAGGCATGCACGTGGAAAAGTGAGATGCAAAAGGAGAAGAGAGGAAGGGTGTGCGTGGGATAAGTAAGAGGAATACTTTAGGGATAAACATATGGCAAAGGTGCAATCATTATTAAATAATGTGTGGCGATAAGGAAGGGGTAAACGAGGATGTTAGGGACTTAGCTAATTTTGGGAAGCGGGTCGAATGAACGTAGAGGATGCATGAACTACTAGGAAGAAATAAAATGTGTAGAGGGTGCACGCGATGGGAAAATGGAACAAAGAGGAAAAGGAAAATAAAAGGTGAAGGAAATGATGAGCGTGCAAGAATGCGTGAAGAATGCGAACCAAGTGAATGTGCCAAAGGATAAAATGAAGTGCATGCAAGCTATAATGTAGATCCTTAGAGCCAGAATGGAATGTAAGTTGTCCAAATAACTAGGGAGTTATTTTAGATAACAATTTTGTGAATTTCAGGGCCATCTACCTATTAGATGAAGGAAATGAGTAGCCTGGAGCATCCATTGGGCATGGAGCCTGCTTGGAATATGAAATTCTGATTTGTGACCTTGAAGAACTTCCCTTGAAGCCACTTTGAAACATGTTCGGAATCTATTTTGAATCATGTAAGACTATTTAAAACTACTAGAAGATGACTGGTATCCTAGAAGAAACAAAAGTGCACGCACAAAAAGCATGTGAGAAGAAAGAACTATGTACAAACAAGACAATGTGCATGCAACACACTTGGAGGAATTGAAACTACTATAATATATACAAAGTGATGCAACAAGCTTAATGGAAGGGTTTGAAATAGATCCCATTAATTGGGATTGATAGCATGCCTCCATCAAAATGAGTCATTTCGAAAGAGTTAGCTTCATTGCAAGAACTCATAGTGTATGGGCCACTCCAAAGTGCATCAAACTTTGAATGGTGCCCTAGTTTGGCTCACGATATCCCATTTTAAGACTAAGTCCCCAACTTTGAAAGCTTGAGGCCTAGCCTTTCTATCAAACCATTTATTTTTTTATTTTTTATGGTTTTCTAGCTTGATTATGGCGAGTTCCTTGATTCTTCAAGTTTAACCATCTCTACCATTTTGATTTATGTTTGGCTGCACCTTCAAATTCCACTGTTGGGCAAGTGACAAAAAATTCAACTCAAGTATCAAAGGAAGGGTAGCCTCCTTTCCATAGACAAGCTTGTAAGAAGATGTTCTTATTTCCTTCTTTATTATTATTATATCTTCCCGAGCACGCTCCAGGACCTTTGTATGCCACTATCTTTGGTAGGTGTTCATTGTATACCTTAGTCGCGCCAAGTTTCCTGACTTCCAAACTCATTAAATTGATATTAATATCATCTCGGATCAACTTTTCTATATAATCAGACTTACCTGAATACATGTATATCTTTTGGAGTGTATAATAATCATATTCCACCTTATCTCGCATCAAAACCTAATTTGTGTGCATTTGAAAACTTATGCACCGAGGCATGGAAATAACACACGGTAAAAGTATATGGGAGCTTGCACCAGGGGCTCCACTTTGCATCCTTCATGCCAAACCTTCCTATGTAAAAATGTTGATAGACTGTGATCTAGGCCTGTTTGTCCAATACCAAAGGAAGGTCCTTGGGTATTCTCCATTCATACTCAAAGGCTTTGTGCAACCGTTTATACTAGAGTTCCACCCTTTTCTTGTAAGTTCCACCCTTTTCTTGTAAGTTCCACTAATATATCCATCACATGTGTACTTTGCAAATCTAATTGCAGAGGACTTTTTCTCCTCGAAATTTCCAAATATTCTCCTTTGGCCCATTAGCTACCATAATTTCCACAAACACAATCGATAATAAAATAGCACCAAAAATTATCTTGTCTCCATGGTGCACTTCCTCAATTATAGTCTCAAAAATGAAATAAGACAAGTTGTATACCACTCCCTCAGACATCTTCTTAGCAATATGGAGCCATCTTCTATTTACCTCGGATCCAAAGTGCTCTAGTTATTCAATTTGGTGAAGAGGTGTGTGGAAATGTTGATCACGGGGTGATCTTATAACTTGTTAATATCCATCGCGTGCCCTCCTTCCACATATGTCGATGCATGTAGAGAGTTACTTCTAAACCCTTATCATCAGTGAGGTCTATGCTAATCTCATTTCCCAAGCTCCTCAACCACCTCGTCAACCTTCTAATCAAGGGTGCGGTAAGTTACATTCGCCATCCTGTAAAATAGAAAAAGTCCTCGTGGACTCGAGACATCAGCCATTGATACAATTTTTTTGGCTTTCCAAAATATGGCAGCTCATATAACTATATGACTCAAACATTCTCCAATAACCTTTTTAATGCATCGTCATAAATGGCCATGTCATTTTCTGTCCACAAATCTATTTTTACCACCAGGATCTTTTCCAACTCATCCTTGTTATCCTTAGTGCGATGATTGTAGTCACTTACTTTTCTTTTTCTAATATGTGACTCCCAATCTAGTCCCATTATGACACGTTCGGATATTGCATCTCTAAAAAATGAGATTCAAGCATGTCCTCAACCTCTACTTTGACTTACTTTCACTTCCTTCCTTAGGTAGTTCCTCCAGATTCTCTTTTAGGTGTCATTGCAATGATAAAAATGTCTTTTTGCACTTGTTCAATCACTGGAACTTAAATTGTGTGTGCCCTAGCTTTTTCCTCTAACCCTAGCTTACAAATATGTTTCACAGACGCCTTTCCCCCACTCAAACACCCTTCTGATAGAGCTCCTTCAATGGTCATGCATAAGATAACATTGGTTTGATGTCTGAAATTTCTCTTTTACACACTTTTGCACACAACTCACTCTTTACCTCTCTCTTCAACTCGGCAACACTTCAACATGTAAGGTAAAAATGATACCGCAAGCCTACTTTATGAATTTTTTCGCATTACTTACTCCCTACCTAACACGTACTCATTATTAATACACATTTTTTCTTTTTCACACTTTTCACTAAATTTTCCACACCCCATTCGTAACCTTTCGGTGTGCCTACTACTTCTTGGCCACAAACTTCATTTTGTGCGCCTCCATGTGCTGAAGTACCTATCCATTATGCATCATACCAAGTAGTTTCACATGCTATTACCTACCTCACATTATACTGTGTGACCATCCTTCTACTCATGGTCTTTAATCAGAGAAAATTTCCTTAAAAGCACCTTCAATCTGAGCACCTGTAACATCTTTCTTTTTTGTCCACCAATATTCCAAAGGACATTCAAGTATTCACCCATCTATTTACTTGTATACCACTTATGTCTACTCCACCCCACACTAAAAGTATGTGTGGTCCTCTACGCATGAATCCACTAGATAATAATCAATTCTTGCACGTAAACGCATTTAATACAACACAACATTGAACTAAATTGATAAAGCATAAAGAACAATGAAAAGAAAAACATATAAAGAAAAAACATTAAAGGGGAACCTAATTTAAATAGCAATACTGCCTTATTATAAACACAAGGAAGACTTATTTATAGTAGGGCTTCATCCTACTCCCATTGAAGTAACCAACAAATGGATTCCCATCCAGCGCATGCAACTGACAAGTGCTTGATTCCAATATCCTTGTTACAACAAAGGGTCCAAACCAATGAACTTTCAACTTCCTAAGTGGCATGCAAAATTTGAATCATACAAAAGAACCATCTTTCTAACCTCAAATTCCTTATTTTGAATATGTCTATCATGTCATGATTTTTATCTCACTTTTTCTATCTTCTAGATCCACCAGAAATAGCACAAATGCTTCATCTAACTGTGTTAATTTTTCTATTCGTTCTTCAATAGATTGTTCATTATCTAATCCATATGTCTTTGGCAATACACAGGGATGGCATTATGAATTCTACAGGTAATACAACCTCCATACCAAACACCAATTGAAAGAGTGTGGCCTTATTCAATCTCTTGTAAGTAGTCACGTATGCCCAAAGTACAAAAAAATTTATCATCCCAGTTTTCCTTCCAACATCACGATTTTTTATCAACGTATGTCCCAATATCTTGTTGAAATCCTCTTCATACCATTGGCTGCGGATGATAGGGTGTTGTCTTGTGGTGCACCACCATAAACTCAACTAAAATAATTCTTATGGTCTCATTAAGAAAATGATTTCCCCTTTCACTTGTCAAGATCAATGGACATCCATACTTGTTGATAATTTTTTTCCCATAGAAATAGTGTTGTTATAGTTTTCATTCAATCCTTTGTAGGCATTACTTCTACCCACCTTGTAAGATAGTTTGTACAAGTTATAATATAGTGTGCGTCGATCGACACATGGGTGGGGAAATAGGACCCACATAGTCAATCACCCATTTCCCAAATGGTCCAACACTTGTAATAGGCCTAAGAGGCATCTCATCTCTAAATATAGGCTTTGCGAGGCCGACAATGATCACATGCCCGGACATATTCTTTAATATCCTTGTATAAGGTTTCACACCAAAGGCCACCCATCGAATCTTGCACGCATTGGCATCTCTTGCATAATGACCTCCTGCAATTCCGCTATGAGCTTCTTCCATTATACCCTCACACTCATGCTCCAGTGCATTGGCGCAAAACCGAAACTCAACCAATTTTTATAAATCTCCACTATTAATTGATAAGGTTTTACACGTATTCCAAGTTGATTTTTTCTAATGTCTTCATTCCCTCAAGTGTTTGTCTAGTAAACAAAAAGGTAGCAATATCTTCCAACTCGGTGGGCACGCAATTTAATCTAAAGAGTTTTGCATCTAACATTGTTTCATTAATGCTCTATGTATCCTCACCAAAATTGATCCTCGACAAATGATCAAGCCCTGAGTTTATTTTTCCTAGTTTCACAATCAATGTAAACTAAAACTCTTGAAATAGTAGTATCCACTTGCAAATGTGCCCTTGTAAAATAGGCTTGTTTACCAAATACTTAAGTGCCATATGATCTATGAAGAAAATAAACGGTGTATCTAATAAGTATTGTCTAAACTTGTGCAGTGTGTAAATCATGGACAAAGCTTCACGCTCAATAGTTGTATAATTTTGTTCAACTGGTGTCAACTTCCTCTTGCAAAATAAATAGGGTGGTCTATAATTCCTTCACCTAGTTGTGCTAACACGGCGCCAATCATCAGTCCATAAACATCCACATGAACATGAAACGGTTTTTCCCACAAGGAAAGCACAAAATAGGTGCAGTGGTCAGCCTTTCTTTCAAGGTTTCAAATGCACGATGTTGCACTCTCGCCCTAATAGAATTTTCAATTAGCCTTCAAAAGTTTCTCTAGGGAACGGAAATCTTTGCATAGCCATTAATTAATTTCCTATAATACCCTATATGACCAAGAAATCTACGCACTTCACTTTGATTGTTAGGTTCTTCCAATCCCAAGATCATAGCAACCTTGGTTGGATCTACCAACAAGCCTTCCTTACAAATAATATGCCCAAAAAAGTGCCAAAAGGTGTCACAAAGATAAATTTCTTAATATTCAGAGAGATACTCAATTGTTTGCACCTCTCAAACATAAGCCTTAAATTGTCACAATGATCCTTAACCAAACCATACATGGTCCAATCATCGAGATACACCTATAAAAACTTATGAATGAAGTCTTGAAATGCTTACACAATAATGCATGAAAAGACTGCAGTGCATTCTTCAATCCAAAGGGCATAACTATGTATGCAAAACTTCCCCATTCAGTGGTGAAAGTTTTCTTTTCTGATCTTCCTTTGCTATGCACACTTGATGATATCCTAAAATCCATCAGTAAAGAGATATCTCGTGCACCTGTAACTCCTTCTAGGATCTCCTAGGTAAATGGAGTAGAAAAATTATAAATAACACATGAGGCATTCAACTCTCTCTAATTCACATAGATGCTTATCCTCCCATCATTTTTTTATACTAATGACCATGGGACTCACCCACTCAGATTCCTTAATGGGCTCAATTATTCCATACTTCAACATCTTATCAATTTCTTCCTTCACCTTAACGCACATATTAGGATTCATCCTATAAGGTCTCTTCCTAATCAGTGCGCGCATTCTTTAAGTTTGATTCAAATTTCTCCTAAATAAGGGTGTGCTCCTTTTAACTTGTGATGACCTCTCAAAATAAGTCATGAAAGTCACACGGTGGCTCAATAATCTTAGCCACCTCCCCTCGGACCAATAAACACCAATAATGACCTCTTTAGACTCTGCATCTGTACCAATAAGTACCTTATTTGTTTTCATAGGCTCGTGATATGGGCATGCCTTTGCATCTGTTGTATTGATCACCTCACACTTACCTTCAAGTGGTTAGCATCATGTTTTTTGTCCTCATCATCATGGTATTGTACATACAAGTTTACCCCTTTCCTTTTCTTCCCAGGTGTGGACCATTTCTTCTTCTTTTGTCTCTTCAAGGTCAAGGCACGCCTCCAAATCTAGCTCTCCAAACATGTCTAAAATAAGTTCCTCACCTTCGCACTATCTCCCAAAGTAAGGTGCTTCATAATCTGTAGTGCTTCATTGACCGGGTGTTTAGTAGAAAAATAATCAAAATTATGGATCATACCTGAGGTCATCTCTTACCAATTAACTATCTCCCATGTTAACTCTGCATCGATATACGACGTGCGCGTAGCCATCTAGGGTGGCGTAGAACCTATCTACCTAGAGTGATGGTGGCAAGGCCTCATGCCCCTCCATCCAGAGTCTCTCACACTTCTGAACATGGTGCAAAGAAAAATCCTTCCCATGGAATTCACATATCTGTGAAGGTACATTACTCCTTAGAAACCTAGTCGAAAAGGTGATTCTCACCTTGCACCATTCTAATAGGTTTTCCCTATGTGTATTCCACCGACGTGCTTTATTATCCCACGCAAAGTATAAACCGGCATATTTCTTCTTTCATCCTCATACTTCCACTGGGCTTCTATGGCGCACAAAAATATATTAGGATTCCCTTCACCAGTGTACCAAGGTACTTGGTTATGACTCAAGATAGAGCGACATGCGTCCTAACCACTCGAGTAATAGTATTCTTGATCTCTCACCCGACTACTTCATATGTTCTCATGTGCCCACTTATCACAAGAAATAAGTGTAGTATCACTAACGAAATGAGCATCATCCCATTAAATTACTCCTTCCTTAGATGATCGAACTACCTCAAGGTCCCATTGTACACGCGTATATCATGTTCAAGTCTTCCTTGCTCAAAGTATCAACATATGGAGCAGCCTTTGCATCTTTCAAAGGTATAATGACGCTCTCTTCTTTGTTCTCAAAGCTAATTTACCCCTTGTTGAAAAAAATCTACATTATTTACATAACACCAAGGGTGCCCAAGTAATGTTGGGAAATTATCTGCCTCTCGTGAGCTCCAATACTTCAAAGTCTCTAGTAAACTTGGCTCCCTGAATCATAATAGTAGCATCTTTTAACACCCCAATAGGATTATCCCTAGTTATGTTTGCCATATACAACACATTCAAAGAAGGTTGCAATGGTTGTATGCCCATCTGATTCCAAGCATCCAATATGAGTAAATTAACTTCTACGCCTGTATCTATTAGAATATTTCTTAGAAGTCATCCATCTATGACTGCATTCAATGTAATTTCCTTATCATATTCATGATTATGGGGAGGTATATTTGCATGAAGGATCTACCTCTCACACTCATTACTTATGTGTAGTATATTTTCTCTCAACCACTCTCCTAATAGAGGGATTATGTTCTCCTGATGCAACATTCAACAAACTTCCTTCAAATCATCTACATCCTTCTACAGGATTTCAACATTCTTAGCACGTTCCAACACGCACACTTGTTCCTTCAGCCATGAATCTCTCCTTGTAGATTCCTGATAACGTCCATAGTCTCTAGGTAAACTTCTTTCTAATGTTCAACATCATGGTACTTTGCATTAATCACTTCTTTCTTCGTTATAGTATGTTTATACTTTGAAGGTTCATGGGTGTGCACAGATTTTTTAGCACATGTAATGTAATCGACACGGGATGTAACTTAGAATTAATCCCAACCTTTTGCATCCACTTATCTTCATCCGCGCATTGTAACTTAATCATATATGATCCCTTGTCGTTCTTGTGTTAGTTGCTCATATGCTCATACAAGTCAGGGCATTCTTCAAATTTATGTTGTTTTCCACATCACAAGAAAGCCACATTCTGAGGGCACTCATGCTGATAATGATCAGGATATCCACACTTAAAACAATTTCCTCTAGGGAATCCTCCTCTTCCACCACTGTGACCTCGGTATTTGTATCCACCATGGAAGCCTATATTCCTGTTATCCCAATTACCATTCCCTTAATTATGTTGTTCTTTGTGTTCTTTAGAACCACCTACTACACTATTTTAACACACACCAGTCTCAATAGCCTCATGAATCTGATCAATCAATCTACAATTCTCCATATCATGAGTGCGAGACTTACAAATCTTGGAGTACCAATGTTTTTCGGATTGCGCCTTGTAGAAGTGGGTATTTACTCAAATCATGATCTAAGTGACAAATATCACAATCCAAAGAACATGGCACACATTGATCTACAGGAAACTATCCTTAGTGTTTCCTTTAACCTCACAATTTATACACCATATTCCACTACACGTATCATAAGATGAATTGGCCAAAAGTTTCTCCAACTACTTTTCCATAGATATTATTTGTGCCTCCAAGAATGGGCTAACTCTAGTTTCCACACTTCCAACTACCGCAACATGTAGAGATTCTTCTAAAGCCTTGCGTAGATCCGTAAATGTCTTATATGAGAGTGCCCTTTTAAACGGTGTAATCAATCCACCAAAAAACCACTGTGCATGTTGGCTATGGTGAATATCATATGACAACTTGGATAAAAAGGTATTAAAGCATGCATCATACTCCCTCATTCTCTCAGTCATGCCCTACTTAATTTCCTTTAGCACATTGATGCTTTTTTGTTCAAAATCAGGTATATGGAACTCACCCAAGAAGGCATCACACAACGCATTGTAATCCATGCTATCTGCTTTAGGTCATACTTCATATACCATCTATGTGTGCACCCTTGTAAAGTAGTAGGAAACTAACTTGCCATACACTCATGAGTTGTGATTCCCTTAGCACACCATAATATCTCACACATGTGCACATGCTCCATTGCATCCTTAATGCCTTTGTACTCTAGTAGGTGAAGATACATCTCATAATAAACTTGTTTTGGCTAGTGTGGACCATGCCCACCAGATCCAGAACCCATATTACCTCAAGTATTCCCTCCACCTATAGAACCACCATATCCACTAGATCTCGAGCCTCCTGATCCTCCTGAACCACCTCTTGATCCTCCACCAAGTGGTGTCAAACCAATGGATGCACTTCCTTGCATCCCAACCATATTAATAAACTGAACTCCCATAGTATGATAAGTTGTAGTACTTTTAGATGTGTTTCTAATGTTATGCGTGCTCGCACTCTATCCTTATGACACACTAGAAAATATTCCTTCAATCAGTCCTCTAAACAACAAAGAATTTATCTCATGTGATGCCATAGATATTGTCTAATGAACTTCTATACTCAAAGTAAAATGATAGCTACCTATACCACTAGATTATCTACACTCGCATGTCTATCAATAGTTACTTCTAGAACTTGAACACCAAGCACAAGCACTAGATCATCGGTGGAATCGATACACACCTGTATTCTACAATCTTTCCTCATCGACGTGCACTCATCGAGAAGTTAGAGGGCATTATGTACTACACTTGCCTAAGTGGAGGGGATCCTGATGCTTCGGCTCCATGTTTTCTACGTGAGCTTCAAATCCTTCACAAGACATCATCCTATACAACTCCATAGACTCCTCAATATCACACTTCTTCTCCAATTCCCTCTCTTGTGCCTCATTATACTTAATCTTCCTTTCTTCTCTCTCGCCACAAGACCTGCCATCTTTCACCACACTTTATCTTTCCCTTGTGCATGGCGGGATGTTTAGCTAGCCATGGGAGGTTCTCTAAACTCAACACCACCATCAATATCTTAATAGCCAAAGGAATAGCATGGATGTAAGATCCTCTGGGCTCATGCGAAGAATACATAGACACAATGTATTCCAAAGTATAAGTACGTACAACACTAGCCCACCAATGATCTACAACATGCATCCAAGGTTCATCTCGCATCAAACAAATCTTGATACTCTTCCTGCATCCAAGTCCTTGGTCTATAACTCCAGCTTTTCTTTGATGCATATGTGAAAAACCACTCATATAATTCTATTGGAAAGCAACAAAATAATTTTTGGTAAAGCTCGTGATAAATATGTTCTTCAACGCACACATGTGCATTTAAATTAGGTTTAGTATTATATCTTTAAGAAAACTGATCTTATCCATCAATCACCCAATCTTAAATAGTTGTAAGATTCAACTGATACGCCATCATCATGAAACATCATGGTAAATAGTTAAAAAGAGGTCCCAAAAATGGAACCAAAATGTAGTCTTATTTTTCACTCAGTAACCCTAGATGCATTAGCACATCACTCAGACAGATCTAAGCACTCATCCAAAGCACACAAAGGTACCAAGTCCCTCTTTGTTACTATCTTACCAAGGTGTTAGCATGCATATTCATAATAACAAAATCTCAAAGTGAATATCCCATATCGATAACATCAATTTGGAAACACACATAATAAGTAAACATACAGATCACATAAGGATTAATACCAGATTCACCACATAATGACCATGAGAAGACACATCAAAAATCAATATCCAACCATAATGATCCATTGTATTAAATCATGACAAAATCATTAGCTGAATACATCATAAATACCATCACGAAGTCATGTGTGTAAAATCATACCAGCAACATAACTTTGTTTTTGTCTCTTTATCGGTCTCTCCAAACCATACAAATCAATACATATATATAAGGGTTGGATATTTCCCTTCACCACCCATGCACTCTCAAAATAGCTTACATGCTTATAATAGCCATACGCCACTACAAAATCAACTAAGGAAGCATGCAAGCTTCGCCTAATAATAGATCGTCTATTAATAACACTATATCTACATCCTATTATTAGCTCAGCTTTGCATGATGCTTAAAATTATTATTATTCCCAAAATAGATTTTTCGTATCCTCCAAGTCTTCATGTCTTTATCCAATGCATTCTCATCACTCCATGTCTATTTTTAGCTCGTAACATGTAAAATGGCTAAGTATCAAACTTTGTATTTTCCCATCATGCCTTTCTTTCACTAAACTTCCACGTGTACCTAAGCTCCCCCTTTCTATGTTCTATGTTCTTGTGCACCTCGATACTCACCAATACATTATCTATTCAATACTTGATACAATAGGATGATGCTCAGCCAATTAGTGACACCACAAGTATTACTTGTGACAACTGGGTGCATGGGATGTATGAAGTGGTTGGGTGAGAAATAAAAACACATTTACTCACATGATCGGTCCTCGCACAGTTAGGCACTTAGGAAGCAACTGGGTACCAAGGTACACTGGAGATGGAAACCCTGATGTATTTTTGTAAGTCATGGAGGCCCAGTGGATTAATGAAGGAGATACAAGAAACATGTTTATTTATACTCTGCGAGGGATGGAAGTCGTTGGTGGGCAACATACAAAGGCAACTTACTAGAATGGAGAGAAGTAAGAATCACATTTTCTACTAGTTTCCTAATGTACCTTCACAAATATGTGAATTTCATGAGAATTTCCTTACCTTGCATAGCGTCTAGAATTGTGAGAGACTTTGGATGGGGGACAAGAGACCTTACCACCATCACTCTAGGTGTAAAATTTATACTCCACCTTAAGTGGTTGCGCACATGCTTGGTATGTCCATGCAAAGTTAACAAGAGAAATAGCTAATTGGTAGGAGATGACCTCAGGTATGATTCATACTTTTGATTATTTTTCTACTAAGCCTTCAGTCAATGAAGCACTACAAATTATGAAGAGCCTTACTTTGGGAGATAATGCAAAAGCTAAGGAAATATTGTTAGATATGTTTGGAGAGCTTGATCTTTAGCCGTGCCTTGATCTTGAAGAGATAGAAGAAGAATAAATGGTTCGTGCCTGGGAAGAAAAAGAAAAGGGTAAACTGGTGTACATGATAGATGATGATGATGAGGGTAATAACCTAGATGTTAACCACACTGAAGGTACACACGAGGTGATGGACATAACAGATGAGAAGGTGCATACATATCATGACCCTATGAAAATAAATAATGTTAACATTGGAACTAATGCGAGCCTAAGCGAGGCCATTATTGGCGACTATTGATCATAGCAGAAGTGGCTAAAATTATTGAGCTTTACGCGACTTCTAGGATTTATTTCCATGGGGCTATCATGAGTTAAAGGAGTACACCCTTATTAAGGTGAGATGAAAATAAAACTTAAAGAAGGCTCTTTCCCGATTAGGAAGAGGCCTTACAGGATGAATCCTAATCTATGTGTGAAGGTAAAGGAAGAAATTGACAAAATGCTCAAGTCTAGTATAATTGAGCCTATTGAGGAATCAAATGGGTTAGCCCCATGGTAATAAGAATTAAGAAGGATGGGAGGATAAGGATTTGTGTGGACTATAGAGAACTTAATGTTGCATGTTTTATTGATCCTTTTCCTACCCCATTCACAGAGAAATCCTTGAGGGAGTTGTTAGACATGAGATATACTCTTTTACGAGATGGGTTTTTCAAGATATCATCAAGTACATGTCGCAAAGGAAGATCAGGAGAAGAAAAATTTCACCACTGAGTGGGGAATTTTTTCATATACAGTAATTCCCTTTGGATTGAAGAATGCGCCAGCAGTTTTCTCGCGCATTGTTGTGCAGGATTTTTAGGACTTTATTCATAAATTCTTGTAGGTGTATATTTATGATTGGACAATGTATGGCTTAGTCAAGGATCATTGTGATAATAAAAGGCTCATGTTTGAGAGGTGTCGGAAGTTGATCATCTCTCTTAACATTAAGAAGTGTATCTTTGTTACACCTTTTGACACTTTACTTGGGCATATAATTTGTAAGGAAGGATTGTTGGTGGATCCAGCCAAGATAGTTGTGATCTTGGGTCTGTAAGAGCCTAACAATCAAAGTGAATTGCACCAATTTTTGGGACATACAGTTATTACATGTAATTTCATTAAAGGATATGCAAATATTGTTGTGCCCTTGGAAGAATTATTGAAGACTAAAGGAAAATTCTATTGGGATGTTGCTTGCATAGCGGATTTTGAAACATTGAAGGAGAAGCTTACTATTGCACCAATTTTTTGTTTTCCTTTGTGGGACAAACCCTTTCATGTTCATTTTTATACTTCTAGTATGGAAATTGGCACAGTGTTGGTGCAACCAAGAGAAGGAATTGTAGACCACTTCATTTCCTTTGCAAGCATTAAGTTGATGCAAGCAGAGTGGAATTATACAACCACTGAGTGTGAGGATTTTTCCATGATCTACACGTTGCATAAGTTTAGAAAATACTTGTTGGAAAAACCCTTTATCTTCTTTATAGATCATATGGAGCTTAAGTATTTTGTCAACAAGCCTATTTTACAAGGGCGCATTTGCAGGTGGATACTACTATTTTAGGAGTTTGAGTTTACAATTGTTGTAAAACTAAGGAAAATTAATTTAGGGCCTAACCATTTGTCAAGGATTAATTCTGGTGAGGATTTGCAGAGCATTGAGGATACAATGCATGATTCACATCTTTCGTGTTAAACCACATGCCCAAAAATTTGGAGGATATTATAGTCTTTTGTGCACTAGACAAGCACCTGAGGGAATGAAGACATTAGAGAAGAAATAGCTTATAATACATACGCAACACATTACTAATTGATTGGTGGAGATTTATATAAACTTTTTCATGATGAAATTTTACCCCTATGTGTTCGGAGCATGAGCGTGAGGCTATTATGGAAGAAGCTCATGTTGGGATTGTAGGATGTCATTATGTTGGGGATGCTACTACATGCAATATTATAATGGTTGGACTTTGGTGGGAAACTTTGTACAAGGATATTAAAGAATATTTCAAGGTGTGTGATCATTGTCAGCGCCTTGGGAAGCTTGGAACTAGAGATGAGATGCCTTTAAGGCCTATTGTAAGTGTTGAACCTTTTGAGAAATGGGATATTGACTTTGTGGGTCCTATTTCACCACCCACGCGTAGGATTGGTGCATGCTATATTATTACTTTTACAGACTATCTTACAAGGTGGGTAGAAGTAACACCTACAAAGGATTACACAACAGCTACAACTACAATATTTTTATGGGAAAACATTATAAGCGGATATGATTGTCCATTATACTTGACAAGTGATAGAGGAACTCATTTTCTTAATGAGACGATCATAATTTTATTGGCAGAGTTTATGATGGCACACCATAAGACTACTCCTTATCACCCATAGGCTAATGGTACTACTGAAGCTTTCAACAAGATTCTAGGACAAATATTGAAAAAAATTGTGATGTTAGAAGGAAATACTACGATGATAAAGTATTTATAGTACTTTGGGTATATAGGACCACCTATAAGAGGTTGAATAAGGAAACACCCTTTCAGTTGATGTTTGGCGTAGAGTATTTATTTCTTGTTGAATTCATGTTGTTATTCCTATGTTTTGCACACGCAAGAGGACTAGCTAATGAGAAAGCTATTAAGGAGCACATTGACAAACCGATGCAATTAGATGATTTCCGCATGCTGGTGCTCGTTGGATCCGAAGACTGAGAAGGATAGACAAAAGGCCTAGTGTGATAGTCATATAAAGAATAAAACATTTGAGGTGGGAAATATGGTCCTTCTGTATGATTCCAAGTTTGTGCACCACCCAAGGAAATTGAAATTGCATTGGTTGGGACCTTTTGTGGTAGCAAAAATACTTGAATCAGTGCTTGTAAGTTGGAGGCATTGGATGGAACTTTATTTCCTAGTTACTTCAATGGGAATAGGTTAAAGCCCTACTATAAATAAGGATTCTTGGTGTTTGTAATAAGGTAGTATTGCAACTTAGATTATATTTCCCTTTTATGTGTTTCATTGTAATAAGTGTGTTTGCATGCATGAAGATTATTACTATCTATTAATTTCATGCGGAGAGGACCACACATACTGATAGTGTGGGAGAATCAAGTATAAGAAAAATGGTTGGCATAATATATGATACAAAGGTTGGCACGATCGCGGGTATCCTCTCGAAAGGTTGGCATGAGAGAGAAAAAGTGTTAAAGGTGTTATGGATGAAGGGAAGCATAGAAAACTACTTAGTATGAGGCATAAAGTGTTATGTACTTCGATGCATGGAGGCTTACGTAAGAAGTTACGTGGGTGAGAAGTAGTAGGTGCACCAAAAGGTTACAACTAGGGCACAGAAGAAAGTAAAAAAAAGCACGGAAAAAGTAGAAAAGTTTCATTAAAGCTGGAGTATGGTGGTAGTTAGAAAATAATGCAGAAAAATTGGAAAAATCTATAAAAGGGGTGCATGTGAGTTCATTCTTAGCTTGCATGTTTGAGTTTTCAAGCTTTGTAAATGCAAATTGAAGAGCGACCAAGTGTGAAGTGTGATTGCAATCGAGAAGAGCATCAAACCATCTAAATTTGAGCATGGTCATTGCAGAGCTCCTTCGTGGGAAGTTTTAGAGTGAGTGAAAGGTGTGTAAAGGAAGGGTTTAATAAGATAGGGTTTTAATTGTGGCTAGGGCATGCGAGTTTGGGGTTTGGTAGAAAAGGACAAGGGAGAGGTAGTGAAAGGTTATAATGGCACCCAAGAGAGCACCTAGAACAACCATAAGAGGAAAGAAGAAAAACAAACCGAAGTAGAGGTCGAAGATGTTCCGGAGGAGTGATTCACTAAGATGCAAACTACCACAGAGGGATTTACTTATGGGGCCTGTATGGGAGTCCCATGTTTGGAAGAGCAAGGTGAGTGACTACAATCACCGCACCTAGGCAAATAAAGATCAGATTGATAAAGATATGGTAAAGAAGACATATTTACGAACAGAAGATGATAAACCAATTTATGACTGCAAGACGAAGACTTTGGAGAAAGATGGAGTTTTGTAGATATCTGAGTTGTCATACTTTGGAAAAACAGAGAGACTTTGCCAATGGTTGATGTCAAAATTCCACAAGGACTTCTTTCATTTTCCGGAGGTGGGTGCACCTCACCCTACCCTTAATTAGGAGACTCACATGATTGTGGAGCTTGGGCACATAAATTGCTAGTGACCTTGATGATGAAGTGAGTGTTGAAGTGAATTTTGTTGAATTTACATGCCGAAAGGGGGCACACGATAGACATAGAAAAGATAGATGACCCTATTGTCAATATTTCCATGAACCTCCTAATAAAGTTTAATAACCATGAGCACTTTGGGACCGGGTAAAAAAAAGTGGCTCCAAATTACAAATAAAATGGCATAGGGGATTGTGTATAACTTATCTCGCATACATAGTAGAAAGTATTATTGAAGAGATGCACAATGGAGATAAGATAATTTGGGGAGCTATTCTGTTATCTATTGTATTCTGAGAGATTGGGGTCTGGATGGCCCTAAGGACAAAATATGGTAGTTTCCAGAGGAAAAGAGGTCATTGGCTGAGAGGTTTGCAAAATACACTTGTGAAGGAACTATGAGTGGCCCATACAAGTAAAGGCTAGAGATTTGGTACAAGAACATGCGCGAGGCCTTTGAACATGAATGGAGAATACCCAAGGACTTACCTATCATGGTGGATAAGTAGGTAGAGTTTGCAGCATTTTAGCACTGCTTTGCATTGGAAGGTTTAGGATGAAGGATGGTAAGTGGAGCCCTTGGTGCAAGCTCCCTTATGCATTCACTGTGCGCTATTTCTAGGCCTCTATAAATAGGATTTTAGATGCGTGCAAGCTTATATTTGATGCGGTAAAGTTGATTTCGATTACCATACCCTCTGGAAGACATATGTTTATCTAAGTAAGTCTACATACATTGAGACAATGATATATGATGACATTGTTATCACTTCTATGACTTTGGTGGTTAGAAAGGTGGGAGTGGATAAAGTGTTCCTTAACATTAGGCCTAAATTAGTGAATGGGAAATATATTGAGAATGATTTCAAACTCCCTGAGGTGCCCAAGGAAAACACACAGTTGGAACCATGCAAGAGAATGAGCCCACTCCTCCTAAAACAGATGAAGAAAAATAGGTTAATGATTAGGAGGAGATGAAAAACGGTGGCGCACTAGATCATGGCACAAGGAGGAAACCAAATATGGGTAACAAGAGGCCACATGAGAGTACTCCTCCCAAGAAGGAAGAAGAAGAGGAAGTAAGAACGGGCCGATGCCGAGGAGACAGAGAAAGAGGAAGGAGATGTAGCAGACCAAGGCTTTAGGAGATTTTTAGGAGAACTAGAAAATAGAGCACGAGATACGAGACCCTCTCACCATTGAGGAGGTCACCAAGAATATCTCTTCTCAAACCAAGCCCACGAGATAAAACTAAGAGAAGGTGCAAGTATGTTCCTAGGAACTAAAGTGAGGAATAAATTTTAGATGAGGTTGCCCACACCGTGAAACTACGCCGGTGATTAAGGTGGAAGGAGGAGAGGAACTTAGAGAAGAAGAATCCTAGAATGACACAGAGGTGCATGGTGAGCATGAGGAGGAAGACCCCACGAGAAGGAGATGAGGAAAGATAATAGAGTGATGGTGAGATTTCGAAAATCCTTCTAGAGAACATGGGGTGTAACGGTGATGGCCCAGTCCTAGTGTAGAGACACATATTCCCAAGGGAATCTAGTCTAGTAGGAGTAAGGGAGAAGAAATTTTGAAGACACCTGACCTTGGGTATGTCAATGATCCTTCAAAGATCATCTACATATGGTTTCAAATCACCCTTGCACCTTGATAAATTATATGGATGGGAGTGATAGATCCCAAGGGTGTGAATATGCGCACTAGAAAGTAGCTTTCCTAGAGCATGCAAATGCACATGGATGAACCTAAGTTTGACGATAAGGAAGAATATTGTGTTAACCACATGGTGAAGAAAATACAAACATCTCATGCGACAATAAAGACAACTAAGTTCACTGATGAGTAGGCTAGCAATGCCTTGACAAAGATAGCGGCATAGGTGGCGCGAAGGAACTTGGATAAAGCAATCGTGCTCATGACATTGTTTGAGGATAATCGAACAAGACAAAGAAAATTGAGCAACTAAATAAGGCACGCGAAGGGCTGAGAATTGAAAGAAGGATATTTTTGACTTTGTTACGGAGATTGGAGGTGAAAGTTTAGAGGCGCATCAAAAAATTGATGAAAAAATAAATAAGACTTACCCAGGTAAGTGCAGCAAGTTGGGAAACCAAAAGTGGACATCAAATCCTGAATTTTATGAACCACAATCATGGTTTTAAAAACCATGATTGTGGTTTGTTTTATTAGGTTTGGGAAATTCCCAAACCGAAGACCGTTATCGCAGTTTATAAACGTAATCCTGGTTTTAAAGCACGGTCGCGAGTTCTAAACCGCGATCACAGTCATTTGATACCCAAAAAAATATTCGCGACCCTCATTTTTCCCCACCATTTTCTCCAAACCACGCATTTTTTCCATTGTTGACACTCATGCTTTGCATTACCCTTCCAAATTGTAATTTTTGCTTCTGGATCGTGATAATTTACACGATGTCACCGAGACAAAGAGGTAAGCCCTCATTTTTATCAATTTTCTTGCATTTTAGGTTTTTTTTTTTTCATGGGTTTTTCAATATTTTGTTTATGTATAAAATTTCTTTGTTTTGTCAGTTGCTTGGCAAGCTATTAATCCTCCAATTCCTCCAAATATTCCTCCACTTCCTCAAAACCCTCCAAATATTCCTCCACCTCCTCAAAACCCTCCTCACGAATGTTCCTTCGCCTCCTATGGCTCCTACCATCCCCACAGAACCACTAGGAACCCAAGGTGATATCATTACAAAAATATGAGAAAATTAAATTTCCATTCAAAACCTTATTCACACTATTAGACAAAATCATTCCACAAATTCAAGTCATATGACTTTAGCCAACACACTTCAAACATTGATTGGAAAAGTTGACTCTGTAATAAACCAAATAGATAGATGGAATACTTTTAGAGCTGATTGTAGGCATTGGTATGTACAAAAATTATCACATGTGGTCATGTGAAAGACAAAAAAATTGGAAAAGATTACATTTTTGCACTATTTATAGACCCCAAAACCAATGTCCCCCTCACGACTAATTACAACCAATTCCCTATCCATTGGTGTCACGACAACCGGATTAAGAACAATTTTTGGGACCAATGGTGGATGGTTTTTATTATCCACCATGCAAAAACAATGAGGTTCCTCTTTATTTTTGAAGAAATTGTATTGTGATTTTGTGCTTAATGGGGTCCCCTATTATTTTGACTTTTCTAGGTTTTACAATCGAGGAGGTAGATCTACAAAAACTAGCCCAGGTCCACATATTGCAGTTGGTCAACCTAGGATGCCTCATGCACAAAAACCCCCACAACCTTTAGTTATCCCTCCTATAGTGAAGGAGGTTGTGGATATCGACACATTGCATGCATTGAGGTCTCTCATTAACACTCTAACATAGTATAGTAGCCAGATTATATCTAGTGATGTTGGTGGATGCACCAGTTCTAGCACACCACACCACTATGTAGGTCATGTGTTGATGTATGCACTACAAGTGAGACATCCTTTGTTGGGTCATAGGATCTCTTTTTTACAGATGAGATGATGGCGAGATGATTTTGGAATTGTTACAAATGTCCCCTGGTCTTTCACGGTAAATTCCACACACACACACACACACACACACATGTTTATTTCATTTGATATTTTAATATATATACTTGATTACGTCATACTTGTGTAAAAACTAATATATTTTTTATTTTAAATAGAAAGATCCGGTCAAGGAAACATCCGGTGTGGACATACTAGCTCTTATCCTATGTTATAGTGTGTGTGCGAGACGTAAGTTTTAATTTTCTTAAATTTCAAAGTTCATTTTATTGCACATTTATTATTAAATACACATTAATGTTTGTGTATGTGTTTCATGTGTACATACATATTAATATATTTATCTTTTTAAGTAGGATCCAGGTGGGACATCATCTTGTGGGAGCGAGGCTACTTGAAACGCCTCACATTACTTTTATGTAGGTTAGTTTCACAGATTTTACTAGTTAATGTTCAATATTCTTTAAATATTATTAACATACATATCTATACATGTTCTAGAATTTAATATATATGCACGAGCCTTAGTTCCTTACACCATTCTCCTGGACAGCTTTTTAAATTAATGTTGATCTACATTTTTTTACAGACTTGTGACTACCGCACAAACTCCTCCCTTTATGCAGACTATGGAGGTTGTTGTTGATGTTGCCATAGCATCTGCAGATCCACTCACACAGGTACAATTTTTCAAATTTGTTAAATTTTGGACGAATGTTTTCTTACTAAATCTATAATATCAATTTGTACATGAAATAATTAATTTAAACTATTTATTTGTATGTTTCCTGGTATGAGTCGAGTGCACTACCACAACCCCTAGACACTCCCCCTCGTGAGTCTACCTTTGACCTGCAGATTGTCAGTGAAAAATTGATATGGATCATGATATTGTAGTAAGATTTTAGATGCATTAAAATTTCTAAGTTTCTAAATTATGAATGTATTTTCAATATATCCTCTTCTTTAAAATTTGGGTGTTAAAAACTTGATGTTTATGAATATGCACGCTAAGTTGTAGGCAAGATTTGACACGCATATGACTAGATGGATGAAATCTATAGTTCCATCTCCCTCCACTACATCCACAGTCATGGACATGCTTCTATTAGCAGGGCCAAGAGATGGAGGATGTTTTATGATTCTTCATAGGATGTATATTATATATTCCATCTAGACATGTGATACATACATTTTTTGTATGCCTATAAATGGCTTGATATATATGATATTTTGTTGGACATTCCATGGAGACGTGTATACAATCTTATGTGACTGTGTGGTCCTATATATATGGAAAGCTTAGTTTAATACATTATTATTATATTTTCATAGACGTGGCACTGGCTTGAACGCATGTGCATGTATTCCATGTGTACTAGATATATTATATATGTGTGGATATTGTTCTGGACCACTATGATATGATTTTTATGATGTTCTTGCGATCTCATGTGATGATATTTTTCTGTATTGATATTTGACATATGATAATATTTGATGATGTGTGACATTTTTGTATATATGTGTGACTTGATGAAGTATGATGATGTGTGACAACATGATTTAATTAAATGACATGTATTGTGATGATGTAATGACATGTAATGTGGTGATATAATGACATGATCTAACATTTTTGTTGCAATCTTTCCAGACCACACATATGTATATGCTTCATAATCGTATTTGTTTCTCTTTGTGGTAGGAAGTTTGCACATAACAATGTGTCAATTCAAGTGATATGACATCATAATCATCTTTGTTTCTTGATATGACATAATAATAATCTTTGTTGTACTAGATATATTATATATATGTGGATTTTGTTCACAGACCACTATGATATAATTTTTATGATGTTCTTGTGATCTCATGTGTTGATATTTTTCTCAGTATTGATATTTGACATATGATCATATTTGATGATGTGTGACATTTTTGTATATATGTGTGACTTGATGAAGTATGATGATGTGTGACAACATGATTTCATTAAATGACATGTATTGTGATGATGTACTGACATGTAATGTGATGATGTAATGACATGATCTAACATATTTTTGCACTCTTTCCAGACCACACATATATATATGCTTCATAATCATATTTGTTTCTCTTTTTGGTAGGAATTTTGCACATAACAATGTGTCAATTCAAGTGATATGACATCATAATCATCTTCGTTTATTGATATGACATAATAATCATCTTGTGTTTTGGAATATTGTATAACAATGGAAAAAATATTGATATGACATCATAATCATCTTTGTTTTGCTTTGTCACACATATGAAATGTCTTTGTAATTTCATATATATGCTTCATGTAATCATGTCTTTGTTTCTCTTCATATGCTTCATGTAATCATGTCTTTGCTTTGCATATATGAAGTTCACTATTGGTGCGGTGAATAATAAATCTTGTGCTTTGGAAGATTGCATAACAATGGAAATTCTTGATATGTAATCATAATCATATTTGTTTCGTCACACACACACACACACACACACACACACACACACACACACACACACACATGTGTGTGTGTGTGTGTGTGTGTGTGTGTGTGTGTGTGTGTGTGTGTGTGTGTGTGTGCATATATGTGCGTGCTTCATGTAATTGGTGTCTTTGTTTCTCTTTACATGTGGTGGATGAAGATGGGATATTCTAAATTTAACCATTCACACAACATGGTAGTTTGTTTACCTTTTTGCAATCTCCTTGATGTGACCTTATTCAATTCAAATCATAGTGCATTATGTTCATGCCATACAAAAATTATTCATTCATAAGCTTATCGAACGTGGAGATATTCACATTTTATGATATACTTGTTGAAGTTTCTAACACCACAAATATGTGTCACCTGCAATAATAAGAATAAAATCCAAACTTAACAAGTAATTACATTAAAACATATCTATATGACACCCTATTTGGATATTCATTACAACACCAACTTGAAAGGGAATATTTATTATTGATTTCCAATCTTCATTTCTTTAGCAATGAATGGTGTTATGTCCTTCTTGTAGTCAACAATTTAGCACAGAGCCTAGAGTCTCCTCAACTTTTTCAAGACTTGGTATTTCTCCCCCACATGGAAATCCATCTCCATGTACTTATTGGTTTACAATATAGTGAAATTACTTGGGTGTTTGTTCAATTGAAGGTAGTTACACATGAGATGCTCATTCCACCTAATACTTAGTGGAGACTCCAACTACATCTTGGACTGCATGAAGGATTATTCCAAAACAAATATTAGTGACTACATCCATTTTTCCATACTTGTAAGATTGAAAATATTGAAACTATTTTTTGGAGGGAAATGAGAAAATGGAAACAACCATACTAGGACACATGCTAAGAAGCCAAGAACCCCTTCCCTATTGATCCCAATTCATGTTTTCAACATAAACTTTTCTGAAGTCAAGCGGTCACAATTTGGCGCTCAATCATCCAAAATAAGAACCATCTCGAGCCAAAAATTGAGTAAAGGAGGCCTCTAATCGCAACCAAGAATTCAAGGTTGTGGCATTCTTTGAGGCTTTGCATAATAATTGGTTGTAAACTACCTTTTCTATGCATTCCTAGGAAATGAACGAAGTCGAATAGTGAGAATTCATGCCTCAAGACGTCGTGGCAAAAACTTCCATTGCTAGCACATTCGGTTGGTAGGGTATACACCTTTAGGTGCAATGGGGGCTCCAGGGAGGCCCAGTTCAAAATTAGACCACCTGATTTGGAGCCACGGGCCCCTTCCTTATTGATCCCAATTCACATTTTTAGCGCAAACTTCTAGTGGTCACAACTTGGTGCTCGGTCATCTAAACCAAGAACTATCTTACCCAAAACTTGCATGATAGAGGCCTCTAATCTCACACAATAATTTAGGTCCATGGTATTCTTTGAGCCTTTTTGGCATAATTGTCTGCAAATTTCCTTTTCTAGGAAGTCCTTGGCAATGAACAGGCCGAGTAATGAGAAATCATTCCTCGGGATGTCGTAGGAGTGAATTACCACCACTAAAACATCTCGGTTAGGGGGTATACACCTTCGGATGCTATGAGAGGGCTCCAGGAGGCCCGGTTTGGAGTCGAGACCACCCGATCCGAGCGAAGAACTCGTTCCCTAGTGATATCAATTCACGTTTTGAGTGCAAACTTCTGACGATCACAACTTAGCGCTCGATCATCCAAACCGAGAACCATCTGAGCCAAAACTTGAGTAAAGGAGGCCTCTAATCACACCCAATAATTTAAGGTTGTGGCATTCCTTGAGCCTTCATGGCATAATTGTTTGCAAACTACCTTTTCTAGGCAGTCCTAGGCAATGAACGGAGCCGAGTAGTGAGAATTCATGCCCCGGGATGTCATGGGAGTGAACTTCCACTTTGAAACATATCTGTTTGGGGGTATATGCCTTTGAGTTTTATGGCGAGGCTCCAGGGAATTCTGGTTCAAAGTCAGACCACCCGATCCGGAGCCAAGAACCCATTCCCTATTGATCCCAATTCACGTCCTCGGTCTGCAAACTTCCAGTAGTCATGACTTGGCGCTCAGTCATCCAAACCAAGAACTATATGAGCCAAAACTAGCACAACAGAGGCCTCAAAGTGCACTTGATAATTCATGTATCTGTCATTCCTTCATCCTTAGTGGCATAAGCTGTTTGAAAACTACTTTTAAGGAAATCCTAGGCAATTAACAGAGTCGAGTAGTGAGAAGTCATTCCTCGAGACATTGTGGGAGTGAACTGCCACCTCCAACATGTCGGATGGGGGTATACACCTTCATATGCTATGGCGGGCTCTAGGGAGGCCCAGTTCGGATTTAGCCACCCGATCCGAAGCCAAGAACCCATTCCCTATTGATCCCAATTCATGTTTTCAACCCAAATTTATGACCATCACAACTTGGCACTCGGTCATCCAAATCAAGAACCTGCTCGCCCAAAAACTTGAGCGAAGGAGGACTATAATCGCACCCAATAATTAAGGGTTGTGGCATTCCTTGAGCCTTCATGGCATATATATGTTTCATGTATTCATGTCTTTGTTTCTTTTCATATGCTTCATGTAATCATGTCTTTGCTTTTCATATATGAAGTTCACTATTGGTGCGGTGAATAATAAATCTTGCGCTTTGGAAGATTGCATAACAATGGACATTCTTGATATGTAATCATAATCATATTTGTTTCGCTTTGTCACACACACACACACACACACACACACACACACACACACACACACACACACACACACACAGATATATATATATATATATATATATATATATATATGTCTTTGTGTGTGTGTGTGTGTGCGTGCTTCATGTAATCAGTGTCTTTGTTTCTCTTTACATGTGGTGGATGAAGATGGGATATTCTAAATTCAACCATTCACACAACATGGTAGTGTGTTTACCTTGTTGCAATCTCCTTGATGTGACCTTATTCAATTCAAATGATAGGGCATTATTTTCATGCCATACAAATAATTATTCACATAAGCTTATCAGAACAGGGAGATATTCACATTTTATGATATACTTGTTCAAGTTTCTAACACCACAAATATGTGTCACCTTCAATAATAGGAATAAAATCCAAACTTAACAAGTAATTACATTAAAACATATCTATATGACACCCTATTTGGATATTCATTACAACACCAACTTGAAAGGGAATATTTATTATTGATTTCTAATATTCATTTCTTTAGCAATGAATGGTGTTATGTCCTTCTTGTAATCAACCATTTAGCACAGAGCCTAGAGTCTCCTCAACTTTTTCAAGACTTGGTATTTTTCCCCCACATGGAAATCCATATCCATGTACTTATTGGTTTGCAATATAGTGAAATTACTTGGGTGTTTGTTCAATTGAAGGTACTTACACATGAGATGCTCATTCCACCTAATACTTTGTGAAGACTCCAACTACATCCTGGACTGCATGAAGGATTATTCCAAAACAAATTTTAGTGACTACATCCATTTTTCCATACTTGTAAGATTGAAAATATTCAAACTTTTTTTGGAGGAAAATGAGAAAATCGAAACAACCATACTAGGACAAATGCTAAGAAGCCAAGAACCCCTTCCCTATTGATCCCAATTCATGTTTTCAACACAAACTTCTAGCGGTCACAACTTGGCGCTCGATTATCCAAACTAAGAACCGTCTGAGCCAAAACTTGAGCAAAGGAGGCCTCGCACCAATAATTCAAGGATGTGGCATTCTTTGAGGCTTTTCATAATAATTGTTTGTAAACTACCTTTTCTAGGCATTCCTAGGCAATGAACGAAGTCGAGTAGTGAGAATTCATGCCTCAAGACATCATGGCGAGAAAATTCCACTTCTAGCACATTCGGTTGGTAGGGTATACACCTTTAGGTGCAATGGCGGGCTCTAGGGAGGCCCGGTTTAAAATCGAGACCACCCGATCTGGAGCCACAGGCCCCTTCCTTATTGATCCCAATTCATGTTTTTAGCACAAATTTTTGGTGGTCACCACTTGGTGCTCAGTCATCTAAACCAAGAACTATCTTAGCCAAAACTTGCATGATAGAGGCCTCTAATCACACACAATGATTTAGGTCCATGGTATTCCTTGAGCCTTTGTGGCATAATTGTCTACAAATTTCCTTTTCTAGGAAGTCCTAGGCAATGAACAGAGCCGAGTAGAGAGAAATCATTCCTCAAGATGTCGTAGGAGTGAATTACCACCGCTAGAACATCTAGTTAGGGGGTATACGCCTTAGGATGCTATGGGAGGGCTCCAAGGAGGCCCGGTTTGGAGTTGTACCACCCGATCCGGAGCGAAGAACTCGTTCCCCTAGTGATATCAATTCACGTTTTGAGTGCAAACTTCGACGATCACAACTTAGCGCTCAGTCATCCAAACCGAGAACCTTCTGAGCTAAAACTTGAGTAAAGGAGGCCTCTAATCGCACCCAATAATTTAAGGTCGTGGCATTCCTTGAGTCTTCATGGCATAATTTTTTTCAAACTAGCTTTTCTAGGCAGTCCTAGGCAATGAACGGAGCCGAGTAGTGAGAAGTCATGCCCCATGACGTCATGGGAGTGAAATTCCACTGGAAACATATCCATTTGGGGGGGGTATATGCCTTCGAGTGTTATGGAAGGCTCCAGGGATGCCTAGTTCAAAGTCGGACCACCCGATTCGGAGCCAAGAACCCATTCCATATTGATCCCAATTCACGTCCTCAGTGCAAACTTCTGGTGGTCGCAACTTGGCGCTCGGTCATCCAAACGAAGAACCGTATGAGCCAAAACTAGCGGGAAAGAGGCCTCAAAGCGCACCTGATAATTCATGTTTGTGTCATTCCTTCAGCCTTAGTGGCATAATTTTTTGAAAACTACCTTTTTTAGGAAATCCTAGGCAATTAACAGAGTCGAGTAGTGAGAAGTCATTCCTCGGGACATTGTGGGAGTGAACTGCCACCGCCACCATGTTTGGTTGGGGGGTATACACCTTCAAATGCTATGGCAAGCTCCAGGGAGGCCCAGTTCGGATTCGACCACCCGATCTAGAGCCAAGAACCCATTCCCTATTGATCCCAATTCATGTTTTCAACGCAAACTTATGACGATCACAACTTGGCACTCGGTCATCCAAATCGAGAACTATCTGCCCAAAACTTGAGTGAAGGAGGACTCTAATTGCACCCAATAATTAAGGTTTGTGGCATTCCTTGAGCCTTCATGGCATAATTGTTTACAAATTTCCTTTTCTAGGTAGTCTTAGGCAATTAACGAGTCGAGTAGTGAAATTTTTGTCCTGGGGAGGTCATGGAAGTGAACTGCCATTGCCAATACGTCTAGTTGGGGGTATATGCCTTCAGGTGCTATGGCGGGCTCCAGATAGGCCTATTTTGGAGTTAGACCACCCAATCCAGAGCTAAGAACACCTTTCCTATTGATCCCAATTCACTTTTTCAACACAAACTTATGACGGTCACAACTTGGTACTCGGTCATCCAAACTGAGAACCATCTAAGGAAAAACTTGAGTGAAGGATCTCTCTAATCATACCCAAGAATTCAAGTTTGTGGCATTTCTTGAGCCTTGACGGCATAATTTTTTGTAAAATTCCTTTTATAGACAATCTTAGGCAATGAACAGAGCCGAGTAGTGAGAATTCATCCCACAGGACGATGTGGGAGCTAACCTGCAATGCCAGCGCATCCAATTGGGGGTTATACACCTTTAGGTACTATTGAGGGCTCCAGGTAGGCTCGGTTTGGAGTCAGACCACCCAATCTGGAGCCAAGAACCCCCTTCACAAGTACATAAATTGTTGTTAGTTTTTTCTCTTTGCTTGGAAAACAATGAAAGCTTCTCTTAGCTTCAAGAATATTAAATTCTCTACTAACAATGCTAACCACATGAAGGTAGAAGATTTTATGGAACCACTAAACTACATAAAAGTGTTAGTCAAAGTAATTTAAGTTGAATCAAAACCATACTAGATATATACAAAATACACAAATTTAATAAAATATATGAACTTGAATCTAGTATACAAATTTAAAAACTTCAAATAAATATATACCAGACGAGCATGTAAATTCATTCCAATGAACCATTAGGATTGGATCTACTAATAGTGCCAACCACGTGAAGGTAGAAGCTTTTATGGCACCACTAACCTACATAAAAGTGTTAGTCAAAGTAATTTAAGTTGAATCAAAACCATACTAGATATATACAAAATACACAAATTTAATAAAATATATGAACTTGAATCTAGTAGAAAATTTAAAAACTTCAAATAAATATGTACCAGACGAGCATGCAAATTCATTCTAATGAACCATTAGGATTCGGATCTAGTCTGAATAGTGGATAGGATTGCTTCATGATCTGACTCTCAAACCTTCCAAAGAATCTTGTTATTATGCCTTCCTTGATATCTATATAGCTGGATATTTGTCGCTAGAACTAGATGTGAATATAAGAGTATTTTATTGTGTGTCTCAAAGTCTTTGAACACCCAGAGACAGAGAAATTTTTAATGGATCTTTGTCGAAGCCAAGTTCCTGTAACTACCACGACCGTTTATGGTACTCAATATCTTTGCCATCTATAACGGGAGAATGAAACTTCTTTCTTTCCTTGATGCAATGACATAAGAAATAGTTTGTTCCTTCTTCATTATCTTTTTTTGCAATAACAGCAAACACATGTCCTATAAAAAATAGAGGTTTCAATTCAAATTTAAATTACATATTAATTTCAATGGACATAACTCAATATAAAAATTGTAAATAACCATTTACCTTGGATGTTGAAATTTCATCTGCGAAGCAAGTCATGATGCATGTGGAAGTTGATAACTGGGAAGCGGAGTTAGAGGACTACAAATCTATCCATCGACCCATTCTTGTGAATCACACTCTCACCGGTGGAAAAATTGATAAAAGATGCACAAAAACACGCCAACTTTCTTCTCCATGTGGCGCATGAAGTAGAATTTAAGCTACAAAATGAGTGTAGATCAACTTGGACCATGTGAGTGTCATGCAATCCTCATAGTTAGTAATTTTTGTTCCTCATCAACCAAAAATATCTACGAACTCTGGAATTTTCTTGAGAACCACGGGCCATGTTGTCAATACACCATTCCACTATTCTCTTTGCATATTTCAATTTAGCACCGTATTTGTACTTCAAATCTTCTCTTACAAGAGCTCTTTTTCATACATGCCCATGCACCGTCGTCATGCTCTCCTTTTCCATGTCCATCCTTAGTGAAAATATAAATATTTTGCACACCCATGTTGACGTGCATCCTTCTCATCCAATAAAACATTCATGCATTCTTAAACGAGACGTGTAATTATCTCGATTTGTATATAATGTTGATTGAAGCGGATGTCCCTATCAGACAAGTTTTCATAAAATAACTAGAAACACCCTTGCACAAATTCAATAGAATGAGTCTGATCATCATTGATATAAAAGTGGTACTCTCTTAAAAAAATTGATCATTTTTGTACTATCATGATAATTTATAAATGTTATATGCACAAAAATGGCATCCTGTATTGAGTTGTAATATTGTGATTGAACCTCCATTTGTGGTTGCAATGTGTAATTCTCCACAAAATTGACCACTAAAACAATAGTACCAATGGGAAATGTTTCCTTACATATCTTGAATTTTTCACCTAACCATCAAGCTCTATGTGTATGCCTAGCATACTCATAAACAAGTTCATCTTTAAATTTTCTCATAAATTGAAAAACAAGTATATGTTATGTAACTAGCTCACACCATTTAGACTCCTTTCGATCTTTCAATTGGTATGGTACTGATTTATATTTAGTAAACCTAGCTAAATAATGTCCTATTGCACCTCCAATTTTCTCATGGATATAACTTTCCAATTTAGGTAATCCACCGCATGTACCACAACTTCCATCTAAACAATCCTAACTATAAAAAAATTGTCCAACTTCTCTTTCACAAAATATCATAGGAATGAAATCCCTAGAAGATATTGGGGAAACTTGAACACCACATTCCGATAACATAGTTTTAGAATGCAAATAAGAACGAATACGTCAAAAATTATCATAATGCATTGCAAATTTAACATGTTGCCTACAACAACAAGTGGTGCAAGCGTGGTTGATTTTCACATAGAATAGTTTCAACATTTCAAAAAAATATTGACTAATTTTAATTTATGGATGCTCCTATTCAAACTTACGAAAAAAATGAGTTTGAGTCATATCTAAGAAATGCTTTGGATGTTAGGTGAAACTATAGTGTTACCATGCCGAAATTGAACAAAAAATTCTCTTATAGCATCAAATATATATTTGTCTTTACGCGGTGCTCTAGCAAAAAATGCCTAAAAATCAGTGTTATTAGGTGATTGAAGGATATTACACATTTTAATTGCTTTCATTAGAGTTTTTCAATTAACTTTCAACATTCGGCTTGTTTTTCTAATCCAACATTGTTTTTTGTTGATTCACTTACAACACTAGTAGCAAGTACACAACACACAACATTACTATCCCTTGTGTGTCTCTTAACACCAACAGTGTGATATGCATCATGTAGGTTTTCAACAATTGCAGAGGTTTGACCACGTATATTAGATGTTTTCAATCCTAAGGTGTTTAATGTATGTCTCATTTTATTCAATTTCATCAAGCTAACCAACAAATGACATCTTTGGGAATCATTTAAAATTTCAAAATGATTATCCCAAATTTCAGTGTTTTTCTTCTAATTTTCCATTCAAAAATTTGGTCATACATTGGTTTCAAAAAGTTCTCATCAATTTCAATAAAATAATTAGATCTCTTTTGTAAAATCCTAGGAGGTGTTTTTCCCAAATTTAGGTTGTCTACGATTTCAAACTGAATTTTCTGATTCACATTTTCATTGTCTCCTTCAATTTCAACATCAACTACATCACAAGTATTTAATTCATCCTCGTCATGAGTATTTAATTCATCTTCATCACTAATATTTAATTAATCTTCATCACGAGTGTTTAATTCATCTTCATCACAAGTATTTAATTCATCTTCATCACGAGTATTTAATTCATCTTCAACATTGACATTCAAAACATTATATGGTTCCTCATTACTTACAATAGCGGTGGTTAAAGATGAACCTCTTCTTGATTCACGTAGTTTCCGTATTCGCTCTAAATTTTACAATCTTTTTGCCTCTAATTCCTTCGGTGTTTTTACTTATTGATTTCCTTTTTGAACTTCGTTTCGTGTCTCCCATAATGTTTCAATCGATGTAGGACAACTCTAAATGATGCAGGAACCTTTAAAATAGTAAAAAATAGCTTCCGATGACAAGAAAAAAGTGCAAAAGGTGGCAGAATTTTGTAGAAATTCATACAGTCAGTCAGAGAATAAAAGCACATGGTGAATTGGATGTTGGGATTCATGTAAATATGATTCTAAGAACCACAATTGTGGTTTATAAACCACAATCGCGGTTCTTTTACCAATATGTCAATTTAGAACCGTGATCGTGGTCTTAACTGTATCATTAAATTCGACCCTCAAGGCTCGAGAAATCTCTATTTTTCCCGAACCTGAGCTTTGGGAGGTCATTATGGCATGTGAAAGGCCAAAAAAATCAAATTTTATCTTCTGTAGACTTGAACCATGCTGAAAAATTGAAAACATGTCACAAAAATGGTACCATCGCATAGGGAGACTGTTAGCTTCGTAGAAATATTGATTTTAAAGTGAATAGAATATGATAAATATCATTTTATAATTTTTTACTAATAGTAGGTTTTCAAGACACTTTTCCCCATAAATTTGCATATCTACGTTTAAGATCGCAACTTTTGTTTCACTTATCGAATATGATAAAACCTATACGATCCCGACCATGGAGAAATTCTATACACTTTTTAAAAAAAAGGTATTTGATTTTGATATTTTTGATGAAGTTATGGCAGGAAAATGGAAAGTTCTCTATTTTCTTTATGTTTTCAAACCACTTTCATGGAAAAAATCATAAAAACAAAATATTGCTCAAAAAATACAAAATAAAAGCTATCCCAAGATAGACAGTGGCATCTAAATTTTCACTAAAGGAAAAAATATATCAAGTTTTGGTCATCCAAATTGCAGGCAAACAGACTAAAATATTATAGGTTTTTTCAAAAAAAATATCAATTCATTGACTTTTGAGTGTTTAATATAGCTAAACTTATCCATTTTTTAAAATAAAATTAGTAGTTTAGAAACTAGATTCCGATGCTATGATTCATATTTATATAACTTTTTCTAATTTTTAGTGTGCACATTACTAATAATCCCTACAAGTTGAGATTTTTTTGTTATTTGCAATATGACATCAGCTTATGACCCCTTTTTGGCCCCCCAACTTGTTGCACTTACCCACCCTTCATCCTTACATTTTCTTCAAGATTGCATCCATCTTCCGCTTAAGGAGAAGTTAGTCATACAAGAGGTTACTGAGGAACAAGTGAAGGTCAAGAAAGAAAGGACTAAGAATACCATAGCTCACAAGATTGTAGAGTATGATGTCATACTCCAAACATTGAAAGATGAATTAAAGAAGGAAAATTGGATGTTGGGAAATTGCGAGGATCCCGAGAAGATCCTTAAGGCATACACGGTGTAGGAGGAGAATGAGGTTGCAGCAGCCAATAAGGATGAGTCCTTAGGCGAGAGATGAAAAGTTTTCAACTATAGTGAAGAATCACGATGTGCTTAAGGCCACCAGGGACCCACATGAGATGCGGATAAAGGAGCTATGGGTGCTAGTCACATGCATAATGGATTTTATGGATGGCATGATAATGGGATTGGCTAGAGTAACAAGGGAATTGAAGCACAAGGGTCAGGACATGACTCTAGAAGAAATGGAGAAAATACTTGGAGATGTCCTTGATAAAGCAAAGAAGGGGCTAGGAGAGTGGAACGAGTTGGAGGCTGACATAAATAAGGAGTATCTTGAACTCCTGCTCCCAACTGAGGATTGAGGCAAATTGGTTATTCTTTCATTTGATACCCATAAAAAAATGTGAAATACAAAAAGGTGGAGAAGATACCTAACAGCAGAGAAAGGACCCAAAACACAAAAGGGGCCAAATCGTACATCTTGGTCAAGACCGTAGTATGGTCTTGACCAATCTATACAGTTTTGACCAAGTATAAGAAAAATATAAATAAACAATGAAACAAGTCATAGATCTATGTGACATAGCATAAAATCGTAGTAAACATCCAAAAAGACAAACTATAAGACATATTAAGCAATATAAGAGTAACATGACAAATACTTGTACCACTAAGACTTAGTTTCCTTATTGAAGACCCACATGTATATATGTTACCAAAAACATGATGTACTAATGATATTATGTAAATTCTAGTATCTACAAGTTTATACTTTGTTGCGGGTGATTAACATATCATCATGATCTTGTGTGGGTGAGAACGACATAGTGCAAAGGTCATTTCTGAGCAAGTGAAGCACATATAAAGTTTCAAACCTAAAATTTCAAAGGGCTCAAGACCATATAGATCCAGGTTAAGATCATATAGTTATGGTCTAGACTGTACATTAGATGTACGGTTCCACCCCTACTCAATTACCAGTTATAGAACTTACATTGAAGCACTCCCAATCTCTAATCTACCTTTTTCACTAGTCTACAAATCAAAATGATCTTTGTTCTAACGTATGCATCTAACTCTATACTACCTCTTGTGCATTTGAGCTATTAGTTATCATGTTCTTAGTCATTGCAAGTGTTAATGAATTATTCTAGTTATAAATTGTTAATGGTGAGCTATTTAGATCGAATAATCCCATATACAAACACTTATATCCTCTTTATTATTGTGTACCTTTTATAACATTAGATTTAATTAGGGTGGAAACAACATGTAATAAAAATTTAAAAACTATCTTTTTCACATAATAGAAAACACTAACTTGATATAATTTATTGATTAGTAAAAATTTATTAAATCTAGACTAAATATTTGAAATTCTATGTGGGTGTTGAGAACATATGTGCACCTCGTTGCAACTGTAAATTCTACATTTAGAAAATTAATGTTATGCATGTGCACATATGGTCTTCTATGGGCACATCAAATATGTGAAGGAGGCAGTCACCCGGTCAAGTATACCAAGATGCACACTCTTTGCACATGTTTTGTAGTATGTGCATTCAGAAGAGTCAAATTTCTGAATATGAAGTTCATAATATACATATTCTAAAATATATGAACATAAAAATATTTTTATTATATCAGGAAAACCATACTAATAAATTTGACCGTGTGAGGGAACACCAAACTTTGTGTGAGTGATTCGGGTATATAAATAAGATTCATGTGCATATCCTAAGACATGACTATTAACAAATATATTTACACTAATATATAGAAAATGTGGCCACCCAAAGTACAATAAGATGCACACTTTTTGCATGTGTAATGGTGGTTGTAGTATGCACATTAAGAAGATTCAATGTTTTGTATGTTCAGCTCGTATTATTCATAATAATAAATATATGTACTTCAAATATGTTTTGAATTATATACGACAAAAATTATAATGTAAATGAGTCTATGTGAGGGAATGCCAAACTTTGTGTGGGTAGCTCAGCTCATTCAAGTAGAAAAATATGTTTTTGAAGAGGTGCTCGCTCATTCAAGTAGAAAAAGATGCATAGTCTATACACTCATCATGGTAGACGTAGTATGCAAATCAAAATAGTTGATGTTCTTCCTGCTCAGCTCCTGTTGGGAGAAATTTTAATATATGTACTTCAAAAACGTTTTATTATATAGTACATAATTTATAATATAAAAAAGTCTACAAGGAAGCTCAAACTTTGTGTGGATAGTTGAAGCACATAGAATATGTATTCACTTGTTCAAGTAGAACAAGACACGTACCCATTGGGAATGTTGTAGTGGATATGGTTTCCACATGGATAACTGTCACTTTTCTAGTTGTTTATATTGTGTTGCATTTATTCTCAAATATATGTGCACCCAAATGTTTCTTTTTATCTGGAAAAAAATATGATATGAATTAAACTTTGAGAGTCAACGTGAAACTTTATGAGGCTAATTCCAGCATATAGAATAGTATCATGCCTATTCAAGGAGAACAAGATAAAGAACCATTTGTGCATGTTGTTGCAGCCACAATTTCCACATCTAAGAGAGGTGATGTTCATGTTGTACATATCATGGTGCACGTATTGGAAAATATATGCACACCAAATTATTTTATTTATATTTGAAAAACATTTAAGATATAAATTTAATCCAATTGGGGGCATGGAACATATATGTGGGAACTTCTGGGATATATAAGATTCAATCATCCAATCCAATAGAACAAGATGTACACCCTTTGTGCTCACCATAATTGTCATAGTTTTCATGTTCGGAAGAGTAGATGTTCTTCTTATGCAAATCTTGTTGAGAATATTAGAAAATATATGTACACCAATATGTAGAAGAGGCAATCACACGTCCAAGTAGAACAAGTTGCACACTCTATGAGCGCATCCTAGTAGTTGAAGTATGCACATTCAAAAATTTCAATGTTCTACTTGCATATGAGATAAAAAAATGATATAAATTTAACTTCGATAGTGGACATGAAACTTTATGTGGCCATTTTGGCATATAGGATAGTCACATGCCCATTTAAGGATACCAAGATGTGCACCCTTTAGGCACATTGTTATAACTACATTTCCACCTCCAAAAGAGTCAAATTTTGCTTGTACATATCCTCGCACGCTTACTCGCAAATGTATGCTCACAAAATGTTGTTCTTATCATCTAGTGTATATAAGAGGTGACCTCCAATTTGTATAGAAAAATTGATACGTACACTTGTTTCTCTCATTGTAACCACCACAATTTGCACATTCAAAACATTTTACGCTCTAGTTATACATAACCTATTGAGCGTATTCAAAATTATATGTATAACAATATGTAGAAGATGTAGTCACTCGCTCTAATAGAACAAATGTACACCCTTATATCACATCATGGTGTTTTACCTATTCAGCTATTGCAGATAATGTCAATCATTGTGTGATTACTTCAAGCACATAGAAGAAGTAACTTCTTGTTTAAGTAGAACAAGACACATACCCATCGGGAGCATTGTTGCGATACAATTTCAACATTCGAAGTGTTGAAATTTTGTATGTGTGTATCCTAAAGTGTGTATTCAAAAATACATGTACGCTAAAATTATTTCTTTATATCTGAAAAAACACAAGATATAAATTCCACTAAGGGGGCATGAACTTGTATGTATAAGTATGAATCTTGGTTGTTGGTATTAAAAAGGTAATTTGCTTTAAGAGTAAACCTAGAACAGGCCATCATCCATTCTAGTGGATCCATCCATATTGTACCATAAGCATACAAATAAAATAATTTAAAAATAAGGAACAAGGAATGAAGCAAAAGGATTATTTATTCATTAATTTCAAAAAAAAAATTGGTAATGGTTGGATGAATACCATACAAGGAAACCATGTTTATACAAGGTACAATCGATTGGGAGAAATGAGATGAGGAAGGCTTTGATATCACAATGATCTTTGATTATTTTATTCAATTTTGAAATGAGGAAATATACAATGGATAATATATTGCTTAAGCAAGCTAAAATATAATTTTGTAAAAGCAAGCTTTTAATAACTCGGAGAATTAACTTAACTTTTATTATTCAAATAAAAATCATTTTAGATTGAAGTTGATAGATGCAATCTTGTGCCACCTTTATACCAAGATCATCTTATAGATAAATGTTGTGTAGAAAAACTAGTTTGTTCGATGATCTCAATGTTGTGCCTCTTGAATGGGACACAATGTTAATTCCCTTTAATAAAAGAATGAGTTGTGTGATAGAGATGTATTCAAGTGAAAATTAAATATGAAGATGTTAACTTATTCATTATCGATGGGAAACATCCATCGAGGCTCAAAAAAATTGTCTCATTCATATTATATTAGCCATGGCTATGGAAAAGAAAATAATAAGCATATGTAAACAACAAAAATGGAAATTCAAACATGGGTTCATAGAATGTTTATTGACCTACTATATAAAGCAATTGAGGCTTGGATAATGGTGAAGTGACCTCAACACCCTAGTAGTGGATACAAAAATCCGAGCTTTATAAGGTTACTTGAGTATTTTCCTTTCAATCGAACTAAAAGTAAACTTTCACAATATTATGTATCCTTGCTTAAAAAAAGATTTCCATGTTTTTCTTACAAGTATTTGAAAAAATATCTTTAAATTTTTTAATTAAATAAAATAGATAGCTTAATGTAAGCTATAATTTCTTCTCGCCTTCCTAAGGAGATTTGGGAGAAATGGGTATTATATTTTGATTTGTACACAAATGGATGCCTTGTATGTTGTCCAAAAAAATTGCATGATCAATATTTCATGCCCAATTCACCGGATAACCTAACACTATTTTTTAGGGGTATGAGGGGTAAGGCTCTCAATTGTTTATCTATCATTATAGATAAAATTATAGATAAAGAAGCTCAGCTAAGAACAACAATCAAACCTTTGGTTAAGGTAGAAACTTTAAAAGAATGCTGCAAAATAATTAAAAATTATAGAACCACAAAGTCCAAAATTATGAATTATTTAAATCCAAGAGTTTAATAGGAACTTACAAATAAAAATGCAATCAGTATCGAATATTTTTTACATGTTTGATATTCATAAAACACACTTTCTTCAGTTTTACAAGGAATTTGGAGAAGAAAAAATGTAAAGGGAAAATAAAGGATGTTAAAACATCGAAAGCGACAAGGAAAATTTCGAAGAATTTAATTCAATTTCAAATGAAGCAAGGGAACTACTTGAAAATTATATATCCTTTTTCGTAAAGAGAACACAATCAAGGGATAAGGACACTTATGAGTTCACTTATTTATGTTCATTTCCATTTTATATTAATATAACATTGACATGACTCAAATAAGATCTTATTCCTCTTTGTCAAGATCTTATCATTGTTGACTTCTGCAATCTTGTGACAACCATTAACTAGGAGGACATAATCGAATTGTTGTCATGTATTGGATCTTGCTTAATGAATTGTACACACATATTTTTCTAATGTTGGAGGCATGTGTTTCATAAAACATTTAGGACCTACATGGAGTAGGTCAAAATTAGTAATGAAATCATTTGTGAGGAATGTTACAAGATTATAAATGAGGACAAAGCATTTAAAGGCGTATATGATTTTTTCATATATAACTTAATCATAGTTCACAAGATATGGTCAATGAAGATGACAATATAAATATTGAATGCTCACACATAGAGCCTTTAAATGTTGTTAGAGAAAATGGATATTGGGTTATAGTTGTTGAAACACATGTACAAGTTTGAAAGGAATTTGTTCTTCTGATGCAGAGAAAAATAAATCTATCAATCATATACTTATTTTCACAAGAAGGTCTTAACAAATTGGCTTCACATGGCTCTGTAAGAAGATCTTAAGCAAGCCCAAAAAGGCTTAAAATTGTGTTATTACTGTCAAATAAGCTCATAGAATGCTTCATTCACTTCAAACACATACCTACCATGCTCATCACCTTCACTCCTTGTTCATTCAATCCTCAAACTGATCACTATGCAATGAAATTCAAAACACTTTGCCTTCTTCAAATGCTCAAGTGTTTGCTTAACTAGTCCTTGTCCAAGGAAGAGCTCCTTACTCTTAATCTCTCTACCTCCTCTATGTTTATATACTTCTCTCCCATGTTTCTTAGATCAAAATATAGTTAGAACCATCAAAAAATAAACCAACAAAATAAATATCCCTACAACTCTACATTTACCTTGTCAACTAGCCCCTTCTAGCTTCTTTGCATTTAGACACACTTTAGCACTTTCTTGCCTTTATACCTTTCCCAAGCTTATTTATCCCTTTTCCCATTTTAGACACTTCAAACATACATAGTTCCACACAATAAATGCACTTAAACAACTCACACCCTTTACTACTTTCCTTTTATACTAGACTACCCCTATATACTTCCCAAGTCAAGATTGTTGCTCCACTAGTGTCAATATGGTTATAGCTCTTCCCACAAATTACTAACACCTCCAATAGTTGTATTTCCATGCCCATAACATGCTTGTAAAATATCAAGGCTTAACTCTTTTCACCACTCTTTAGACACCTATATTTTTATCAAGGCAATATTATTCCTAACATTGTACTAACTCTTCTCCTCCCTACAAATTGATGACACTTCGTCAATTAGGCTTCTTTTCCCTTTAAATCCTCTTAATTGACCCTTATACATTGATTAATCCTATTTTCTTGCAGTTGACTAATAAATCTTCTTATTAGCTAGCTCTCGCTTCCAACACTTCCAAAATCAATCAAAACCCCCTCCAGATGATCCCAAAAAGCTACCTAAGCCTACTTGGGACCCCTAATTAATCCCACAAGATTAATTAGCCTCTAAACCTAGTCAAATCTTGCTTTGACTTGCTAAAAGTGCATTTCACTTTCCAAAGTTCCATTTCATTTGGATTTCACCTTTTGGACTTACCTTTTGTCTCACATGCATCCAAAACTTCCCTTTCTTGAAAATGGAAATCTATAAATATCCCACTACCCCAAGTAATTTTCTAAAACACTTCTCCTTCTTTAGGCTAAACTATAGTATTTTTTCTATGATTTAGAGCATTCTTCATTGTTATTGAGCTATCATTATCTATTGCATTTTCCAACTCAAGCTTGAGTAAATGAGAAGAACCATATGGCCTTGTAGCCATTAATGGTGATATCTCACTCTCAAACCCTTGAGCATCAAACAATCAAAAATGATTGCTAGGATCTTTATAGGTTCATATTTTGTAGATTTCAAAGAGTAGAGAGTAGTATACATGTTTAGTTTGATGGCATTTCAAATTTATAATGCATGTATAGGAGTAGCTCTTGTTTATCTCTTATCTATATGGTTTGTAGTTGAGTTTGTGAAAGCTTTGGGGTTTATTTAGTGTTCTAACCTCATTTTCATAGCTTTCCTAACTTACTCATGTTCACATATAGCACGCCCGGTGGGACCTTACTCCATGGTCTCTAGAAGTTGTTTTTCAAGATTTTTACTTCAAGTTCTAACCATTTTCATGCATTTTGAAGGTTAACTAGTGTAGTTTCAAGCTTTTGATAATCTAAAAGGTAGTTAATCTTCCTTTTGCATGCATATTTGTTGGGTTTATGTTATAAATTGATTTAAAAGACAAAAATCTAACTTGTTTATAGTTTTAGATTTCTGGTTCTCGTCATTTTTGGTGTTTTTCAGTCCCACGCATGGGTTTTCGGAAGGGTGCACACACGTCGAAACTCACACGCACTTGTTTGAAAGCACACACACCTATCTATAAGAATGCGCACACGTTTCTCCGGCCACACACTTGTTCCTTTGAATTTTTACCTCTTGTTAAGAATTTCCACATAGTTGTGCATACGTCATGAACTGTGCGCACATGCTTACATACATGCACATATGTCTCTCGAGACGCGTAGTGTCATAATGCCCGCACATGTGTAATTTCTCCTTGTCTTTTCCACAAGGTCGTACACTTGTCATTATAGGTGTGCACATGTTGTTAAGCACATGCACATGCCATAAAGTGAACGTGAGTTTTCTTTTGAAATCAAAATTTGTTCTAACATTTGTAGGGGTTGATTTTTGAATTTCTAACATTTTGTAGGTTTCTTGTTGATGTTAATCAATGTTTTTGTAGGTTACTTTGATAAATATTGTGGTTTTATGCTAACTTTACTTAGTTTGTGTTGATGAATGTTGCATTGTTATTTGTAAGGTTTGAAACATGTATGATCTTCCCTCGCACCTTCTAGGTGATCTTGGGAATAAAAACGGTTCAATACCCTTTTTATGCTTTCAAAACACTTCACTAAGTTTTCTAAAAGGATTAAACTTCAAAGTTGGTTTAAAACAAACTTACTTTTACATTTTTTATTAAGTATTTCCCATTTTTCACAAATATTAGTGAGATATTTTGTTGTGTATGCTCTTTCCTTACATCTTAAGATGATCTGGGAAATCAAAAACAACATTCTATTTCCTTTATATGATGTATTAATCGATTGGAAAATTACTAATCATTGTGTGAAGGTCCATATCATTTGTCAAAGAAATCAAGATCTAAACCAAATCTAACATGTTTGTAGGTTTCAACGATGTTCAAATCCTCACGCGAGATCATAAGATAAAAAAAAACACCATATTCAACACACTTGATTTGCAGGTTCGGATAAGGGTATGCCCTATCCGCTTTAAACTAGGACATAACCCCTTTGGCATAAGCCTTAAGCTACAACAATGGGGGTGGTCCTAGGAACCCTAAATTAGTCCATTGTTGAGTAACCTCGTGGATGAAATAGGAAGTGCTCCACTTACCCACTTGACTAGATTTCACTTGTGAGTTTAGCACCAAAACATTCTCCATTATGACCCCAGTGAAATATATGTGTGAACACATTCATTGCTCATCGTATTTGAAGGGGGTAAAGTAAATTTGAGATACTCCAAGATTAGTTTGTGTGACTTTCTTGGTAAATTGAGCTCAGAGGGTGTTTGTGGTACCTATTTGAGTGAAACACCTAGAAAGCCATTTTATCTTGGATCCCACTTAGCCGTATCAAGCCATCACATTTTATAGGCTCTTACAAAGTAAAATTTTCTTGGAGTCAAAACCTTGTTTCTCGAACAAGGTGAGATTCCACTTAAGTTTAAGCTAAGTGTTATTCATCATGGACTTACGACGTGTCACTTTGATGTAGTTCTTCACTTACCCTAAGGTAAGGTGAAACTTTGTTGAATTTATACTTAGTTTGTTTCATCATCACTTAGTCTACACCTTTTTATCTTGTTTCCCATTTGGGACAAAAGAGAAAACAACATGCGTGGATACCATTGGAAATAATCATGTCCACCACTTTTTATTCTACTTGCATGACTAGGCTGCACTGCCGGAATGCAAGTGTTGAAAGTGTGAATGGTACGTCATCACGTTCTAGTAGGCCCTATGTCTCAAACTCATATTGAGACACATTATCAACGTAGTTAGGCTTGATTCACATTTTGATCTCCCTTAGATGTGTTACTTTGTCTGCATTACATCGACACAATTATGATACTTATGCCTTGTTCCTTGTGAATGGGATCTAAGTGTCCGCATTGTGGCATTATGTTGCCTACATCTTAGCAAGTCCTTAGTATACTTACACTTAGTTTTGTTTCAAACATTACCTCAAGCCTTGAAGCATGGTTGTTACATTTTTGTGTATCGTATCCATACTAATTCGGAGCTAACACCTTAATTTATCTTAAAACTTGGTAAACATGCCTTAGTAATATTGTTATGTTCCTTACGTACATAATTTCTATCCTTTAGGACTTAGATCTTGCTTGTCTCTAAACTGTTTCATAGTATCCTTTGAGTGGGATTCACATCTACCCTTTGTTAATACTTACGCCACGTTCATCTTGAACTTGACATAAGCATTGACATCGAGTTGATCATCTATACGTCAAACTACCATTGGGAAACATAAGGTGTAAACAATTGGTTGATTGACTAGTTTACTTGTAGGCTTGCATGATTGTTCCTTGTGTGATAATAGTTGCATAGACTTATATCTAGGACAATTCATTGGATTATTTGACCCATCATTCGTTAGAACATTGATTAGTGAAGAATTGAGTTTTAGGTAACTTATACCACGTTGCACCTAGGTTTGTTGCATATTGATTACATTTAGACAAAACCTAGTACCAAAGAGACTAGTGATGCCACCTATCACGAGAATGACATCTAAGAAAATTGAACGTGAAGCAGAGTTAAATCCTTTTTCCAACTATCCCTTTAGTGGTCACAACTTGGGTCCCCTCTTTTTGGAGGTTAAAGACACGGAAGTACTAATTGACCATAGTGGTGATGATTCTGATTCATCTGAAGAGAAACACACTCTTGATCTCACTCATTTCGATGAACTCCTATACTATAATAGAGATCAAGTACTCACACGAGTCCTAGAACTAGGAGCCAAATTACCACAAGAACGTGAAGTGGCTATCAAAACCATTAACCTAGAAGAGAAGAGCCACAAATACCTCCCCTTATCAACATGGATAATCCTTTTGATGGAGGATATGCTTCCACTTCTAGTGTTCATAATAAAAAATTTGAGAGTGAAGGGCCAAAACAAATAGATGGTTCTTGAAAGACCATACTTTAAAGCCTCACACAAAGTTAAGATCGAATGTGAACACAAAGAGTTACCTCCACCTCAATATGACAAAGAAGATGATCCTCAAATCGAAGAAGAGGTTATACAAAGACAAATACTAAAGCTAAGTCAAAAGTTAGAAAACTTAGGTTCCTCGAGAAAGGATACATGTAAGGAAAGACTTAAAACCAAATCGGGTGAATTTCACACCAAACCTTACGACGATGAAGCGTTAAAGGTCACTCAAGTGATTAGACCATCATCCCCTACAAAAGAGAAACTCATTCAACAAGAGTTACAATCCATGAAAAACATGCTCACAACCCTCCAAGAGAGTAACGTAGGGCATAGTAAAAAGTACCAATATGAGGAACTATGTCCTTATCCCTTCGAAAGAGACATGTTACGAGTTTCATTCCATAAAAACCTTGATTATCCTAAATTTGACAAGTATAAAGGTAAAGGTGATCCTCGCGATCATATTAAAGACTTCTACATGGATTTTTAGAAGTAGATTTTAGTGACAATTATCTCATATGTTTGTTCCCTCGTAGCTTGGGAGGACATGAACTAGAATGGTTCCTACACATACCCAAGGGAACGATCGTGACATGGCCCGCATTAGCTAAAAGTTTGTGTGTCACTTCTCCTTTAACATGGAGAGTGACATTACCATGGTCGACCTTTGCAACGTGAAACAAAATCCAAATGAGACCTTCGCTAGTTTCTTACAGTGATGGCGGGGGTTAGCAAGCCGTTTCCCTTGTCCCATTCTAGAAAAAAAAATGGTTAGTATCTTTGTTCCAAACCTAAATCAAGACATAGCCTTTCATCTACAGATGCACTACGTCACAAACTTCGAAGAAGTTATTGAGAAGGGAAGTCAAATAGAGAAAATCTCTCATAGCAAAGGGAACAATCAAGCCCTTTACAAAAGATAAACATGAGTCAAAATTTGCAAATAAACCCAAGTTCTTCAATAAGAACAAGAATTTTGAAGACGGCATCATAGACTCCAAAAGAGTCCAAGCTGTACAAAACAGTCCACTCTTAAAACTTACACAAGGACCTCGCCCTAAAGTGGTCCTGAAGTGAAAATTCACACCATTAACTATGGGTCATTATTGGCATCCTTAAATAGTTGGATGTTATAAACATGGTGTAATATCCAACCGCAACATTACCTTATCCAAATGATGCACCTAAACTAGTATGGTTCAAAGAACACAATATTATGACTTTCATCATGTCAAAGGACACAAAACCGACATATGTTTGAAGTTATGGCATTTCATTCAAGACCTTATTGAAGAAGGAAAGATTAAGGTGGATTCACCTAGTCGACAAGGTCCTAATGAAAATATGGGAATATTCAAATAACCTTTTCCCAATCATGATAAAAAGGAAACAAGAAGCCAGATAAGGGTCAATCTTCTAATGACTATAGAACTGCCAATTATGTGTATCCATCAAATGATAATCCTTTTAATTCCCTCATAGGTTGTGTACGTTCATCTAATGAACAAGTCAACACTATTAGGATCTTAGGTAACAATTGTGTTGTAGGCATGCAACGTGCTCGCTTAGTGATCCCAAAACCATCTCACCCTATCCCCCAAGTAAGTTCGGTATGACTTATTGGAGAAATTGGAGAAAACCATAGCTAAGATCTCAATCTTAGACTTACTCAAAATCTCAAATTCTCATAAGGACATACTATATAAAATGCTTCAAGGATCAGGAGTATCCATAGATGTAGATCCTGCACACCTCCAAAAATGGTTGTAAATCTTAATCCTAATGACTATATCTCTTTTAATCACAATGAAATCCCATGTAATGATCTTGAACACAACCTACCTTTATACATAGAGGTCTTTATTACTCTTCATAAGATAAAGAGAGTGCTTATGGACAACGGATCTGGTCTAAATATTTATACATTAAAACTTGTCAAATAGTTAGGCCATACATAAGTAGATTTGGATGTTAAGACTATTATGATCACGGCTTATGATAATGAAGTGTGTGTGTTGGTTGGTACCATAGTGGTCGAATGGAAATGGGTCCCACATATCATGATACAAAATTCCATGTCCTTGACTTGGACCTTCCATATAACATGCTCTGGGTCATTCATGGATTCATGCCTTACAGGCCATTCCTTCGACCTTCCATCAATGTATCAAGCTATGTCACGGAGGATAGATGATCACCATTCCAGGTGATCCTAAACCATTTACACATTGTAAACACTACACAGTTTTCTCATGAAGCATATGAATGTCCTTCAGCTGATATTGTTGTCCCATTACAAACTAAGGCTATGAAGGATTGTATAGATCCGATACATTAACTTCTTGCAATCAGAATTTTCCCTTGTTTTCCAATCCCTTTACCTCATGGGAAGCAACGTTTGGAAAGTATGGCCCAGATGATGAATTCAACCTTCAATAGGCTCTTCTGATATATGATCTTTCAGTGTCACCTAAGACACATGGCAAACCATATTTTCAGTTCAAAAGTAATCAAGCTAGTTGCCCTAAACCCTTTAAGAGGTTTGTCCCTAGTGGTCTCTTGTTAAACGATAAGATGCTAGATACACCTACCAGCTGGGTATCGGAAGGAACAATGGTTTCATGCCACCATGCTCCATAGTATGTCAACGGTCCCTGCATGATGCACGTCATGAGTTATAAGGGATTCGGGTGATGCGGTGCACAATGCAGGTAGATTAGAGCTCATCTCTAATCCTCGTTATAAGTCAAAAAAACACGACCTTGGTATCAGACCTCATGATGATCCACCCTCAGAGATAGATGCTACCTCTTATGAATGTGAGGATAGCTCATCTCATTCAGCAAGTAGTGACACACTCCCAATATACCTTATACGAGGACCTTGCCTCTACCAATTTGTTCCTAGATTCTATAATCTTTACCCTTTCCCAAACCATACTTGGTCAATTCATTACAAAATGAAGAAGTGATCACAAAATTCTTGGGGTCACACGATGACATTCCCCTAGAGGATCACGAGCAAGGATTCAATTTTGACTTCGATGCACTCACGTATTGGGAGGAAGAAATTGATTCTTTTTTTCAGAAAATAGAGGAAGATCCTAAGACCATTGAACTTGATCCTCCTCTTATTCATCCATCTTCACATCCCTCATCACATGATGACATGCCTGGTTCAGGCATCGATCCATGGCCTATCTTTTCATCACTCAATCATTCTTTACATATCACAATTCCTCAATCACAACCTCTCATTGGGTCACCTCCGAGTAGCCCTTCATCTTCTTCTATATGTGGTTCATTGCGTTAAGTAACTCATCATCTTCTATTCTTCACCACATCCTAGTAGCCTTCAATCTTCTATCTGTGGATCACCTCCTGGTACCTCATCCTCTTCAATTCTTGGACCATATCCCTTTCCTCACATCAATCATAAACATTTGCTTTCTTCTCTCACTTCTCGGGATCAAACAAGTCACACATTAGCTTATAAGAAACCCAAACATTTTCTTCATCAAGCTCAGATCCAAAATTCCAAGAGCTCCAAATCTCCCAACAATTCAAAAACTATAAGGTTTAAAATCGAACATAATCCAAGAATGCACATCACCATAACCATCAAGTATGGCACAAAGTGCATAAACCTCTAGATAAGGAACCCAATCTCCCGCATATAAAATCCATGTTTCAAGATAAATTGTAGTCAATTTTTGAATATGAGCTCACCACAATCATCGAGATTGAAGATAATATGACTCTTGATAAGAAAACATGTTTAATCTCCCTTATCAAGGAAATCACAAACATTGTTGTTGGATCTTATCATGCCGAGTGACCTTGTTGATCCCACCTTTCAAAAAACATAAAATAATAACAAAAAAATGAGAAAACATTAAAATCAAAGGTAAATGAACAAACATTGCAATCAGGTATTGCATACACATGGATGTTCTTTCTTCCCTTTCTCACTATTCTTCTGCAAGTCTTCCTACCATTTTCATCCATTCACCGATATTTTAGTTAGCCAATTCATATGCAATTAATGACATTTATCTCTATGGTATTTGTTTGACCTTGGTCTTTCATCACCTTGTAAATTAAAGAATGATTGACCTCGTAGAGATCCTATCATAATCAACATCTTTAAAAACTTGTTGCGAAAAATTTTGGACATATTTTTGACACGAGCTAATGTCATCATCACAACCACTTTTACCTCCTTCCATCAAGCCATCAGTGGTTCTTAACCCCTTGTCAAACAAGAGAGCTGAAATAAGTTTTCAAAAAGCAAAAGAATCAAATAGAATCAAAAAGCAAAAGCTAAAAGAAAAAGTAAATTGATATATAACTCTCTCTTGGGGTATTTCCAATAATCTCTACCGAGGCTATGGACGTCTAACTAGAAGTAGAGAAATGTTGTGATTATAATCAAATGCATCTCCATCAGGGCTATGGATGTTTGGCTAGCAAAGAAGAAATATACGGCTTGTTATCACCAAATCACTTTGCACCCTCCGAATGAACATGGGATCACCTCTCAAGCTATGGGACTTGGGCTCAAGGTGAACCTCCAAAGAATGTTGGATTCCTCTTCCTAAACTAAACACAACACTACTTCTAATGCAATAAAACAACTAACTAGACCTATACTAACATTTTCATGGGATTTAGGGAGAGATATTTGCAAGAAGTAAAACCTATACTAGAAGTGGTGATGCACCAAGAAAGGGTGTTGCTAGACAAGTTTTCGGTTTTCCAGTGAAGAAAGATGAAAATGAGAAGGATGAACAAGCACCACAACTCAACCACATACAAAGCTTCACTCCCAGATAAGCACAAAACTCCCAAAACCTGCAATGGAAACTTGAAGTTGCACAATATACCTACATACATGAGAAAGGAACAACGAAGTAGCTAGAATGATGAAAGGACCAATAATTAGTCACAGAACACAATTTTATTACTTCAATCATGTGCATAATGCATCATTACATGAGGAAGAGGAAAATTTTCCATTACAATGTTGGAAAAGAGGCTAGAAAGTTCCCACAATCCACAACTAAGCTTGTGAAAAGAGAGAGGAATATTGAAAAATGTCCAACCCTTTGGAATGAATTCCTCATTTACATTTATAGAAAATCCTACTAAAAGAGAAAGGATGAAGAAAGCCTAAATTCTGGGCCAAATAATAGCACATGATGGCCTTCATACTTAATTACATCATTAATTGCTCTTGAAAGGAAAATTCCATCATACCTCATAAATTTCAAAATTGGAATTTATCCACTCATTTAATTTAAAAATAATATTTTTAATAATATCATTTTAATAAAAAATAATATTTGTTAAGGCATCTTGCCCCTGTGATGGGACCCATGAGTCAAAATTGTGAAATGGGGTTCTTGGCATGTAATTGGCCTGCTGAATCAGCTATTAAATTGGAAACGACTCGGGCGATCCATACCTTATCTACCCTTGTGGACACATCCTGCTTCATACTAGCCGAACCATTTAAAAACCAGCAGCTCTCTTTGATACCTCCTCGCCATCAACATGGATGATCTATTTGTTTACTACCACTCATCGGATATAAGTTCTTACCAACATTCGTTGCTAAGCTCGATTGAGCTCATCACCTGTATTTGGATTTTACCTATGAGGAGTCGTTCAGTTCACATTTTCCATGTAATCCTCCTACCTCCACGTTCGATGCTCCATTATTGAGCATCGATTATCTTCAATGTAATGGTTTGGCTTTAAAAGCTTTCGTGTAAATCTACTGGCATTGAATGACTCATTGGATTTTTACACATTCTAGAAACAGATTTCATTTCACCTATCATGATCTTAGCTTGATACTATAGCGCGACGTGAGTCCTCGACCTACTCAATCAGCCAAACAACTCGTTTGTTCGTCGTATGAACTCGGACGATTTTTATCGTTAACCTTTGGCTCGGTTCTTAATCATAACAGCTCGTCCGCCTGATTGGAATGGTTCGATAGTCATTTCCTTACACTGCGACATCTACTCGAGTTCAAATGTTGAATCGACATTCTGTGTACCTGAGGTGCCCGAACTCACTTTGATAGCTTCCCTGGCCAATTCGAGTTGAATTTTACTAACACACAATTGATCCTTCTACTTTTCGTGTTGTGCTTATCTCGTCAACCACACGATGACATGGCCCCTATGCCTTCAACGTGCCCACCATTAAACTTATAGGTTCTGAACCGGCATTGTAGATTCGAACAAAGTATGACTTGTCTTTATATTTTGAATATCTCGGCCCATTCCACAAATAACCAGCTCGACCTTGTCTGTCCGTATAACTTGCGACTTGACACAACGTGATTGTAATGTCGATCTTCTAAATCTTGGCATAAAACTCCTCCAGTCATGAAAAGCTCCATAATCCTACGAGCTCGATTCGAACCATCACCTCGCGATCCCGTCACTTAGTCAAACGCCTTAACAATTTCATCCTCTCTGTAAACTTTGCTAGCATGCCTTGCGAACTCGACCCGAGTGAATTGACCTTTCCTTACTCCCTTATTTATTGTGGCCATGCATTCACGATGAGATTTTACCTATGCATCTATGAGCCCGACGTGTCATGGTCTTTGTGAGCTTTTGAGTTATCATCTAGTCGAGTCGGGATCTCTACATTGCGTGCCCTCCATACTCTCAAGCCCAGTTTATGACTCAGCTCGTCCATACGTTCTATTGTAATAAGCTTAAGAGGACATATTCCCATTGTGTTTCAATCTATGCTCAGACCATCATTGGTTACAAACGTCGTGTTAAGCCTCAAACTAAAGAGCGGCTTGTATTTTTTGATTCGAACTCCCATGCCATTCATTGTGCCCAGGCTCAACATACCATGACACGACTCACCATACAACCATTCAACACTGCAACCTACAATAAAGTTATTTTCCTAACTCGACGGGAATTCTGAGCTAAATCTATCGAGCTCCAATTCCTACAGTGAGCTCGACCCATATAAAGGTGCCCCTGTCAAGATCATTGGTCGTCTCTTCCATTCATTTCCTGGCAAGCTCGAATTGAATACCTACGTCAAGATTTCCCTTATCAAATAATATTGAGCTAATGTGATAAGTCTGAGCCTTTCCAACTGATGTCGTCATACCCATATGGCTCATCCACATTACAATGTCTCATTATAAACCCGAAATAGCTCGACCGTCTTACTTTGAAATTGGTGACCCATGTATCCGCATTAGCTTTTCGAGCTGCTCAACTCAAGCTAATTGAGCTCAAAGTCCCCTTCTAGAGAATTTTTACACCTGACATCAAAACCTTTAGATCTCCACTAATTCCTTGAACTATGAGGATTATGAAATGATAAAAGGGTCCTTTAAATGTGATTAGTCAATTTTAACCACTTTTTATCTCATTGGCTGAATATGGGTCCCATTTGTCAATTGTCAATTTTTATACTTAGGAAAACTTAGGGGGAAAATGACTCAAAAAAGCCTCCAAAACTACTTGGAAAGCCAAAACACTCCCTAAACGTAAAATTCACTTGATATCCTAGAGGACTTTATAAAGAATTTTTTTAATCCCAGTGGTCCAATGTACCCCTATTGTCCAATTTTTCCCAAGTCTACGAAATTGGATAACATTTTTGGTGACCTCTCAGAGATGATTTTCTGCTAAGCACTAGTTTAGTAGCATGTAACATCCATTGGGAATAGAGTCATTGTTATTCCCAAAACTGATCTTGAACTTGAATGGATCGTTTAACCTTGTCTCCTGGGATTTGATTTGATGTCAAATATGAAGCACAAGTAGGGACCCATGACTGCTTGAAATGCATGACACACTATAGAAACGTTTTGAAGCAAACATTTTCCAAGTTTGGTACATCATGGAACTCTATTAAAATTTGAAATTTTTTCCTTCTTCTGAAAACTTCCACCTTCGACACATTGTGCAAGAGCAACGAAAAACACAACACACAAAACAATTGAAAACCATACATGCTTCAAATGAAACATGTAGAGTGTGTTAGGCACTTATTCTATTGAAAAAAAACCTATTCCTACTCTATGCTAATTGAGGCACAAGTGAGCTAAATGAACCTACGAACTAGTTGTGCAAAAATAGCTCCCTTTCCTCACAATGGGAATCCATACAAATATGATTTGATAATGGACATGGTTGAAACTAAGAGTGAAAAAATGAAACAAGCCCAATTCTCCACTTGGTTCACCAAGGCATCAATTGGAAAGAGAAATAATGTCTCTTTTAGTTGCTCTACATTTGTTTTGTAGAGGCATTGCAACTAATCCTTGGGGCTGTAAAACTCATCCTCACATTCTGAAGTGAATGTGACTAGTTCTAGCTCCTCTTTTGGCTTCAATGAAGCCAAATACCTTATGGGACATGGTCTAACCCATTGAATATTCTTGCTACTCTGAACTTCAACTTTAACAAGAAATTCTAGCTGAAGACATCCTTGAAAAATATGGTTGTTCACGACATGATTTCCCTCTTGTTTCCCATTTACAAACAATTGATCTTCCACCTGGATGGATGGTATCGCAGTGACATCTCCCTCGTTTGACATAAAATTTGAAAATTCAAACCCTCTATTTTTGATTTTGAAAATTTTAGGGTTGATCTTCAAGAATACTTTCCTCCACCACATGTGTTCATTAACTAAATCAAGTTCCTCCTTTGATCTGGAAAACCAAAATCTCCTCCATGATATAATATTTTTCAATGCTTATGATTTAGTCTTACCTTCTCATGTTGTTCCCTCATTGATGAGGGATATGGAAGATTCAATTCCTCCAATTCTGATTCAAAAGACAGGTTATGAGTAATGAGTTGTTCTTGAGAATTTCCCTCCACAACACTAGGCACTTTGTGTTGGAAAATAAGTGATGGAATAGCAAATTTGTCAAGTTCCATAGGCTCCATTCAAAACATTCTTCCAAATCTGATAGATAATTTGCTTCTTCATTCTCCGGTTGTGTCAAGGGTTTTTCTTCAATTTGAGTATCCTCCGAACTAGAACCTCCTTCACCTTGATATTCTTCATTCTCAAACATGAAATTAGAAAGATCAAATTCATCTAAAAATCATGATTTTTGAGAAGGTAGAGAGGGAAAGGATTTGAAATCCTCTGCATGGTCTCATCTGCATCCATGACCTCTGAATCTACCTTGGTCTCATGAAACTCTTGTGGCTGATTGTAACATCTAATGATGACCTTGGAAAGACTACAACCTTCTAGAAGTGTTGTCCAGTTCTTGACATGCATGGAAATTAGGATCATCGCACTCATTAGAATCACCTTGTACACTTGAGAGTCTTTCTTCTTCAACTTGCACATGCTTTTCTCTTGACATATTTGGGACTAACTCTTTCTCTTCTACAACTAGTTTTTCCACTTGTGGTGAGTTAACCTCCTATGATGATATGGCACCAATATGAATATTGCATTCTGAATAGGTAGATTGTTGGTATTCATCCTTTAGCTCTTGGATTTGTTTCTAGTACAAAACTAGTTTGTTCCACCTATTTCTTGAGCTTCAACCTCTACAGAAGGTTTAGTCAGGAATGAATTTTGCTTGATGTTAAGTTTTGCAGCCCACTCCTTATCATTTTTGCAATCTTTTCTTGCTAGTCTCCTCTAACCATATCTTCCTCTTTTTGATAGTATCATTTGTTTGGTCCTTCCAAAATGGGTTCTAGAATGCAAGAGGAGGGGTGGGTTGGGATTCAACAGTTTCATTCACTATTTGAGGTAGTGAAAAAATTTCATCTTCTTGTCTTGATGGCTTTGTAGAAAAGAAGGAATTTTAGAATAACAAGGAACAGAAGATTCATAATGGGGTGGAGGAATAGGAGATGAAGCAGTGAATTCCACCATAGGGGTAGTAGTTATAAGGTTAGGACTATGAGGCTCAAGTTGAAATTGCATGGATGGAAACATGGGAAGAGGGTTGATAGGTGGTAATGCAGGGACCTCCCATTGATAGGATTGACTAACATTACATTTGTAAGCTTCTCTCTTCTTGATCCATTCTCTAACTTGAGTCATCATTTTGATTATGAATTGAAGCTTTTGTTGAGGATTAAACTCATCTATGGTATAGGGCCAATCCAGGGTATGGAATGTTGAAACCAATCGGGTTCCTTTTTCATTTCATTAATCCTTATTTGCACCATGTTATACTCCAAATCTCGAACCTTCTTCTGCAAGTGGTCTTCTTCAGGTGTAGGATAGCCTCAAAATCTGCATGTCATTGTTCTTCATTAGCCCCCAAAGTTTGGTGGATGACCAAATTGATTTGCATCTTGCTCATGTGGACATGCATGCTCAAACTGATATTCATCATGAAATTGGTTTGGAGGTGGATTATAATAGCCTAAAGATGGAAAGAACCATTGTTGCTTATAAGTGGGAAACTCCATTATGGGAATGAAGCCATGATTGTACCACTTCATGAATGGGAGAAAAATGGAAAATATGTGGAAGAAAACTAGATGGAAATGGGTAAAAATGAAATTCTACAACACAGAGAGTGGGTTACTTTGACCAATGGAGTCACCAGTTGTGCTTGGGTATACCTCCTAAGGCTGAAATTTCACTAAGAGCACAACAACTTAATGAAATGAAGTGAACACAATACACACACACATGTGAAAGATATGACTCTTGTGGTCCCATCGGCATGCCAAAAATTGTTAGTGTTGGTAGCACGGTGGCTAAGATATTACAATGGGATACTTGTGAAATGTAGAACTTTCACCTATTGTCCCACCGGGTGTGCCAAAAATTGTTATCACCAAATCACTGCACCCTCCGAATGGCCAAGTGATGGATAGGGCATTCGGTGTGATTGGGTAACATGGGATCACCTCTCAAGCTGTGGGACTTGCGGCTTGAGGTGAACCTCTGGAGAAGGTTGGCTTCCTCTTCCTAAACTAAACACAACACTACTTCTAATGTAATAAAATAGCTAACTAGACCTATACTAACATTTTCATGGGATTTAAGGAGAGATTTTGTAAGAAGTAAAACCTATACTAGAAGTGGTGATGCACCAAGAAAAGGGTGTTGCTAGACAAGTTTTTGGTTTTCCAATGAAGAAATATGAAAATGAGAAGGATGAACAAGCACCACAACTCAACCACATACAAAGCTTCACTCCCAGATAAGCACAAAACTCCCAAAACCTGCAATGGAAACTTGAAGTTACACATTATACCTACAAACATGAGAAAGGAACAAAAAGTAGCTAGAATGATGAAAGCGACCAATAATTAGTCACGGAACACAATTTTATTACTTCAATCATTTGCATAATGCATCATTACATGAGGAAGAGGTAAATTTTCCATAACAATCTTGGAAAAGAGGCTAGAAAGTTCCCACAATCCACAATTAAGCTTGTGAAAAGAGAGAGAATGTTGAAAATGTCTAACCCTTTGGAAGGAATTCCTCCTTTACATTTATAGAAAATCCCAACTAAAGAGAAAGGAGGAAAAAGCCTAAATTCTAGGCCAAATAATATCACATGATGACCTTCATACTTAATTACATCATTAATTACACTTGAAAGGAACATTCCATCATGCCTCGAAATTTCAAAGATTGGATTTATCCATTATTTAAATAAAAATAATATGTTTTAAGGCATCTCAACCTTTGATGGGACCAACGAGCCAAAATTGTGAAATGGGGTTCTTAGCATGTGATTGTCCTGCTGACTCGGCCATTAAATTGGAAATGACTCGGCCGAGCCATACCTTATCTACCCTTGTGGACACGTCCCCGCTCAACACCGATCGACCCATTTGAAACTCGACAGCTCTCGTTGATACCTCCTCACCATCAACATGGGCGAGCTATTTGTTTACTACCACCAACACCTCGGTCCACCTTTTGAATGTCATCTTAATTATTTCTCAACATGATTTTAACGGCTCATTAAAAATAGCCCACTTTGCATGGTTTCCCTACGAACCATTCGACACGTTAAGCCCACCTCCATATGCATGCATCCCATGCTTCACTACACCTTATACGTTGAATCGGCCTTTGATTATATCAATCATGCCTCCATCACGTCAAACTGGTAAACTTCCACTCATCATTGGCGGCTTCTTGAAATGAACGACCTACCAAATTGATCCAGTGGTGTCCCCAGATTTCACCCTAAAATCTGTGACTACCTATCCGAAAAAAATTCGTACTTTTAAAATAATGGGTCGTTTTGTGTTTTTATTGCCAGAAAGTTCTTGTATTGCATCAAGATATTCCCAAAGAGCCATATTAGCCATTTTTCGCCAAATACCCAGATGCCCAAAATTGTTATATTCTGTCATCGGGATTTGTCTGTAGAAAATTTGTATTTAATTATTTTGAGCCCCGTTTGAGGCAATTTGCGCTCCGATTTAACCCTGTTGTGATCAAACATATCATTATTCCTATATACCAAAAGGGTTTTAACTAGGAATAAGTTTTGGGCTTTATTTGTGACTTTTGGCAATTTTTAGTGTTTTTGTGTTTTCCCGTTTAGTTTTCTGTGAAATTTATCTAGATCAATTCCTTTTCCGAGTTAGCCTGATTCTTGGCCTGAAGTATTCGGAGATCACATACGCACATTGTGCCAGAAGGAAGTCGTCATCAGAGGTCCGGTTCACTGGGAAAAGGCAAAGTCGCAGCACTAAAAAGCTCTCATGGGTCAGGGCGCATTTTTGGAAAACAAAGGATTTAAGTGGATCATGGGAAAAATAGAAGCAACAGGAAGATGGGATTTTATTGCACTTTGCCTTGCAGGTACTTTTTCCCATGATAGAAAAGTCACTTAAGTTGTAGTGGAAAAATTAGAGGCAACAGTAGGCGGGAATTTCTTTCCCGCCTTGCAGGAAAAATTCTCATGGTGAAATAAAAGAAAAAGGACTTAAGTGAAATCATGATTTTATTGCCCCATACAAATCATTTAAGTGAAATCATGGGATTTTATGCGGGGTAAATAATCCCATTGTCAAAAAGTCAAATCACTTAAGTGGATCATGGGATTTTGGGCTGCCTTATGCAGGGTAAAAATTCCCATTGCCATGTGTTTTTAAAAATAGAATTCTATTATGCTAAAAAGTGCGCCCCCTTTGGAGAGAGAAAGGCAGCCTTTAATGTGATTAAATTAATTAATTCTTCTTCTATTTATGGCGCCTAAACATGGAGAAAAGTCAACAAAGCAAGGGAGAATAAAAAGGATGGAAATGGATGGTCTAAATTGATTAAATTTAATTTATTAAAAGGCTGCCCTCTTCATGCTAAAAAGTGCGCCCCATTTGGGTGATATTTAATGCTTTTTGAAGTATTAAATGATTAAATTAATTTCTATTTTCAAAGGGCTAAAGTCAAGGCACACTTTGTGAAGCTTAAGTGAAGTGAAGAGTGGATGATTAAATTGATTAAATTTAATTTAATGGATGGTTATCCTTAATCATGCAATTTTAGCACATCAGTTAAAGAGAAAAGCATGATTTTTAATTAATTAATTGCTAGAAATAGGAAGGGCAATTATTAATTATAGAATTATGAGGATTATATAAGCATGGGCTGCCATAAGGGTGAATTAATTAATTCACAAGTGAAGAAGTGCAGCCCAGAGGAAAAGTGCGCCTCATATTGAAGAGGATTTTGCTTAAAAGAAGATCAAATCAAGGCTAAAAGCTTCTAGTTTTGGAACATACATTGAAGGAGGTTGATTTTTGTTTGCATAGTTGTTTACATAGGTGATACAGGGCTCAAGTGATGTTGGTAAAATTCATGTTTGCTTTGCATGTAAATAAAACATCAAATTTTGGGGAAGCAGGCTCAATTATGCATATTTTTGTGATTAAAATTCATTGTATATGCTCTCTGGTTGCCATCTTTGTCTGAATTAATTGCAGGAGTTAGAGACAGGTGCTTTTATAAAGAAAAGGAACATATATCAATGTCCAATACATTGAATATTTCCTCCGAATCTGAAGGATTATCCAGATCTACACCAGTTTTGAAGAATTCCAGTCAAATAAGAAGAAAAAGAATTGTTTAGACAAAGATAGACAAAGCTATGGCGAAGAAAGATGAAAAAGAAAGCACAACAGAGTCATGCATCACTTCTAAATTTGCAGATATTGGAGACACGGATCTAGGCTCGAACCTCTTGCTTTGAATTGATAGACAGATCCAGAGCAGGAAAGACTTCACTCATGCGTGCAGGAAAAACTTCACTCATGCGTGCAGATTAAAAGTAGTGGAATTATTCGAGCTGCAGCTTTTCCATCCACAAATTTCCGCTTAGTTTGTTATGCAGGTGCAGATCCATATGCAGATGCAGATGCAAATCCATATGCAGATCCAGATCCAGATCTCATAGTTGCAAAAGCTTCCGGCACAAAGGCTTCATCCTCTTGTTTCGAATGCAGCCCGTGAAGAAGTCAGTGCGTGGAAAATTCCTTCCAAGATCTTGTGCAAATGCTCCCATCTTCCAGTTGAAGCCTTCATTGAATTTTCATTCATCCGGAGTGCTTTCCAAAATTTTTAATTGCTCATATGCAATTAAAAATAAGGATGATGAGTTATCTACGGCAAACATTGCATTGATGCATGTACTGGAGAAGAACTACAAAAGCTTCAAGGATAAAAGAGAAGACAAGGCGAAGGCAAAATCCATTTGTTTCCAAATCTAGCTTTTTGTTTCCAAATCCAGCTTGTTGTTTCCAGATCCATTTCGCATCTAGATCCACTTATTGTTTCCGATCTAGTCATTTCCATTTCCAAATTGTTGTTTCCAGATCCAAATTGTTTCTAGTTTCCAGTCATTTCCAATTCCAGCCATTTCCAATTCCAGCTTGCTTCTAGATCCAGCTGCTCCCAGATCCAGTTTGGTGAGAATCAAAGGCAAAAGAATCAACTGCATGCAGACATGAAAAAGGACAAGACTGCAGCTTTCCTCTTCCTTCTTCTTTCCTCCGACAAAGTAATTGAGTGATCAATTAAATTATAAAACTTAAGTGATTGGCTTAAAAGCCATTACTTGAAGAAGTCAACTACTTGGAGATAGGTGGCGGATATGTAAAATAGAAGGTTCTATTTTCAGTTGCAAATCATACATGTCATGCAAAGAGGAATTCCAAGATGGAGATTCTAACTTCCACATGTGTCGGCTTTAAAAACTTTCCAACTTGTAATTGCCCCTCTACATTCTATAAGTAGAGGAAGAACCTTCGGGTTAATGATCAAAATTTGTAAGCAGCAACCTTGTGTTCCAAACTTTGTGTTGAAACCCTTGAGAGCCACTTGAAGCAAAGGAATATACAAGAGTAGATTTCCGGAGAACTTTGTGTCATGATGTATTGTGTTTCTTGCTTTTTATCTTAGATCTTTTAATAGACTTTGTGTTATTTCAGATCTAGATCTAGAGCTACCTTTGCTTAGAATTATGTGTTTATATCTATTGGTTTCTTCTATGTGCATACAATCAACTCTGCTATCTATTGATTGGGATGCACATCTTCCCCATTTCTTCTTTGTGTTTACATAATTTCCCTTTCCTTCTTCTATAAATATTTCCTTTCTTTAAATAGTTGCTTACTTGCTGCAGAACTGTTCAGTTATGGTTCATGAACTGAGTAGTTAAAGTAAAACCCCATTTAGATATTAGCATACTTTAATTGACAAATCTAACACGGGAGCCTCACCGGTAAAATGAGGGAGATTTATCTCATGATTGCCTAGGTTTTGTGCTATGCAGAAAATCTAGCCAACACACCCGCTACTTGGCTTCAACTTGTCGCCTTATCAACTTGGAGGCTCCTCCTTTTACGCATTCACCGAGTATATCACATTAAACACCAAGTCACTATTATGGAGCAAACACATTGACCCTACCTCTCTTCATTATGTTGGCGCTAAACTCGGTGTTGCACGTCCAACCACCACGACACGACTCGGCGGGATAGTTTCACTACATCACCCACTTGTTATCACACTTTCCCAACGGGACCGACATGATAATTCAGCCAACTCGGAGATTAACTCCTGTCATACCACAAGACCTCTCCGCATTGGTTCTAGCGGCTTGGGATCCCAGATGTCATTTTTCCTACACGATGAATTACTAGCCATGACCTCCATGACCCCAAAACCCGCAAGTCCAGTGTATTTTCAGACTTTGGAGGCCAATTTTCCCACACACCAATTGGGAAAGTTGGTTCCAAATTCCCATTTCTCCACCAGCTCACTACTTCCTCAACTCGGATTAGCTTGGTCGAGTGAGCTAACTCTCACCGAGTCCATTGCGAGTTGAGCTCCAGAATCCATGAGCTTTTTCTGATTGAAACGATTCAAGCTCGACTCCTCCAATCCATCGACATTCAAGATTCTATTTAACCTTGCATGGTCTCCTTGGCTTTACAATTGGTTCCCGCCAACCATGATCAGATCTGAGTTCTTACCAACATTCATTGCTAAGCTTGATTGAGCTCATCACCTACATTCGGGCTTGACCTGTGAGGAGTCATTTGGTTCACATCTGCCATACAATCCTCCTACCTCGACGTTCGACGCTCCATTATTGAGCTCGATTATCTTCAATGTAATGGTTCAGCTTTGAAAGCTTTCATGCAACTCTACTGGAATTGAACAGGCTTAGTGGAGTTTTACACGGTCTGGAGACAAATTTCATTTCACCTATCATGATCTGAGCTTGATACTATAGCGCAGTGTGAGTCCTCGACCTGCTCAATCAACCAAACAACTCACTTGTTCTTTGTATGAACTCAGACGAGTTATTTCTTTAACCTTTGGCTCAGTTCTTAATCATAACATCTCGCCCATCTGATTGGAATGGCTCGATGGCAATTTCCTTACACTGTGACATCCGCTCGATTTCAAATGTTGAATCGACATTCCTTGTACCTGAGGTGCCCAAACTCACTGTGATAGCTTCCCTGGCCGATTCGAGTTGAATTTTATTGCACATAATTGATCCTGATGCTTTTCTCATTGTGCTTATCTCGCCATCTGCACGATGACTTTGCCCTTACGCCTTCAACGTGCCTGTCATTGAACTTATAGCTTCTGAACCGGCATTGCAGGTTTGAACAAAGTATGACTCATCTTTATATTTTGAATTTCTCGGCCCGTTCTGTAAATAACCAGCTTGATCATGTCTTCCCGTATAGCCCGCGACTTGACACAACATGATTGTAATGTCCATCTTCTCAATCTTGGCATAAAACTCCCTTGAGTCATGGAAAGCTCCATAATCTTATGAGCTCGATTCAAGCTATCACCTCATGAGCCTGCCGCTTAGTCAAACGCCTCTGTAATTTCATCCTCTCTGCAAACTTTGCTGACATGCCTCGCGAACTTGACCTGAGTGAATTGACCTTCCCATAGTCCCTTATTGCTTGTGGCCATGCTTTCATGATGAGATTTTACCTGTGCATCTGCGAGCCCGACGTGCCATGGTCTTTGTGAGCTTTCGAGTTATCATCTAGTCGATCTGGGATCTCTGCATTGTGTGCCCTCCATACTCTTGAGCCCAGTTTCTGACTCGTCCCGTCCATACATCCTGTTACAATAAGCTCAAGAGGACATATTCCCTTCGGGTTTCAATCTATTCTCAGGCCATCATTTGTTGCAAACGTTGTGTTAAGCCTCAAATTGAAGACTGACTTATATTTTTTTGATCCGAACTCTCGTGTCATTCATTTTTCCCAGGATCAGCAAACCACGACGCGACTCACCCTACAACCGTTCAACGCTGCGATCTACAATCAAGCTATTTGCCTAACTCAACGGGAATTCTGAGCTAAATTTATCGAGCTCTAATTCCTACAGCGAGTTCAACCCGTATGAAGCTACCCCTGTCAAGATCATTGGTCGTCTCTTCCATTCATTGCCTGGCGAGATCGAATTGAATACCTACGTCGATATTTCCCTTGTCAATGAATTTTGTGCTAATGTGATAAGTTCAAGCCTTTCCAACTGATTCCATCATACCCCTATGGCTTATCCGCATTACAATGTCTCATTATTCCCAAAATAGCTCGATCAAGCTACTTTGCAATTGGTGACCCATGTATCCGCATTAACTCGCCGAGCTGCTCGGGAAGCTAATTGAGCTCAAAGTCCCCTTCTGGGGCATTTTTACCCCTGACTTCAAAACCTTTAGATCTCCACTACTTCCTTGAACTGTGAGGATTATGAAATGATAAAAGGATCATTTAAATGTGATTAGTCAATTTCAACCACTTTTTCCCTCATTGGCTGAAGATTGGTCCGCAAGTGTAAATTTTTAGACTTAGCTAAACTTAGGGGAAGAATGACTCAAAATTCCTCTGAAACTATTCGGAATGCCAAAAACACTCCCTAAACGCAAAATTCACCCATAATATCCCAGAGGACTTCATAAATAATTTTTTCGGTCCCTCGTTGTCCAATTTTGCCAAGTGCGCAAAATTGGATAACATGGCTCTCCTTCCACAATCCATTCATAAATCCACATTGAAAATAAATCATTCCTACACATTGGGTAGTGTGTCTTCACTTGTTGTCTATCAAATATTCACTTCAAGAAGTAATAAATTTCCACGTGCACACACTGGATCTCTATGAGTAAACATGATTAGTATGTTACCAAGTGTTGTATTTTGGACCTTGTTCAAACTCTTACGCTAGTTCTTATCTTGTCTCACGATTCGTGCCTTTGGCTAATCACTTCTTCATCAAAAGGATTCTAAGTTACGTTCATAATAGTCACATCATTCTTTTACTTTGTTTAGAACATCGATTTGTGGAAGATTGTCTTTTTTCCATGTTTGCGGATACCTTTGTCCCCTTTCATAAAAACCATCTTCTACTTCATTTCTATCATGTGTTTCTTGGCCAACTTACGCTATGGGGCATCCTTGCCCCTTGCTATCACGTCATTGGTTTACATTCATCATCATGATTAAACCTATATTTTAGGGCCTTGATTTGGCTAATCTACTCCTATACATCTATGGGAAGGAATCACCTTTGTATATTCCCATCTAATGTTGGGGGCACTTTCACATTTTCACCATATTGCTCATAACGCGTGGCATTTTTCCCTTGTACATCCCCTCTATCGTCGCGGAATATGCACTTCTTTGGTTTGTTGTACATAGCTTCAAAACCTTGCAAAAAACACAAAAACATTTAAATATGTTAGAAAAACCCTAAACATTTGGAAAACCCCTTTTTAGGGACAAAACCACAAAAACAATGTGAATAGTAGCCTTGAAAATGTCTTACAAAAACAAGTCATTTGTTTCCTTCATTGTTTATTTGTGTTCTAAGTCTTGTGTATATATATTGTTAGGTGTTTTAGGTTCCTTTCAAAAATGATCCTTAGAAAACTCAAAAACAATAGAAAATTGTCTCGCGATAATATCCAAAAACAATAGAAAATATATCAATGTTGTCCCACAAAAACAGAGTGATTTTTCTTACTTTTAGTTTTTGGTTTGTATAGTTTTGATTGCATTATCTTTTCGTTTTGTGTACTTTTAAATTGAATTCATTTTCTTACTTAGGTTGAGTATTACTTAATATGTTGTGCATTACATTGAGTTCATTTTATCTTGCATACTTTTGTATAATTGTATTGTGTTAAATAGATTTGATTAAGTTGTATTTGTTTTTTGTGTTGTACAGTTTGTTGTCATCATAACATCATATCATCTATCATCTATCATCACATATATACATCATATATCAATAACAACTAAGTTACATCATCATGAACATGAAAAACATACATGTATGCTAAGCTAACATCATATAATATCACCAAGAGGGGCAAGAGGGACCACCTTCTATCCCCCTCGAACATAGATCATAATAAAAACGTGGATCATCATAAGTATTACATGCAAAATAACAAGACATCATCTACTACTATCTCATTATCCACAACATATGATAAGTAGAACATGAATTAAACGCATCAAAAAACATGTGATATCATCTAAAAATGTTATCTCATACATCAAATAAACATGTAATACAATCATACAACATCATGAATGAGTCCATAATCATCATCATGTATCTATCAAAATCAAATGTCCATATACAAAGTGTCTCGATACATACATTTGGATAAAAAAATAGGCCATCATGGGCATGGATAAAAATGTGCCTTCATAAGAGGCATAATAAAAATGAATACATGTACAATTGATTAAAAAATGAGCCTTTATAAGAGGTGTACATCTGATACATACATATGTAAATACATGATGAATAAAGCAGATTCAACCATGACTCTCGCCCTCTCCTAGACTACCCAGCCTAGGGGGCCCCGAGGGAGGAGGTTGTTGTTGATGTGATGGTCCTATAGAATCTGCTACACTCGATGTACCGTAGGTTGTTGCACTAATCGGACTAATCGAGAGGTCCTCTCGAGACTTGGATCCGGACACTGCTAACATCCAGCTGATCAAATGGGGTGACCCTCTTCCCATCTAGAACTACCTGGTATGCGGCCTTATAATAAGAGGCCTCACCGCTAGCTCTCATAACATCTGATAACATATCATGCATCCTCGTTCTAAGAGGATGCCCATCAATAGAGCATCACACTCTCCTATAACTCTAGCTACATTGGCTTGAGCCTATGTGCGCTCTGCAATAAGCGATCTCTCTCTGCAGGAATAGTTGGAACTTGTGCCTAGGCCTAGTCTCTTTGTATAGTCAACTATTGAACCTAGGCCGTAGATTGTTGTAATAGGCTTGTAATATGTTTCATCTGAGGATTCCATTTGCTTGATCTGTTGGAACCACACCGCATAACCTCCTCCATCTCCCACACCTCCTCTACCACCCCTTGAGCTATGTGGTGGGCTCATAATCAACCCTTGTTGTGCACCATGTTGTGGGAGGACCACCGTGGTACTTCTCTGCGAGGAGGAACCTGTTGTAATGATGCTTGTATCCCAATTACTATGCCCACCTAGGGCATCTGTATTTGAGGATCTATATGAACTTGTCTCTGTCTCGGTCGTGGCCCCTATCCTCTATGTGGCTATCGATGGAGGACCTTGTCCACCACCGCCATCACCGCCATCCCCATCTAATCCATCCTCATCATCTGAATCATCATCATCACTACCACTCCACTACTCTGGAGGTGGCATGATCCTACATCTCATGTTTCCTGAGGAATGGTCAAACAGTGAGGAAAAATTATAACATACCATGGTGCATAGGTTGTTGTAACTCCAGGATCTATAATTTGGCGAAGCGGAACCCATACTATCGAAACCATCTAATCAAAACTGGCTCTAGCTTGTTGCGGCCTAATCTGTGGACCAATATCAAAGGTCTCCCTAGCCTTGGCGCCGTACCACATCTCGGTTTAGAGCACATCCTGAATGTCCCCAAACTATCTCTCGACACTGATCAATCCTATAATACTCTATGATGTATCCACGGTTGTCCATAATAAAATGCTCTACCATGGAAAGACTGAGCTCGATTGCATCCTCTGGCCACTGATAATCCCTATAAGGCCTCCACACAATCATGTGTTGTTGAATATCATCAAATGCACATGGTAAAAATATGTATCCCCCATATGGCCATGTACATCATCACCAATGGGAGCCCAACCAAATCACCGGAGGCCCATCCATGGCCCGAGCTCATAACGCTCTTGTAGGGCGACCAATAGTTATATGGTCCCAAGCCCGTATCTAATAAGTGTGCCTAGACCTACCATTTTCTCGACGATAGTATGTAATCAAGTAAAGATCCCAAGATAAGTGTGTCGATGCACCGACCCCAACAATATCGCTCTCCTCTAAGAAGGCCCCGAATCACAGTAATCAAACCTAAGGGGAATGATGTGCCCGTATTGTCGATGTAAGAGGGATATACCACAAGAGTCATGAGATACACCGGCATGCGATGAACCTCGGATCGGAAATACAATGATGAATGTGAACTGTCATACCTCGTCGAGGTATCTCATCTACACCAAAAAGCTCTATCAAATTGTCTGTAAGTTGTGTGGCATCAGTCTCATACTCAATCAATCTCCCCATGATCGAGACTCGTAAGATCCTCCACACGTCCTCAAGATTGGCCATCATCTCACTGGTAGGCGGCTGAAACACTAACTCTCGTTATGTCACCACTCGGCTAAAGTTGTAATCAAACTATGATTCATAATGATTGTTGGCATCCGCACCACATAGGTAAGCCGACCACATACAATGTAATATCCAAATACTCAAATACTTCCTCTCACGTCGCGAGAGGGAAATATCGAGGTTGGCCAATCGGCCATATCACTCCTACACTTGCAACACGGGTAGATGCCTCTCAAAAAATCGAACAAAAAAACTTGTTAGATTTTTCTTCTATCTCACATCAGCTAGCACTTGGCCTATTTTCATCTTTAAGTTCTTCTGGCATTCCCTACGTTCTTCTACATTCCTCCGAACAACTTTCCATTTTTCTTCTAAGTGTTCAACAACACGTTTTGCCACATGCGTGCTCGGGCGGCACATGCGTGCCCTTGTTGGGTGTGCATACAATGACACATGCGCCCACACTTGGACACTGCACTCACATACATGGCATGCACACGCGTAACCTAATTTAGCCCCATCTTATCGATGCTTGTGCATCTCTCATGATGCGTGTGCGCCCCTTTTAATGCACGCACACACACGCATCCGTATCCACTTTTCCCTTTTCCAATGTGTGTGCCTCCATTCCTACCCATGCGCGTATGTGCACTGTACTTCACTTACGCACACCCGATACCCTTACGTGCCTATAAGGCATGCGCATGTGTTTAGCCCCCTAAATACCCTAATAAATGTTATTAAATGATAAATTTGACAAGAAAGGATGGGGTACTCACATAGGGTCCATCGTCCTACATCCGTGTACTCACAAACTATGTTTTCCCACCTCGTGCGCCTTTGAATTCGTGTCATCTCTCTCTCGGGGTCGAACAAAAGTAAATATCAAATTGATAGGGTCACTATCAAATGAATTACTCATGAATGATTTTACCTCGCCGAGAGGGGTATATATATGATCATTTTTACCTACCCCGATGCATTCTCTGCCCACCGTGTGATGGCCAAAATACATCATTTCACCACCGTGATCATTCTAAATTCTTCTATTACCTGTTATGAGGATTATTTTTATTAAATAATTATTTTTGACCCATTTCCAACCCATTTGGGCATATTTTTTGCCACTTGCGCTGTTTCTTTCCTGGGGCAATTTCTCTTGCTTTGGTGATCTCTCCTATTCTAAAAATTCTTCTCAATCAAAAAAATTAAAAATTGCAAAAATCATAATTTTCTAAAAATCACAAATTATTCGAAAATCCTAAAAATTGTAAAAATTCAAAATTTTGCAAAAATTTGTAAAAGGCTCATACATAGCTGAAATTTGTGTCACACGTATGGTATTCATCTCACATCTTGCTTATTTTTTCATGTGTTTTAGAAACAACAACTCATGTGGATCATATAGATCTACAATCATTTACAAAGCTAGATTGCTTGCTTTGTTTGTACTCTGGGGCACAACAAGTTGTCTGGTACTATTTCGTAGCGCACAATGCTTTTCATTGGACCCAAGTGTCCTCCATCAATTCCCCTCGCATGTATCCTTGCTTGGGGCACCAATTTTAACCCTTTTCATTTATCATGAACATTTGGGAACTAAAGCTCGATAACAAAACATTTGTGTAACTATCTTAAACGTTGTTGGTTTGAGTATGTGTGTTTGTACTTGTTTCCTTGTTAGGTCAGCTTGTTTACTTCTCGTATTGCATTGCATTTTGTATGTTGCATGGAGTTGGAATTTTAGAAATGGATAATTGTTCATACTATGGCTTTTCATGTCATTTTACACTTTTATCATATGCTTATATTTTTAATAAGGACCGATGATGAAGATTTCTAGTAATGTGATGAAAAGAATATTGTTTTACATGATATTGGATTGTTGATAGCTCAATATCCCTTCCTTGTTATTTTTCTTCTATATCCCTTTCTTATTTCTTCCCTATTCTACTATTTCACTTGGGACATCCTGTCCCTCCTTATTCTTCTATATATTTCCTTCTTCTTTTCGATCATCGATCAACCTCTTCCATCACCCCATCGACACTCGAGGGGGCATCCTTCACTCTACTAATTTTTCTTCCACTCCATAAAAAATTATTTGTTTGTGCTTGTCTACTTTCTTTGAAGTGGCGTAGCTTACGCCACCCCAAAGAGGGGAAAATGTAGACACCTATAGTTTGATCAAGGCAATATTATTCCTAACATTGTACTAGCTCTTCTCCTCCGTCAAAAAATTGATGACACTTCGTCAATTAGGCTTCATTTCCTTCAAATCCTCTTAATTGACCCTTATACATTGATAAGCCTCTTTATTGCAATTGACTAATAAATCTTCTTATTAGCTAGCTCTCACTTCCAATGCTTCCAAAATCAATCAAAACCCCCTCCAGATGATCCCAGAAAGCTACCTAAGCCTACTTGGGACCCCTAATTAATCCCACAAGATTAATTAGCCTCTAAACCTAGTCAAATCTTGCTTTGACTTGCTAAAAGTGCATTTCACTTTCCAAAGTCCATTTCATTTGGATTTCACCTTTTTGGACTTACCTTTTGTCCCACATGCATCCAAAACTTCCCTTTCTTGAAAACAGAAATCTATAAATAGACCCCTACCCCAAGTCATTTTCTAAGAACACTTCTCCTTCTTTAGGCTAAACTATAGTATTTTTGCTAGGATTTAGAGCATTCTTCATTGTTATTGAGCTATCATTATCTATTGCATTTTCCAACTCAAACTTGAGTAAATGAGAAGAACCATATGACCTTGTAACAATTAAAGTTGAGCTCTCACTCTCAAACCCTTGAGCATCAAACAATCAAAAACGGATTGATATGATCTTTATAGGTTCATATTTTGTAGCTTTCAAAGAGTAGAGAGTAGTATACATGTTTAGTTTGATGTTATTTCAAAGTTATAATGCATGCATAGGAGTAGCTCTTATTTATCTCTTATCTAGATGGTTCGTAGTTGATTTTGTGAAAGCTTTGGGGTTTCTTTAGTGTTCTAACCTCATTTTCATAGCTTTCTTAACTTACTCATGTTCACACACTCCTTGTACTTCACTATTTGCAAATTTGCTTCTACACCCCTATTAGGTCTTCCTTAGACTACTATCGGGGTTTTTATAATTGTGTGTGTATTTCGGATATGATAAGTTGAAATAGGGAAAAAACAAACAAAATGAAAATGAAGTAGAGGTTACAAAACTTGTCATATGTAATTATTATTTTATATTGGTGGTTGATATTTTTAATATCAATTAATTGTTTTACAAACCTGTTTTTGCATGATTATTTTTTATAATGAAGACGAGGTTAAATCATTTGAAGGATTTTCAAGGAATAAAGACGAAGGAATAAGTTCAAAGGGAGAGTGAGACATTTCAAATATTATACGTAAATCATTATCTTACTTTTCACTTTTATTTTAAAAATAATTACACTATTATCACATTTTGTTTATTATTATGTTATGCAGTACCTTGAAAAAAACACTTATTTGTATTTGATGCAAATGGGTTGTTAACTAAGAAACTAGATTAAAAAAATTAAAATGAAAGACTATCATATCGAAACCAAGGAAAGGATATCCATTTTCTAGCCTCCATGTTAGAAAATTTTCTATTCACATTCTAGTCTTTATTTGATATATATTCCAACATAGGGGAATTGACAAAGAAATTACTTGTACAAGTCAAAGTTGAGAAGCGTCATTTATTTTGTTGGGGTATAGAACATTGTGAAAAATATACATAACTTATATTAAGCACTTGAATGCAATTTGGGATGATCCGTGTTCCTCTCATAATGATTCAAGTACTATTGTTGTTGACCCCTATAAAAAAAAGTGTTCCTTTGGAAAATTTATCTTATCCTCTAAAGATTTCAAAAATGACAAACGACTTATCACATTGTTTACAAACCTACCCTTAATTTAGGGTGAAGAAGATGGAAGGGAATTTATGAAATGTTCTAGTTTATTTATATAAGAGCATGCTCCATAGAAGCTCAATCAGGGCTTGGGTTTTCTCATTCCAGGAAAAAAATTGAATTATTGTAATGCTCCAATAAGTTAGTTGCTTTTGTACATTATATCACAATAATTTTACTAAAAAAATAATTAATTTGAATGTTAGAATTTACTTGATAGCATATGTTGATGTGGGATTGATGGATGTTGAGTTACCGAATTTATAGTTCGGATTTTTTTATGTTGATAACAACATTATTAATTGCAATACTCTAATAACTCTTTCACATTATCTTGCAACATTTTTATTAAAACAATAATTAATTTGAAAGTTATATTTTATTGATGGTATATTGGATTTGATTAATTTTATTATTATTATTTAAATTAGTATTTAGTTTTTTTCCGAGGTAGTTAAAGTATTGAAGTCTTACATTGGTGGTTCCAACAATCTTTTTATCTATTATATATATTTACTAAAGCTATAAAAATACACAACATAAAGAAAAAAAAATTGGAATTTAATGTTAAGGATGTGTTTAATTTTTTTATTATTATTATTATTTAAATTCATATTGAGAATTTTTTAGATTTTACTATTGGAAAATGAGACTAAACTCATGCAAAATTCAATTAATATCTAGTTCAAAAAATTGGTGTTTATTTAAGCTAAATAAATTATGTAATCACATTTTGTTTTGCTTTTAAAATAAAAAATCTTCAACAATTGTTATGGAAAACTGAAAACAAGTCAAACAAGAAACAATAAATCCTCAATTTTATTTCTAACTACTTTGTCATATAAATATTATTGCGAGAAATAAACATGATCTTGAATGTGTGTGGCATATTTGATAATGTTGTTTGTAAAAGGTTTAATGTTAATTACGTGAATATAACGAATACCAATATTCAACACTTATAAACCGAATATTGATGATTTTGGGCTTTTTATGTGGACTAAAATATGTCCAAATTTAACAAAATTATGGTTTTTTCTACATTTCGAAATTCCTTGCTTATAGATTTGTATAGATGTTGATTCAATTTCTTTACTCACATGGACACACATTTTATAGAGGGGGCGTGGATGCAACAAGTTGACAACATCCATTATGCATCTACATAATTGATATTTTACTATGACATGTATGCATACATACACATCAAAATGACAAATTATGTGAACACCTAATTTTTTTATAGAACTAGTTAGTTGCTTTGGTGCTAGTGTATTATGCATTTATTGATCATTGATCTAAGTTAGGCTCTTTTGGCACATTATGTCTTGCACTTATTGTGTTTCAGAAAAAAAAATAACTTTGCGTTTTCCTTTGTCAACTTCTTAGTCTTCTCTATGGGCCATGTTTGTCTTGTTTCTTGTGATTTCTCCTATTTCTCTTGCTCGCTATCCCTTCTTGTGGTTTTCCTTTTTTTTATGTATTTTTTCATTTCTAATGAGAACTAGTCATGTCAATTTTGCATCTGTTATGGAAAAGCTTTTTTAATCTTAGGGGTTCTTTTTGCCCATGGTGTTTAGCTTGTGTTTGTTGGTCTTTTGTACTATTTTCTGTCGGTTTGCATACCAATAAAGTCCTAATTTGACTTCATGGATTCTATAAATTCAAAGGTGCACTAATGCATTTAGGAACAAAAAAGAAACACACAAGGTAATCATGAGTGAATTATACTTCTAGTGTGCGGAAAGAATATTTATATTTCTAAAGCATCCTTGTACCAAAATCATATTTCAAGCATATAGAGAAACATATACTCTAGTAGTTTGCAATCATTAGAAAGATAAAGGTTGGAGAAATTACACTACACATGACTATTTGTTAAAATGTAGTTTATTTACATAATAGGCATCCTACAAGGGTAATCGGGGGTAACGGTGTTAGACTACAATGTTTGTGTTTCGTTAACAATTAATCCGACCTTAAATTTGACATCTATTTGACTGTCATAAGACAATTTCAACCTTAAACTTATGTCCATTTGACCATCACTTAGAAGATTTTTATTTTTTGGAAAAGTCCATCAAAATTTGTAATATCTTGCTCATACGATGAGTTTGGAGCTCATTATTTTTCTTATAAGGTTTTTTTTAACCCCACACAATGGTGCAGCTAAATTGTTGCCATTTGTCATCGATTAATGGAAAATTCGCAAAGAAGTAATAGAGTTATTAACCAACGTGGCATTTGACAAATCCAAAAACAAGGGCCTTGAGGTTAATATCTCTTGCCATTTTTTGCGGTTGTATGTTTTTGTTGACATATGTACTGGTTGTATTTAATTGCTAATTAATTCTCTATTTGTTTTCTTGAATGTCGACACAAAAATCGTGAGGCATTGGCAACACTTGGGTCTTAGTGGGTAACCATTTTCATATTAGCCTGTCAAAAAAACTTTTGTTGAATCTACGGAATTTTCCCGCATATTAACGGGAACTCTAACAATGTCAAGGAAAACGTGGGATCCTAAAGGTTTGATATGTAAGAAAATAAAGCCCGGTGGACAAGCATGGATATGGACAAAGATGGTGGAGGTGGAAAACACGGAGAAACTATAGGCACGACAGGTGAAGATGGAGATGACGATCGCAACATGAGATTTGTGTGGAGGATGATGATAGAGACTTGGATAGAGGGCATCATTCATAAGGGGTCAAAGAAATATCTTGGATAGAAATCACCCGCATTTAAGGAGAAGAATGTCTTTGGAGATAATCATGTGGAAGAGTCGTTGCAGAGGTTTGTCGGAGAGAGCTTAGAAATTAATGCTTTTGCGAAACAATGACAAGGGGAAGGACGAAAATGTTGTCTACCATTTGAAGACAGGGAAATGGGAGGAGGTAAATAAGATAAAGTTGAATCTTGACTTTGTGAAATCCATTCGTGAAACCCCGGATATGGAGATTGCAAGCATTGATTCAAGCTGGGAAGGTTCATCTAACCATTCGGAAAACGTAAATTCCTCAAATACTTTCCACCATTGCTCCTATTTTTATAAAGAGGGCTTTCAACCGGGAAGGATAGGGATTTTGTTCTCCGAGAGGGGCCCTAGTTTTGGAACTCTAGAGGCTTGTGTGTGCTTCTATGGACCCCCTTCTTTTTACTAAAGTTGAAAAGATTTATGCAAATCCCAAATTGGATTCGTGGTTATTTAGTACATATATACATACTACCTGTGGATCTAGATAATATTGATATGTTGAGGTTGATGGCTAGTGCAGACCAATTATTTATAAAAATATAAACGTTCAAATACATACTTCTCCATTATATAACATGTTGAAATGTCAAATGAATTATATATCCATAGATAGCCTGTGAAAATAGGTTGAAGCTCATAATCCTTTTACGATGATCATGTTAAAATTGGTATGGTGTATTTATTAGTTGTGAAATTACATTGTTATATGATATTTATGTAGCTATCTAGATTAAATTCTTATTATTGTGTTTTAAAAAAAAACACCTCTCCTCAAAAATTTCCCCTACAATCATATAATCACGGACTGAGCCCTCCATAACCATATCTCTACATTTCTAATTCCTAGTATTTGTAACCATGGAATTGTAATTGTATGATTCGAGATTTTTCTTGTGTGGGCCCTTCCAATTTTTCTATGGGTTTATGTGGGTCATTGGGCCTTGTTTTTCGGTTTTCCCCTTCTTATGTGTCGGTTTGAATGCCAATTGGGTCTTAATTTAAATTCAAGAACACTATAAAAACATAGGTGAAATTGTGCATTTATGATCGTTGTATTGAAATATAACAAAAGATTATATCGAAAGCAACTCAAGAATATCTCATTGTGAATTGAAAGCATTTATGACACATGTAGATCGAAACACTTATTTTTTATCGGTGTTCATTATAGTGAAAGTCAGATACACATTGGGTTCACTCGTTGAAAACATTTAGGACACATGTAGATTTGCACATCCTTCTAGATACTAATGTTTATTGTTTAAGCAACTCAAGAATATCTCATTGTGTTGAAAGTATTTACAATAGTGAAAAAAGTGTTCATTAGAAAAGTCGGACAATACACATTGGGTTCACTCGTTGAAACTACAATATACTTTTGTGTTAGTTTCAAAGATTTGCACATCCTTCTAGATACTAATAATATAGATAATCACAAGCCCCCAAAACATTCATTGTGTTAAGCAACTCAAGAATATCTCATTGTGAATTGAAAGTATTTACAATACGTGCAGATATGATGCATTTATTTCTTTATCAAAGTGTTCATTATAGTGAAAAGTCAGAGAAGCAGAGAATACACATTGGGTTCCCTCGTTGAACACTACAATATACTTTTTGTGTTAGTTTCAAAGATTTGCACATCCTTCTAGATACGATAATATAGATATCACAAGCCTCCAAAACATTCATTGTGTTAAGCAACTCAAGAATATCTCATTGTGAATTGAAAGTATTTACAATACGTGCAGTTATGACGCATTTATTTCTTTATCAAAGTGTTCATTATAGTGAAAACTCGGAGAAGCGGACAATACACATCGGGTTCCCTTGTTGAACACTACAGATATACTGTTTGTGTTAGTTTCAAAGATTTGCACATCATTCTAGATACTGATAATATAGATAACACAAGCCCCAAAACACTCATTGTGTTAAGCAACTCAAGAATATCTCATTGTGAATTGAAAGTATTTACAATACATGCAGATATGATGCATTTATTTCTTTATCAAAGTGTTCATTCTAGTCAAAAGTCATAGAAGTAGACACTACACATTGAGTTCTCTCATCGAACACTGCATTTTATTTGGTGTGTTAGTTTCAAAGATGATATATCCTTCTAAGAAAGATCTTTAGCAAGATCTGTTGTCCCATAGGCTGTTTTTTTTTTTTTGTACTCGTGGATGTTAAAAGTTGTTCTTCTACTACTACTATCCTTCTAAGATATTATTAATAATGTATAGATAACACAAGCCCCAAAACATCCCCATTTTTTATCGTGTTCTTCCAAGAGGTTTTTTATTAGGATTTTGAAGGAGATCAAATTTTTAAAGATGTCTGCAGGATTCTTGAAAAGCGAAGTTTTGGAGCCCTAGAGCAGACAAACAAGATCGTCAAATCAAATATTGCCTGCGTGACAATTGCCAAAACCTTGCACTAAGGGTCATGGTAGAGCACTAATGCTGGTGACAATTTCAGACAAACCTTTTGGGCAGATTACCAAAAAAATCTAGCAGTCATCTTGTCATGGCCATACCTCTTTTTTTGTAATATGTGGAACATAAGAGCAATAGCTCCATATCTCTTCTCAGAAATCACTAACTTCCATGGTAATGACACCGAAATAACAGCTCACATCTCTCCTTGTACATAGCAGCTCCCGTCTCTCCCATATCAAAGGTGCAGTAAATTAATTCATTCAAAATTAGTAATGGGACAGGAATAACAGCTCACATCTCATAGCAGCTTTTGCATCTCTCCACATCAAAGATACAGTAAATTCATTCATTCAAAATGTCGCTGTGTACATTTTATTTCCATTCTTCCATGGTTTATTTTGCCATAGTTTTGCAGTATTGTTTCATGCTACAGCTCTGCAATTTTATTTTATGTTGAAATTGTTGTAGTTTCTGCCTATGACACATTCAGGTTTCGCAATTTATAGTGTTGTCCACCTGTTCAATACAAATCAAGTACACTAAATGTTCTGACGAAGGTTTTCTCTTCGTGTTGATTTTTATGGGCCCTTTGCCTCGCTGCATTGACCTGCTCTGCGCTGTCTATTTCTCACCATTGCCTCACCATTGGCTCACCATTGTTTCTCACCTTTATAATTTATTACTACTTCAGGTGTGATTATTTATGCAATTAGGTATTTCTTTTACTGTTTTATATGTATGTATACCTGACTGCAATGTTTATGGGTAGATGTATTGCATAGTTGATGTACAAGTAAAACAGAATGATACCCGAACTCTGTGATTAGGTGTACCAGTTACAGTGTGTGTGTGTGTGTGTGTGTATTTCTTTTGGGAATTTGAAAATATCCCACCTATTCATTTAGGTTAAAATTAAATGTGCAAATAGCTTCTATGATAACTTATAATGATACATATAAAAAGAATCTTCAAAATGAATATAACACCAATCGTATCTAAGGCATGCAGCAATCAAAATCATCATCAGACTCATCATTGCCTCACCATTGGCTCACCATTGTTTCTCACCTTTATAATTTATTACTACTTCAGGTGTGATTATTTATGCAATTAGGTATTTCTTTTACTGTTTTATATGTATGTATACCTGACTGCAATGTTTATGGGTAGATGTATTGCATAGTTGATGTACAAGTAAAACAGAATGATACGCCGAACTCTGTGATTAGGTGTACCAGTTACAGTGTGTGTGTGTGTGTGTATTTCTTTTGGGAATTTGAAAATATCCCACCTATTCATTTAGGTTAAAATTAAATGTGCAAATAGCTTCTATGATAACTTATAATGATACATATAAAAAGAATCGGCTTCAAAATGAATATAACACCAATCGTATCTAAGGCATCGAGCAGCAATCAAAATCATCATCAGACTCATCTTGCATGCACCTCAATAACTTGTCCTTGGCAATGATCTTAAAGCTTGAATCATGTTTTTGCTACAATGGGACCCTAGAAAAAACCGGTAGCACCCCCATCCTCATTTATCTGCTGCACCTCCTCATGGGCAACATCCCATTGTGTTGTTGGAGTCTCAATAGTAAGTCGTCTTGTGTCTAGAGATGCAACCCAGTGAACCACAACTAGCTTCTCCACTCTTGGAGAGAGAAGCCTATTCCTCGTGATAGTGGATGAACCTATAAATGGACCAATTGTCTTTACGACAGAAGAACCAGGCCTCCACACTTCATTTTTTTTCTTTTTTTAGGGTTATTTTGGGAAGGGGGGGGTTTCCTGCCCCCAACAATGAAAGACGTGAATCACAACTAGCTTCTCCGCTCTTGGAGAGAGCAGCCTATTCCTCTTCATGGTGGATGAACCTATAAATGGACCAATCATCTTTACAACAGAAGAACCAGGCCTCTGCTCTTAGTTTTCTTTTTTAGGCTTTTTTTTTTTGGGGGAGGGGTTTCCTACCCCAATGAAAAAACGTGGAGTCTCAATACTAAGTTGTCTTGTGATCTAGTGAAGCAAGCAACAGTACATGGACCAATCCTCCCTACAACAGAAGAACCAGGCCTCCGCCCTTCAATTTTTCCTTTTTTTTATATTTTTTTGTTGTGTTTTTCCTGCCCCCAACCATCAAAGAGTCTGCCCTTCATTTTTTATATTTTTCATTTTGTGGTTTGCCTGCCCTCAACCATCTAAGATAATCAGGGGTGCCTTGGCATGTCCTCAAGACAGATGGGATCAATTCAGTATCCTCTAAAATGTCTCGAGGACATCCAAAGGTCCCAAACTCTGTTTGGACTCTGTTGGCAACTAGATGTTCCCAAGGGCACAATTGTGTCCCCAAACAAAGTTGAGGAATCGGGATGTCTAAACATCTCCTGGACATTGGACATTGCCATGCAAGTGTGACCCCGTCCACAAATGGGATTGGAGACATCTAAATATCATCGGGATGTTGAGGCATCCCCAAGCTGCCCTCAGTATGCTTAGACATCTCGAAATGGATAAATAATTAAAATGGGAATGTCACCACGCGAACCCATGTCTAATGGTAGGGGATGGCGGAGAAACAAAATGTAGCTTTAAGCAAGCTAAAAGCTAAGTTAAAAGTATGTAAGACAGAATGTTCAGTTCTGCAGAAAAATAAGAAATACGAGAGATTACTTCAAAGAAAACAAAAGAATATTTCATGACAATAAAGGACAAAAACAAATGTGTGCAGCCAACATTAAGGAATAATAAACTACAGAGAGCTGTGATAATGTTTTAATGATCAACACTAATAAAATCACTCGAATGCTGTAAAATTATTGATTACGAGGAGCTATGATTTGCAAGATTGAAACAATTACTCGTTTGAATTCATATTAATCTCAAGAACAATGTCTCCAAACACTGAAACATTGTAATACGGCCTTCCACGAAACTATCAGTGGAAGAAACTTATTGAAATACTTGCACAATATTGAATTTTCTGACTGTTGTAGGCCTTCATGGAGCTTCTAAACGTCTTGAATGTCAAAATGTTTTCTGGGAATTCTATAGTTGGAAGAAAATTTTGAAACACTTCACCAACTTGATTTTTTCCTACTATTTACAGAACCTTGGCCTTCAGATTCTTAAGTATGCTTGATTTTATATGAAAGGAATTTTGGTGCCTTTTTGACTGCTCTTTACCATATTCCCATTGAAAGGTAAATAATAAATGTACACGATGGACTATGATATAACTCATGAAATCTCTGAATATATATTTTATAAAAGGCCGGGTAACACATGGGCATGTAAAAGACGTGTTATATATTTAGCCTCTGAAGAGTCCAATCTTCAAATGTAAAGGACAAATTTTATATATTATCAGAACAGTTTACAAGGAAAATAAGGACCAGGTATTCACCTTAGAGAACTGATAGACTGCTAAAAGCCTGAACAAAATTCTAAAATTCGTATGTAATGGTACACCAGCTAAAAATTAGTGCCCCGCAACAAGCATTAAACAAAACTGATCCCTTTAACCCTGCCACTTGTACAGTAGATATAGTAATATGCAAACAGTAACTAACCTGATACTGCCCATTAAAGATGTTAGAACGATGTTGATATAAACTATATCCGCAGGGGACTCCCAGCCATGGAGAGGAAATTATAAGACAAGGGTTACACTCTCAAGTATATATTTTGATGCAACGCATTCCCACACTTAGTTCAAAGAAAATGCCCCCCATATGATGCTCCAACGTAAGGCCTACGATATTGAGTGTCGTCTCTGTCTTGAAGCTGTTGATTTGGTATCAACAGGATTCACAGAATTAGGACTTGCAGAACTTCCAGATATCTCTGAACTCCTGATTTCTGAATGCGCTTTGTTTGTCCATAACTTGTGGAGTATCTTCTTTGATCTTGATGGTAACAAAAATATGCCTCTTGATTTTATGTTTTTCACTGCAGTTTGATGCATGTTATTCCGTTCTCTTTCAGCTTCAGCTATTCTAATCTTCATAGAAGCTAGATCTCCTCTTAAAGTTTTATAGTCGTCATGAACTGCTTCCCACTCATCTTCAACATTTGTTGCTGACTGAAAACTTCCTTGGGATCCATTTTCTGGAGGTAATAATGCTTTGACACTATTTGGTAAGTCATTCAGCAAGAATCCACCTGTCATGGAAGCTCTTACTTGCTCAAAGAAGAGCACCTGCACAACCACGCGCAAAGGTAAACGTTCGTTTTGTGCAGCATGCATGCAAGCATCCATGGATAACTTCTTACAATCCATCAAACTGCATATCTTTTTCTTTTCACTCTTTGTAAGCCGAGGATGCTCCTGCACATTCAAAAATGGCAAATAAAGTTTAAACTTTGAATTGAAAAGAGGTGGGGCATATGCTGTCCAACTCATTCTGGATTGACCCTTCAACTCTTGATATTTTTATATTAGCCTCAGAAGATTAAGCAACTACAATATTATTGCATTCGTCGAATTTAATACACCAAAAAATACATGCAAAAGTAGGAATTTACCTTCAAATATATGTCGATGGCCCTATACAATGTATCATGCACAGGTCGTGCAAAATCAGATATAGATTCAGCAAGATTGATAAACTTGGGCAGAGGAAGGTGTGGGTCACGAGCAATTTCTGCCAGGTATCCATCAATGAGTTTTGCTACACTCAACTTGGAACTATGAGTAGCAGAATTTGATATTCTACCTTCAGAAAGTTCTATGTTTTCAGAAGATCTTGTTCTCCTCTCATATGGCAGTTTTGCTTTGTCAGGACTTGCTCGAGGACTCTGGTCCTGCGCCAGAAAATGCTCCAGTATGCACTGCACAAGATCTACATCATACAAAGAATCATTTGTGCATGATAAAGATGGAATCAACAAGTCACTGAGAGAAGCTTCTTCCAATTGAAGCCCTATTCTTCTTGCAAGTTCCATTTTGGAGGAGGTTTCTGCTCCCAGTATAGTAGCAGCTTTCAATAGCTTAAGCAAAAAGTTACAAGAAGTTGATCCTTTTTCTGGTGGTAACAAATTTACAATAGCTTCCAAAAGAAGCCTGTGCTTTGCTGCTGTCTCTACATAGTCATCTGAAACTGATCCATTTCCATTTCCGACAGCATCTTTGAGTTCACGATCCTTTGAAACTCCAGGCAACCATCGAAGGGTGTAAACCTTCAGCGCTTCTCCTATTAACTCATGTGACATTCTTCCCTTGGTTTTAATGGCAATCATTACTCGTTGATACAAATCAATATCAAGTTCACAAATGTCCTCAATCCACCAATCTTTTGGAACATGGCGATGTTTGCGACTTTGATTTCCATTACACAGAGGACTATTACCATTTGCCACACATGGTTGATCAGTTGCCAATTTTGCTCTTGTGTAAGTGAAGGACCAATCAACCTTTGCAGGATCAACTGATGTCTTGGAAGCTATCGAGTCAATACATCTCCCTACCACCTTTAGGTCCTCCGACCAGGGTGATAGCAATTTAGTAGTCTGCAAGACAATAACAGAATCTTTCCAGCTGCGAAATATGCTCGAGCTAAAAAACACCTCAATTTTATATATTAAATTACCCTTCTCAATTGGTTCTGTCATCCCCAGATATTCAGCAGCGCAGCGAACTGGAAGAACATTGTAGGCATTCAAAGTAACAATAATTCCATAGCAGAATTTGGCACAGATCTCAAAAGCCGCTGGCCCTCCAGGAAAATCAGGAAGATCCACTTCATCATTCTGTAACTCCCGGGATTTAGCAACCAAACTCTGTAAGCAGATGCTCTTAGATGAAAGAGGAAACTGCAGGTACAATGTTGCACAGTTCAGTTGAACATCAGACGGTACAATGCTAATTTAGTGCAAAGGAAATTTCTCCTTTTGAAAGAAAGTTCTGCCAACATAATTTGTAGGTTATCCTGGCCTAGAAATAATATAGAATAATCTTCATCAAGTAGAACTAACATCAAGAGGTTATCTAGCATAAACCATTTTAAAATGTCAATTTTGCTACATTAATGACAACACTAACAAAAAACTTTAAACCATCAGATAATCGAAAGGATAAGAAAATAATCAACATATACCTCTAAGATTTTGTATGATGTATCTATGAATGTCCCTAATCAGAAGGGCAGACTTATACTTTGTCACTAAACAGATTAAGAACCTTTGAACTATCAGCAGCAAAACATATTCCAATACAGATTCTTCATTACTCTTGACTCAGATGATTAAACAGCTGCTGTCCACTTACAGGTGAAACTATCTCATGATTATTATGTGCTTATTTATAGGATGTATCCATAGTACATTTCTTAAGAAAACATGCTAAGAAAGATACATGATCACTCCTAGATTGACAACCAAGTCAAAGTACTCTAAGACAAATACAATGCACTAGCAAGGGCATTTGGAAGAGAATAACTTAAAAAACTGTCATACATGGTCAGTTTTTCCCAAATTTAGGAGTTTCAATATTCAAATCCACAAATTCACAAAGATGGAATATAGTTGTTGGAACTTTTCAGTCATTCTATAAAGTGTCATTTCCTAATCTGCAAGTATTTGGGAACCGGAAGACAAATGACTATCTCACAGAGGTTTTAAGGCAAAAAAGGGATGTGAGGTCATTGAGGAGCCAGCACCAATTGTATTTAGCAGGGAGTGAGAAAATAATTAATCAGGAATGCGGCTAAAAACAATCATGAAGTTTTGTCTTATCATTTGTAGGTAGAAGCAAAGAATTATAAAATGAAGTTTGATTAGATAAGAGCACTACAAGAGAATGTCATTGCATACCCAACATAAATGTAGGAAACTTGAAATAGATTTTTAGTCTAGAATTTAATTGCTTGTATTACATTGATCTCTACAGGAACTCAACAGTCATGCCTAAATACAATGCTTCATGAAGCTCTATTCCATTCACAAATTTTGAGATATGAGAGACACAAAAATTACCTTGTGGAGATAGAACTTTGCACCTTCAACATTTACAATAATGTCACTTGGCAGCTCTGTTGCCACACGCCTACACAAAAAGATCATTAAACTTAAATAAAATATCCATATCATAGAACAAGCTAAGATACAAAACATTATGTATATACCGAATTCATATAATATATATCCCAGTTATCATTTGTTACAAATCTCAAAATTCCATTGAAAAAGGTAAGCTCGATCACCCACAAATGCCCTAAATTTCCTTCTTTGCATCTGAATTATTTACCAAGAAGCACTTTGCAACCACTAACGAGAAAGTGAAATACATCAACACAGAACGCTTTATGAATTGAAAATGAAGGCAAGGCATCTTCGTCCTCCATTGTCTTAAGAAGTGGAACAAAGATAGTCACAATCATCACTCACGAAATCATAACCAATATACAATCAATTACTGTATGTTCCCCATCCTATTATGGAAATATGACAAGTGAAAGGAAGACACAAAATTGTACACAAAACTTTGAAGTTATCATATGATATCCCCTACATTCAAAAATTCTGCCACAAAGTTCTTGCATAACAAATAGAAGGAAATTTGAAATATTATTCCAAATTGAGATGCTCCCTCAATTATGTATTTTTTGATGAAAAAGATCTTATATTATATTAAATGCAACATGATACAAGATTCTCTCAACAAAAAAAGTGGGCGGTATGAGAGCACGCCCCAAAGCCACAAACACACTAGGCCATGCCTAGAAAGCAACAAAAATTACTAAGTGTTAAAAACAAAACCATTCAACGATGAAGGAACATAAGGACTAGGAGAACCGAAGGACCCCTGAGAAGCAGGAGCAACAAAGTGTCCCTTCTTCTCCTTATATTTCGTGACAACAGTCCACGGCGCCTGTGGGGAGCCAATGCAAGCGGAGGGACTGGGCGAGGGCTATCCGGACTCGGGTCAGAACTACAGTTACCCTGCCATTGTGATGTGTAACTGCCACCGATTTACAAGCCCTTTTAATAATGTCATTCAACTTTTCCTTTACGAAAAAAAATATTCCGAAAAGAAGAACCAGCACATGCTTCCAAAACCAATGATATAAAACTCTCCAGACTAAGACATCAAGAACACAATTCAGCGTTCTCTAGTTCCAGAAAGGTCAATAAGCTCAAGTAATTGTTAAATGTTAAATGAATGCAATAACAAAACAACTAATTGAGCTTTGCTTTGCCATCATCCAACCTCATTCTAAGAAATAGGACAGTTGAAGCCTCTTCTAAAGCCTGTTTAACCAAATAGGAAAGCCAATTCAAAGCCTGCAAAGATTTCCTAACCCACAAAATAATATAATGATAGAAAATGATTGGTTGTTTTGTTTACCGGGTCACTGAACAGTTTACGGGTCAATAAAGAATGATAGAAACAAATTCCTAAGAGACATTTATAATGATTGTCCATTTTGGTAGCTACGATTTTAATTGAAGACATGATGTTTCCAGCCCATAAATATTAATAGTAACTTCTGAAGAAAACTGTGTAAGATTTTTAAAATCAACATTTTGGATCACACTCTGCGATCCATCATCTGGGCAAAATTCATTGCTTCTTCTCTAAGGTTGAGAAATTTTCCTTTTGTGGATGAATTCTCCTTCTCTCATTCATTTCTTGTCTCACTTGTGATGGTTTCAAAAATTTAAAGAATTTGCCATCTTCCAAAGCAATTTTTCATCTGCTTGACACAACTTTCTGAACATAACAAAGATCTCAAACATATTTCCTCAAAATCTTTGCTGTAAGTTTGTGGGGTGCATATGTTTATTTTGATTAGAATACCTGGAATTGAGGGACTCTAGAACCGTAGAAAAAGGGTTAGTATTACCAACCAAACCCAGATCCAGTCAGGAGTAAAATGGATATATTAAGTTCCAAAGATTAAATTACCCTCAAAATAGCTATCAATCCCACCACTTTCTCCATCTGCAGAAGAGAAAAGCCAGACCATATACCAACTGAATCTAAATATACAAATTCGGTCCTTATCCTTCCATAATAGGAATCAATCAGACTGTAAAACTGCACTCCAATCTCCCTCAATGAACTCTCGGAAAGGAAATCCTCGCCCAATTGGCTACACACCATTCCAAAATTGGGGAGAAAGGAGAGGGAAAGCTCGGGACGGATTTAGAAACCCTCACATGTACTCAGCTCACTCTCATTAAAATAAACATCAAAGAAAACAAATGGATTTATTTATTTAGTCCAATAACTTTCTCTTTTTATCCAGAGAGTAGAAAGAAACAACTTGTAATTGCATTCACTCAGCCTGAGCTGCACTCTCTCTCAGCTCTATCATATCCACTTGCCGAGCTTTGAACACAGGAAAGAGGGGCTAAGAAGCAGCCATCTCTCTTTCAATTGTAATCTACACTTTGAAAGGTAAATAATCAGCATGGTACATCACTCTTCTTGCATCTCCCTTTCATTCAACAGACCACCATCTCACTCTCATATTCATTCAAAACCACTGAAATAAAACATCCATCGACAGGGCTGCAAAAACTGTGTGCTAGTGACCATAAGACATCAATATAGGGTTCAATGTCTTTAAAATTCTTATATATTAAACTACATCTATGGAATATTCATGAGTTTGTATCAGTAATTTTTCATTACTCTCATGACCTGAAATAAGTCTTTATGTGCTGCTGCTCATGTGGATATGAAATCAGCACCATCAAATAGCTTAATTAAAAGAAAATAAAACAATTTTTTAATTCATGTTTTGTCGTGTTGTCGTTTTCATTTTATCTTCAAGGATCTTCCTTCCTTTTGCAGTGTTCTCATTTGCACCCAGGTCAATGGGAAAATCAATCCCAACACCCACTTGTGGCAAGTGTGTGGGATTCAGGACTACACGCTCAACTGCTGGCACAAGAATGCAAAGTTTAATGGCAATCATCTCGAAATACCTATGCTGGATTCTCATGAGAGACCTAATATTTTACATATCCATGGATTTTCCCATGATTTGGCCACCTAATTCTTGAAAGGTCACCAGACTCTTATTGATTTGGATGAGCTTCTTGAGATTGCAATGAGGGCAGTCGTAAAATGATTTCTTACTATGTCGTAAATATTTATTCTCCCAAAAGTTTGTTCCGGGCCTTGCATCAGATGATTAATGACTGTATCAATATTGGTATCTCCTTGTTTATCTAGCAGAACACCCACAATGATACAATACTCTAGCCATGTCTTATGCTTGGATGTTCAACCAGAGCATGGATATGGTTGAAAAGTCTTGTTCCATCTTATTTGTAGTGTCGGTACACTACTCTGGATTTTTTCCACCAGCTAAAGAACTAAGCCTTTTTGTTGCTTCCATGGCTGCCTTTATCTAATAATCAGGATTCACATTTTGGTGGAGAATTTTTCTCATCGCCACCTCCATTTCGTGGAAGGTCACCTCCTGCACCTGTTGCACGAACTATGACGCAGGAGCTGGGAAAAAACAAAATCTAACCGGAGAGCCCAAGCCAAACTGAAGTGAGGATGGAAACCATGCTAATGAGGAGAGATCGGCGAGAGATGAAACTAGTTAAGCAAGAGCTTCAAAGAGAGCACCGAACAATCTTCCAAATTGTGATGGGAAGAGAAAATTAGAACAAAGTCTCCTCAGTTTCTAGCCAAAAACCCTCTTTTCTCATACCCAAAATCCAGAATAGCTCCTCTGAATGAAGTTTTGAAAAACACAGTGGAGATTTCAGAAAAGAAGCTTTAGTTAAACAACTTGCATCAAAACTTCATTCAAACCAAGTAATTACAGTGGCAAAAGTGAGTAGATAACAAACAGCAGATGCAGAAATAAATTTTCACAAGCCCAACATTTTCATTACATCTTACGCTCACCTATCCATCAGGGAGAGAGAGAGACTTACCTGAAAGAGCTCCAAATACAACTAGCCAGACCAATGCCTCCTCAAACTGCCATGAACCAAACTTCATTACCTTACCTGACTATGCAGAGTTGTGAAAGTGGGTTGATGAAGAGTACAAAGGGAGGCAACAGCGGCAGTATCCAAAATCAAAATAAATAAAGGTTCCCCATCAGGAAATGATTGGAATCTTATCACATGTGTGAGCTAATTATGAGGAGACGGTGGGAAGAGGGGGTTAATGATATAAGAAGCTATGCAGATATAAATTGTCCCTCGCTTCACCCCCACATTTATAGTATACCTCAAGTTCACCTGTCCTCAGAAGAGGGAGACTAACCTGACAATGCTCCAAATGAAACTAGCCTGACCAATACCTCCTCAAATTACCATGAACCAAAGCTTCATCACCTTACCTGACCATGAGGTATTCTGGAAAATTGGATGATGAACGATAGAAAAGGAGGCAACAGTGGCAATCTCCCAAATCAAAAATAATAAAGGCCGCCCATCTGAAAATAATGGGGATCTTGTCATGTGTGAGCTACTTATAAGGAAAGCGGGGTGATTAGGGTGGTGGGTGTATGAATCTTATGAGATTAGGATGATGTGGGATGCCCTAGGGGCATTTCCCATCATCCACCCGACAACATAGGACGTGCTGATTTCCATTTTCATTATCCTTTTTTTTTCTTGAACTTCCATTTTTTTCTTTGGCTTTGTATCTTTTATCCTTTTTTCTTTCTATCTTCTTCCAATTGGCAATCCTTGACAACCAGTCACAAGAGGTCCTTGAAAAATGGCATCTTATAGATCATCTCTTTGACCTCTTCCTCTTCTGGTAGATCCTATCTTGACAGCCAGGTTTGCTACCTGGATGTTTTAATTTGATATGAGAGTAGCTTAACTTGTCAAAGCTGTTGGCAATCCAAAGTGCCTCTTGGATAATGGCATCAAGTCTCCAAGCTTTGCCGTGGTGTCCCCTCATGGCATCAATATGAATCTTTCCATCTCCTTCCAACATTGCTCCTTCACAAATTTCAAGCCCATTAGTATGGCTAGGGCTAAGGTCTCTGTTTGGTCATTTAGTTATGTATAGTACAGGGGATATAATTGGTTGACCTTGCCATTCCTTGAAGACTTGGTTTACATTTTTTTGGTACCAGCCAGACCCGGGTTACATTTTGTTGCACAATCAAAATTAAGCTTTATTGGCCTGGCAGTGGGGTGTCTGTTTAATTAGGTGGAATACCAGAATATCTTATACCATAAGATTTCTTGACACTTCTATACTCTTCAGCTCAGAAATACAATTTTGGTCTATTGAGTTTTAAATAATCTTTTTCCAAATAGATTATTTTACTTTCAACTAAAGTGCTTCTCAGAATTTGACCACTTTTGTCGTAAGTTTTTGGATCTAAAAAAGTAAATACCGAGAATAAACTGTAGATTCCCACTCTATAAATTTACCTCATAATGGAATTTACAGCAGCAGCTAGTGCTGCTTTCACGATTTTAAATGTTAATAGAAAGAAACTTTACCCTACCCTGAAAATTCTCACAAAATTCAAAAGTTAAAAGAAATCTCAGATGAGGCATTTTATTAAAAGATGATGCCATAATTTATCTTACAACATGATGCCTTCATGTTCCACCCAGAACTTGACAGAAAAATTAAACTGTGGACACCTATTTCTGACCGCATCACATTCTGGTTGGATTTCCAAGAACAGATTCATGGGTGAAACTTTAATCTTGCAGAACTCAAAAATTCATTTCCGATCAACTGATTTGGCAGAGAGATGGGCGAGCATGTCCAGAAAGAGCAGCAACAATAACATATCAAACAGGTAAAACTACTTAAAACTTTATAATTAAGCAGAAGTATTACCATATTCTCATACCCAAACTCTGCAGTATTTGAGTGAAGGATACTTGAACCTCACATATCTAAGACAGAAAAGTTCCCAAATCTATCAGTGATTATTTAGTTTGAAATATAGTGCTGCACCCAAACCTTTCCTCAAACTCTCTCTAACACAGCTGCTTATCCTAGTAAGTAGGTAACTATGGTCAACGAGAACAAAATTTGAAAATGAGCATGGGACTCTTAGAAAAAGTTATAAATGCAACAAGCTGCAAAATGTTGATATAATGCTTAAAACATCTCTCTTTCCATATCTTCTCTCCATGATATTTCAACTCCTTTTGAATTATTAACCTACATAGACAAGTTGGAAATTTAGTCACTAACTTAGCAAAATTCTAGCATTGACTAAATTTATTTGCGTCTACTTTCATCTATAACCAATTTTCCATGTTACTCAATATGCCTTCCCCCCTCTCCAACGTGTGTATTATCAAATATGATACTCCTCACATAGAGCAAAGATATATATCCAGGTCAGAAACAGCTTAAGCACAGTAAGTGATCTATATGATATGGCTGATATGAAATCTTAGCCGTATTCAACAAAAAATTGAACAAAGAAAAGAAAAAGTCAATAAAACAGAATGAAAAACAAACACTTACCCATTAAAAAGAGAGGCAAACAGCTGTCTTCTCATGCGGTCCACTCATCTTTGAACTCATATCTGGAGAATTCGGGCAGAGAAAATTTTATTTCAATTTTCTATGTTTTTTGCATATATGTTTTCTATGCATTGTTATATATGCTGTATCCAATGCATGACATAACCAAGGCTCTGAAAATTTCATCCTATGCATATCAGATACCATACCATTACTCGTAACAGTATACATGCAGCTTAGCTAATTTTATTATGCAGCCTAGCTAATTTTATTATTGACTTTTCGGTACTTAATATTTTGATGATTGGTTCTCAAAGAATAACTTTTCTCGTATTTTTATCTCTCTCTTCCAAAGTTTCGGGCCCATTTGGTCAAATTGAAAAAATTAAAAATATTGTTCGTTGTTGCCAACTTGATGTATTGTACCATTCAACTTGGGTCATATCTTGTATCAATAATGGTTAATCATCTTGGTAAAAGCCTTCCAAAGGATGTATAGTAGCATTGTCGCATCATAAAGCAACAACTTATATAATATAAGCTTAACTGCACTGAAAATCAGTTGCAATCCCAGGCATGGTGATAAAGTTAAGCTTGAGTGAGCTTTTCCCATGCCTTGAATTATTGGATTAAAAGTTCATCTGCATATAAGCGAGTGATCAAAGCCACCAACGAGCATTGTTCATATGCTGCAGATATATAACCATAAACATCCAAAAACATGGGATAACAATACACCATGTGAGCCATACAAATTTATAGGACCATTCACAACTCTAATGCATTTACATCTGCTGGGCCGCTGGCACAAGCCTTGCATTATCTGCAACTGCACCCTTGGCTCACATAAAACATCAAGCTAAAGTCGTAGAAAAATTAAAAAACATTGATGAGTACACACCAATTCCAAAAATTCCAATTAGATCTTGGGAGAAATACAGTGAGCAAATACGGCAACATATTCTATGTCAATGACATGGGATAACAATACACCATGTGAGCCATACAAACTTATAGGACCATTCACAACTCTAATGCATTTACATCTGCTGGGCCGCTGGCACAAGCCTTGCATTATCTGCAACTGCACCCTTGGCTCACATAAAACATCAAGCTAAAGTCATAGAAAAATTAAAAAAACATTGATGAGTACACACCAATTCCAAAAAGTCCAATTAGATCTTGGGAGAAATACAGTGAGCGAATAAGGCAACATATTATATGACAATGACCAGGTATAGTTAGATATTCACTAAGGAGAGATTCAGAGAATGGTTGACAAATTGAGTCCGTTTGATATTGTCAATGTTATTACCTGGTTTTGAATCTGCGTAAGGGTCATTATCTAACTCATTGCTAATAGATGGCCACCACCTTCACAAGACTTATAAAAAGGTATCAAGGAAACCCGACCTACTGCTGGTTGATGACTCCTAGACCAACTTGAGGAGCAATAGATTGAGGCACAACAAACAGATAAAATAATCTTTGACAAGAAGTGGAAATGGAGTAATACTACCACAAGGACGATACACAAACCGGAAGGAAATGGCACTTTCCACAACATAGCCAAATGAAAATCTGACAAAAAAACACTGAAGAAAAGAACATTACATGATTTTGCAATAAAGTAATTGAGACTTAATTTTTAAGAAGGAAAATCCTCCATAGAAAAAGCAGTAACTTCAAAGTCAAAAATGAAAAAAAGATTTTATAATGTAAGGCACTAATGAAGAGAGAGTTGACAACAGCCCCCTGGAAAGATAAGTTAACTACATCCCACTATTCTACAAAACTTAAGTCTGTGGCCTTCTACAACCCTAACAAAGGCAATCTACTCAACATACTAGTCTGCAAACAGGCAACAAGGGTAAATCCCTCACTTCATAGATGAGACTGCACAAAAGCTGTTGGCATATGGTCCAAAGACATTTGAAAGCAATATAGAAGCAGCCACAACCAACAGGTAAATAGCGTGACAGAGACCTTATTGGCAAGATAAACCAAGCTGTTGACAATAAAATTTCAATTGAAGAAGACAACCCAAAAGCCCCGCCACCTAAAAGTTCACGAGTGGCAGTAAACATATAAACGTGTTACCAATGATCCTCCCTCAATCTAAGACTTCTCCAATCAAAACTCCCAGTTCCATAAGTCACTTCTAGAAGTTTTTCCAAACCATGTAATGATTCCTCATATTCCACCAGTGAACCTTCAAGTAATTACATGTTATCAAACCTTGGTAAAGATCTTGCGAACATACAAACAAAAGAATCCATGGGATGAGACTGTGTAGCATATCTAGCATAATTATAATAATTCATTAGATGAGAAAGCATGGCCGTTGTGAAGCAAGCTTCAGCTTTCAATCAGCATTACCATTCAAAATTTGTATGAAAGCGTGGTGGTTGTGAAGCATGCTTCAGCTTTCAATCATCGTTACCATTCAAAATTTGCCTGCACTAGTCCTAATACATTATCAACACTGCCAATGTATTGGAAGCAAGACAACACAAAGAAGATAGACAAATCCAAAACATGTATTGACAAGTTGCTTTGATCTAACATGATGATAAAATAAAAGAAAGCTTGTCATGGCAAATGTTGAGTTCCTCACACATTTCAAATTGGTGACCAAGCTTAAATGCAAGAATGTCTTCATCAAAAACTCAAAACACTTGGCTACAGCCATGCGCCATACACAAATAATCAAAGGCAAATGCATTCCTGCCGCAAATACCTCATACTTCAGAATCCATTGGTTTTTTAATGTTCAAACTTCAAATTCTCAAGCTTTAGACCTCACTCCTGTTTGAGTAACAAGATGCTTCTTTCCAACAACCTCTTCACTTGAATCTTGAGTACAGTTCCAACTCTTTATGAATCAAATCATCACTACTTCAACCAGAAGATCCCTTTGTTCCAAGTTTCTTAAGCTGGAGAATGGCAATATCAAAATATGTAGTTCCTCTTCAAAAAGAGCAAAGCAACGATTTCCATGGTTACAAAGTGCAGGGGCATGCTATCCAAGGAAGGACGCCTGATTTGGTCCAATATTGACAAGGTAGGTGTTGATAAACACTCATTCCAAGGTTCAGTCAAGAAGCTTGCATTGATAAAAAGCTAACTTCTGCCTTGCGGATCATTCATCAACAAGCATCCTTAGCAACTGCATACTTGAGCTCACAGTGCCACCATCTTTTTGTGGGCAGTCAAACTGCAAAGATTCTACCACCTCCAACAGCCTTGCCGGTTCTCAAACTCATATACCTGCACATCTATGTCTACAAGTCACTTTGCAAACCTGCAATGACATGACAATAGTTGACTTTCTTTACCAGAAATTCCAAAGCTTCACTTCTTTTGGCTAATACAAATACAGTAATACTATATATAGTTATACTGTTGACCTTCAACCTCCACAATGGACCTGTCAATTTCTGCAACACTGCCTCAAGTTTTGCAGCCCTGGCGGAGAGGTCAAAATCATCTAAAAATACACTTGGACCTCTTCACCTCCACTGGATTTGTTGCAACCTGCACATGTCCTACATTTAAGAACTCAATTCTACATCCTCCACAAGCACCAAACAGCTACACCACTTTGCCTATCATGGCACTGACAGAAAGGAAAATCATCTGAAGACTCACTTTTAACCTCTTCTGGACTGCTACTGCATCGGCGACATTCAAATTGATAACTCCAAGTCCATGTCAAAAGTCTAGACTACTACAGACTAGTGTTTTCCACAATGGGCAACTGTTGACAGTAAGCGAAAAAAAAAAGACGGAAACAAAACTAAGTAGATTGATCAGTTATTTATGTAATTTCCAAAAAGCATTATAGACTATAGTCATACACAAACAACATTGTGCTGCAGTACAAATTTTTGTGAGCCAACATTAAAGAGTTGGAGAGTCGTGCAGTTCCCTACTTAATTATTTTTAAGTAGCTCCACTCCATCACAGCAAAATACTGCATCTGCTAGAGGTCTGCAATGCATCTTCATTTGTCAGAGGTCCCTTGAGCTTGATATTATTGTAATTCCAAGCTATAGCATTATCTTTATAGAGATGGATTCTAACTCTAAGTAATGAAATTTCTTGTAGCGCGATGCAGTCCTTCATTGTCCCGCATTGTTATGGATGTTGTACAAATACACACATCCTGCACAATGAGATAATTGCAATCTCTACAATAACCTGAAGCCTACTGAAGACTAGGTTGTACACCAAAGACATCCAAAGATTCTCATTTTATAAAAACCACCAAGGTAATAAGTGTTATGCGTATCTCAAAGAATACGTGTTATAGCATGTGGACATACCTTTTACAGTGCCGTGTTAAACATATTATGGGTCTAACCATGCTGCCTGTATTTCGCATATTCATATGTTATTGCAGTCACTTAGTTAAGACTTTACATTTGAGCCCCAAATTTCCTCCACACAAAATCAATATCACATGCTGAATTGGAATCTATGAAGGAAAAAGCATTTGTACTAGCTTGCAAGAAAAGCTCAGAGTTAAAATCCACAAACTTCACAATGTCAAGCATGTGTTAGCCAGTTTGCATTTGAATATTGGACAGCACAGTTCCTGTGGTTGGTTGCAAGGAATCAGATCCATTAACTTCTTCTGAAGTGACATGTCCTTGCATAATCTATTGATATTTTTGTCCACGGTATTTTATGTAAGCGTTGAAATCTCTTATGAAATGGTTGTGTATCTCCAGGTATGTTTGTGAGCAAATATTATTTGTAGTGCCTTGAAAACAAAGCTTTTGAACAAGGCAATGCTAGTAAATTCCCAATGTTGACTGTTAAGAAGATTTCTCAAAATGCGGGGATACTTCTCTCTTGCAAGAGAAGATACCAGAAATTCTGCAAAACTTCCACTTGAAAATATTCAATATAGAGCATAACTGCAAAGCGAAATATTAATATTAATAATTAAAATATACATGACTTCATGGACCGTATTCATCATCGACATAAGGTTGCGTTAAAGTAAGGTTAGAGCCTCAATATGGATAAGGCAGATGGATTTGTTCCATAAAAACAACCTTTAATCGGCAGATTTCTTTCTACCGACAGTTCCATCACTGCCATGATTTGATTTCCATGAACCAAAATAACCATTTATACTCATGTTGTTCATGTTTGGAGTTTAAATATAAATACAGGTCCACATGAAAATATATGGGTTAAAAAAGTAATGAAAACTGAACTAGTAAACAAAAGTCAGTCGATTTTTCCACTGTAGGAAGTTGCATGTGACTAATCATTTAAGTGGGATACTGATGAATCAGTATAGAAAACACAGCATTTCCTAAGAGCTGGGCTTCAAACAAAAAGTGAGGTGGTGGATTCCAGTACGCAGACTTTAAGTTTCAAGGGATGAGCTGGAACCTATGCCCTCGAATATGGACTATCCACTTCCACAGAAATCCCAGATATTGCCCCTCCAAAGAGGACTTGCTACAAATTTACCTTTCTGCTTAGGACGTGATCCCATGGAGGGGACTAGGGCTGCACTCTTTCTGTTACAGGCGGCTCTCTGAAATGTTATAGTTTCTGGGACAAGTAAATTTGGAATATCAGCCAGAAAAATAGAAATAGGTAGCAAGATTTTCTTACGAGGGTGGGTAAAGGCCCCCTTCCCACTTTAGAAGTTTGTTAACAAATAACAGTTCCTAATTGGTTTAGATTTTCAGATAATTCTAATTTGAGTATGTACAGCTTCTTCCAAATGAAATTTCCTGGAAAAAATCGCGTCCTAGAGGAATGCCATAGATTCAATGAGACCCTTCTCTTGCAGAAATCTTTGTACTTTTTCTCATCCATACCGGCCGCTGAATTTGAGCAAGACCCCTTCCATGGGGGACATTCTCTCAAGTAGCAACCAAGAGAATCCATCGCTTGTAGAAAATCGTATCACAGTTTAAAATAGAGTGCTAGAATTTATTTACAAGAGGCTTACAGAGAAAACCATGGAAACATAGGTGTGATCTAACTTCTAGAACAACAAACCTAGATGGTAAAACTATGCTGAGTGTATGTCATTTCAAAGCGTCACAAACATCTTTGCATATCCAAAATCTTCCTCAAACAGGTCACTAATCCTTTGAATCCCGTGACGATCGTGGCAAAATTTGCCAATTCCATAAATGCTCAGTACAGTTGTAATTCCATAAAAGAGATTCAATTTTTTAGAGAAAATAACCTATTAATCCAAACGAAAAAACAAAAACCAAAAAAACTGAGTTTGAGATCGATTTAGAAGCATACCCAACAGAGAATCTGACATTTCTAGAAACTTTGGCGTGAAACTACAGAACTTGAGATTCAAAAAATGTGTCTTCAATATGAATCTGACCCTTGTAAATAATAAGATAAACTAACCAAAAAAATTTAAAAAACAAATTTAAAAAAAAAAACTCGCTCAAAGGCTACAGCATTGTCAAATTTACCAACAATCAGCCTTTCTATTCAAAAGCGTGTTTAAGAAGCCACAACAGAAACATAAAGATAGTTCTAGTTTTTCAAAAGCCAGATGCACTCAACATCAGTTAAAACACTCCTATTATGGAGAAAAATCTACTAAGCAATTTTGCCAAAAGTGAGGAAAATCTACTAAGCACAGTACAGTATATCTTCCTCTGCCAAAAGTGCTTCACAGTCTAGACAACTGAGCAATTTTTCCCAATTTATTTCTGAAGGCGCAGTAATGATAATTGCTAACCTGATATTGCCCTCAGCCTCAAATATGTCTGATTTGGATCCCAACTTCATAAACTTCATTTTCGAATATGTCTTTTTTGTACCCTCTTCAGCTCAGTCAACCATACGCTAACCACGAGAAAATTCCCAAGAATGCAACCTCTGTTTCATGGAAAGGATTTTTGCAATCCCAGAAGCTTAATACAGGTCAAACAAAAATTTTGGTGTGTCAAATAAAAACCTGAGATGGGTATATGTGAAAGGAAGCGGGCAGGAAGAAAGTCTAAGCCTTTATTAAAAAAAAGAAGAAATAACGGGTCATTTGCATTTTATAATACCATTCTCCCTCCCCTGGAACAATGGTTAGTTTAGTGAGTGTCGTTTTAATGGGCTTGTTTCCCAGGGCTGAAACAGGGTCCCTCAGAGTGCGGGGAATCACTGCCAACTTAGCAAAAATTAAATACAAGACAATAACAGAGCCTGACACCCAACATTGCTTCAATTTTACTGAATATTGGCCGCTCTCTCATTCATTTAATTTACTCCAAAAGTCAGCAGCTCAGAGTTGTTTTTTTTTTTTTGTTCCCTCTGTTTGTTGTAGCACTATAGTGGCCCCAAATGGACAGCAGACCAGAAAGACAAGTGGTATTGTCCTCAGCTCATACCACACATTCATTTCCCACTATCATGGCAGCTGGCTTAGCCTGTAATTTATATGGCGGTTTGGGCTAATGGGTGTGACTGCACACATTCATTTCCCACTTGCATGGCATGGGCTGTGATTTATTCGAAGGATTGGACTAATGGGTACATAGTATGCGCCCTTGTTTGTTTCTTTTCTCTGCAAACATCAACTTGGCAGCAGCATTTTCTTGCCAAATACAGAGAAAACAGGGGAGGCAAAAACCAATCAGGAATTTATTTGTTTTTACTATCTGTCCTGCTCCTTGTTAGTCAAATGCAGTAATGAAGAAATGGGCTTCTCTGGCTTTGCAGGGGGCAGGAAGCAGGCGAGAAAAGGCCAAGAGAGGTCCTGAGTAAGGAGGGGAATATTCTCTGGTTATGAAATGTTTTATGAAGCATGGCAGGCGCAATCCATGGCTGAAGCACTCACCTACCACTAGCCATAATAATAAGGAGAAATGTGTCAAGCCTCTGTCTGTGCAGTGGACAGACAGGACGCTTTCTGAAAACCACTCTTTTCTTGGCTGTTTTACTGAAACCGGTGTTGGGAAAAGTGAAATGCAATGATATGGGCTTGTGAGATGTAGCTTTTGTGGGCGGGTTTAAGCATCCTACGTGGCGCTGAGGTGTATTTGGGACAAGGGAACACACACCTATTGAGCTGACTCAGCTCAGGAAAAGTATGAGGGTTAATTTTTTTTTTTGAAGATGTTGTATTTATTAAAATAAATAATATTAACATATCAATGTACTAAAGTTAAAGAGTCCAAGGTTGGCACAAGTTTTTAACCGTTATATTTTAAATTAAACAATATGAGTTAACTGATATTTTTCATTTTTAATTTTGTGTTCATAACTATATATGATATTGGGTACATTATTAAAGTTATGTAATATTTTCTTAGGTTATTGGTAGTTTAGATTGATGTGATTGAGGTTTTTTGTTCGGTTGGATGTAGACCATTTATCTATTATTCTCTAGTTTATGGATTCAAATGAGAGCGTATTAAAGCTCCTAATATTTTTGTTGTTTTTCCTTGTTTTTGTTACACGGGATTGAGAATCTTGTTAAATTCTATTTTTATCTTTGGGCATATGTTCGTCTTCCTTTTTACTCATTATGTTTGTTTTGAGGCTAACATTTCAAACTATATTTATTGTTTATGATCTTAATATATCTTTATTTCTTAGTTTTTACAATGTTCTTATGTTGATATAGGCGACAATATATTAGATGCCCAACATCTATGTGACATGTTTGATGTTTTCCATTATTTTGCTACTATAGATCATTCAGAATTATGTTAATTCTATTGTTATCTTTTGTGTATTATTGTTTAATAAATTAGTTGTGATGTTGACATGTCAATATACAACCATTATTTTGCTACTATAGATCTTAATATATCTTTATTTCATAGTTTTTACAATGTTCTTATGTTGATATAGGCGACAATATATTGGATGCCCAACATCTATGTGACGTGTTTCACGTTTTCCATTATTTTGCTACTATAGATCATTCAGAATTATGTTAATTTTATTGTTAACTTTTGTGTATTATTGTTTAATAAATTAGTTGTGATGTTGATATATATATCTATCTATCTATCCTTCTTTTTAATTTCCATTCGTTTTTCTAAAGCTTATGGACAGGAGGAGGGGATATTAGATGCCCTTCTAACATCAATGTGACATGTTTGTTGTTATCATTGTTCTTTTGTTATAGATAGTGAGGATTTATGCTAAACATTATTATTATCTTCTTTATATTTAATGTGTTTGTTTTGAGATTGACATTTTGAGCTATCAACCATTCTTTGTGATATTAACATATCTTTGTTTCTTAGTCACTACATGTTCTTTTGTTGCTTATGGGCATAAATGAGAACATATTGGATGTCCTTCTAACATCAATGTGACATGTTTGTTGTTCTCCATTATTCCTTTGTTGTGGATGGTTGAGAATCACTATAAATTTTAATATTATCTTTGTACATATGTTCGTCTTCCTTTTTACTAACTACATTTTTATAAATGTTGAAATTTCAAGATACAACCATTGTTTATGGTCTTAATGTATCCTTTTTTATTAGGTTCTACATGTTATGGATATAAATAAGAGCATGTTAGATGTTCATCTAACATTAATGTCACATGCTTGTTGTTCATTTATTATAAATAGTTGAGAATTATGCTAAATGATCTTATTGGTTTTGTGCAAATGTTTGTTTTCTTTTTTATTCAACATGTGTATTTTGAGGTTGACATTTTGAGCTAGAACCATTATTCATGATCTGAATGTAGATTTATTTCTTATTTTATTGCTTATGGACACAAGCAAGAGTAGATTGGATTATCTTCTAACATCAATGTGACATCTTGGTTGTTCTTTCTTGCTCTTTTATTATATATAATTGAGAATCATGTTAAATGCTATTATTATGTATGTACATAGGTTTGTTTTCCTTTCTATTATGCATCTTTATTTTAAGGATGATATTTCAAGCTAAAACCATTATTTATTGTCTAAATTATATATCCTTATTTCTTAGTTTCTACATGTTCTTATACAACTTATAGACATAAATGACAACATATTGAATGCCCTTCTAGCATCAATGTGAAATGTTTGTTGTTGTTTTTTTATAGATTGTCGAAAATTATGTTAAATGTTATAATTATCTTTGCTCATGCATGTGCTCGTCTTCTTTTCTATTTTGTATATTTTTTGAGGTTGACATTTCAAAATAAAACCATTATTTGTGATCTTATTATATCCTTATTTCTTAGTTTATGCACATTCTTTTGCGGCTTCGAATGCAAACAATAACGTAATAGATGGCCTTCAAACATCAATGTGACATATCATGTAGTATTATTATAATGGTTGAGAATCGTGTTAAATGGTAATGTTATCTTTAAATGCATATGTTCGTCTTCCTTTCTATTGAGTATGTTTTTTTTCAAATTGATATTTCAAACTATAACTAATGTTCATGATCTTGCTATATCCTTAATTCTTATTTTCTATGTGATTTTTAATTGTTTATGAATATAAATGAGATCATATTGGATATTTTTCGAACATAAATGTGACATGTTGGTTGGTTTCCATTATTCCGCTCTCATATATCAATGTGACATGTTTGTTGGTCTCCTACTTTGAGAGAATGAATGAGGTTGCAGATATTTATCATATGTAGGATTGGGAAACACTTGAATGGAGTTGATAATAACTTCCAAAAACACTTGATGAGGTTCATTGATTAGAGGGTGATTTACCAACCTCTAAATTCAATGGCCCCTTCTCTCGAAAAGAATAAAATAAAGACAATTATGCAAATGCATCATAGATGAGATTTAGCAATGTATGGCGGAAGTACACTCAATTATCAATACTCATGTGAATATCCACTTTATGGTCAATTTAATGTGGGATAACTTGGTGTGAGTAATTCACACTAGTAATGGAATCAAGAATATGGATACCTAAGTTAATGTAGGGTGATAGTTGTTACTTATTTGTTCTCTTCGTTGGAAGAATAATTATTTTCACACCCGCATCCAAATATTTTCAATAGTTGACTATTTATATAATATTAAAATATGTACTAACAACATATTACAACATGTGGTAGACACTTGTTAGTTACGTGTTGTTGTCGTTGCTCTTTATGCTCCTTGGTTTCATGAAACAAATATATAGTATATATTTTTGTATCCACATCCAAATATTTTTAGAGTTTTTTTTTGTTAACAATTGTAATCGTCAACCCAACAACTTTGTGTAATCCTTTTGGTGTACTTTTAGCAGTGTGCGCCCCTATAACAACCATGTGGCGTGAAAATGCCCTACTCCACACACTACAAGTAAACCAAGGATCAAACTCGAGACCCAGAAACCTATCATTAATCCCATCCATTCAAGTTAATTGTTGTATTAAACTATATGCTAATAACATATTACAACATGGAGTTCGGTTAAATGGTCCGGCATTTAAGGCCAAATAATCCCATAACATTTAATAATATATATCAACTCAACTAATATGTCACAAATATATTGGAATCGAATGTAGTTCACACTACTAACAAATAGCTTCAAATATTCCCCTATAAACCCTTCTTTTTCTTCATTTGTTGTGATTACCTTGTTTCATTGCCAAATAATCATGGTACATTATATCATTAATATACTTTTCCAACGTTTCAGATAAGGGATGATAGTTGCATTAATTTTTTCCTTAAAAACAAATGAGATTTTTTTGTGAGGCTAATGGTATACTAGTAAACACATTGTTTCTCTACTTTCCCATCCCTTGAAGATATTATTGCATCACAACTTATATTACTTATTCGATTTCATCTTCCTTACTTGTTTGATGGTTATGGATTTTTAGTTTACATAAATTATGTACATTCACATCTAACTTTGTTGAAGGGACTATAGCTAGGAAAATAAATAATGCATTCTATTCACTTTGTTTAATTTGTTTCTTATGAACCTTTAATCATTTCATGGAACAAGATAATATATTTTTATCGTAGTTGCATCCAAATATTTTAATAGTTAATTTTTTTAGTTAGCAAGTGGAATCAAAACCCAACAAACTGACACAATACTTTTAGTGCATTTTAGTATGGTAAGCCCTTATAAGCACCAAACAATATGTAAATGCCCCACTCGACATGTTGTAAGTAAGCCAAGGGTTGAACTCAACATAAAGAGGCGACATGTCGTTGATCCCATATGTTGCTTCCCAATATAATACCCCGAAAAGGATTGAAATGAATGATGGGACAAGGAGGAAGGATGGACCCATTGATGTGTTGTTTTATAGCCATGGATGGGATCTATCTTCACCGGCTTGAGAGCCTTTCGGGAATGAAAGGGAGGCACTTGACCAAGGTGTGGTTGTCCACTATAGCCACAAAATCATGCACTTGGGTACATTTATAGGTCCATAAACACATACTTGCATTCATATGATTCCTAAGCAAGAAAACTAGTAATTGACAACTATCTTTGGCCTTTTTGTTTTGTCTCTAGTTTTATTTCTAGTCTTTTACACCCTACAACCTAGTCGATGCTTTATTTCTTTATCTTTCATGACTCGGACACCAACACCCATTCGGGACGCCAAAGTGCTTAAGCACCCTTGTCCTTTTAGGTTCCCTTGACCTCTTTGTATCTTACTTGCCTCTTTTGGGCCTCTTTTATCTTTTGGGAATCTTATTTTATTATGGGTCAGCCTTTTAGTTGTCAATTACGAAATTCAAACAAGGGAATCATATAAATACAAAGCTATGTGACCAAAATAAAGGACCAAGCTCTAAACATATATTATCACCACCTAAGGTTGCATCCAAAGGCATTCTAAGAGCATTAAAGGCATCCATCTAACACTCATTCAAGGGACAAGGGATTGCATTTTCTGCATACACGCATAGGAGGGGAAGTTCATTTTTTCATCCACACATCTATTTACATTGGTACATCTAGTTATTACTTATTATCACGTGCACTTGCGAGAAGGGCCTCTGAGGGCATGATTCCACACACACTTTACAAGAACTACATAGAGTCCGAGATGTAGTAAAGAGCTCGATCATAAGTTTACTCTGTCTCGTGACCGTAGGGATAAATTTGACTCCCCATTTGCATCTTTCTTTTTTAGGATTTGATGTAGTTTGGGGTTTTGCAGGATATCATTTGTTTTACGGGTTTTAGGAGAATTTGATGATCATCTAGTGGCATATAGGTGAACAACAACTAAGGTTAGCGGCCATCTTACGACACAAGAAAAATCAATTTCTGAAGCTCTTGCGTAGTCACAGGTGCCTACCAGTGGTCTCGGAACCTAAGTGCCCCAGTCCTTTCCCAAGTGCCCTAGTCCAAAACCATCCAAGTAGTTTTAGTATTTTTTGTGTTTGATTGCTACAATTTGCTCCTCCTGTTTACCAATTTTCCATTCCAAAATACTTGAATAAATAAGGAAATCAGCTAAGTCTTTTATCCCCTCTCTTACACCTAAGGTTTCGTTCTTATCTAGTGTATTGTTTGTGTCAAATATGTGATTTATCATTTATTTATCATACGCGACTCTAAAATATTTGGGTTTAACATAATTCTATTTTTGTTAAATCATCCACCTACTACTTTTGCCTTTTCCTAAACTAGGGTGAGAGGACCCAAGGTGTAGTTTGAAAGAGAGAGGAAGATGTTATGCTTCAAGCTCTCAAACTTGTTGGGAATTTTAATCTGAGACCAATTGTAACCACTAAATGCAGTTCTCGCTTGAGAGAGTGGTCACAAAAGCAATGCAAACACTTGAGAACTCAGACATAAGCTACTAAAGATAGATTGAATGTGATCACAAGCACCACTTCCAAAGAAATTATTGACAACTTGGTGTGTAATGATGTTTGGGATTCTAATCTTCACAAATCATGGGCAAACACACTCAAAATATGCAAAGGTTGTGTGGTTTTCCAATAGATCTCATGTAGGATGTGCAATGGTGATGAAATTTGTAGAGGGTTGGAAAAAAAGGATGGATAGTGAAAAATTAAAGGGGGATGGAGATGGATGGAAATGGGGGAATGGGGGAGACTAAAGGGGAGAAGTAACTACCTTAACCATCTTGGCATGATATCTTTGTTGCATCCAAACCTGAAATCAAAAGAAACTCACCCTCCCAAGGTTACTTGTCTTCATGGACACCCAAGAAAGGAAAATAATGCAAAATAATCCCTAAAACCCTAGCATAAACACCTGAGAATATAATTTCATGTGTTGATCATGTCAAATCCCTAAAATCAAAGGACACCCTAAGATAACAGATGTTCATTCCTAGAAAATTACATAAAGGAATTTACTGACCATTTTTTTCGCAAGGTATACATTGCAAAATAACATTCCTAATGCATTTGATTTGAGGTGAAATGGATGCTTGAGTTAAAAGTTATGGTAAAAAAACCAAACCCAACCATTTTGCGTAAAATTGCCTTGTTTCGTGAACTTCATGAATTTTTCCTTTGTTTCACATCTTGATGAGTGTTTTCTATGTTCCGTGGCTTTGGTTTGGTCTACCAAGTCTATTACGGATTTTACTTGTTCCACGAAGTCTTTCTTTGTTATGCAAACATCATATAAAAACGTTTGATATGTGGTTTCCTATATGATATGCAACTTTCTCTTCATCCGCTGGATTTTCTTGTGTCCCACAACTTTTTTTGATCCACATAACACTAATTGTATAATGTCCACAAAACACCAAGTTTCCTTGTTCCACGGGTCTTCAAACTTTCCCGACTTATCCTTTAACTATGTGATGCCACGAAGGTCTAATTTTTATGCCGCAACATTCGGATGTGACTATTTTGTTTCATATCTTGTCACTTTGTAATGTAACTTTGACTACGTTTGTCAACATGTTTCCTTTGTTTCATGGACTTTTGAAGTCTGTGGAACACTATTCATCGAGAATTCCATAGATCGTTGAGTTAGTGTTACGTAGATTCCAACCTTAGCTACTTCCAAACTCTCACTCCCTTATTGTCCGACTCCTTCAAAATTCTCACTTGTGTATCATGGTTTCTCCTAAGTAAGATCCACCCTTTACTTAATGGAAAAAAAAAACTCCACAAAATGTTATCTCCTCCGGAGTTCACGTAACATTGTCTTCTTTACCTCTTTATTCCGTAACTTTTACATTTCTACGAACATTACAACTTTGCCAAAACATCAAAAACTGAAGGAAACGTTAGAATGTAAGTTGAAAACCATGTTACAGGGTTAGACCATGATACAATTAAGGCACTTAGGATGAAAGAGGCTCCAAGTAACTTATAGAACATATTGAACAATGAGGAAAATGATAAGGTTACACCAAGACACTTTGGGGAATTTCATAAAATGGTAATAAGATTTAACAAGTGCAATATTGGCCCTAGCTCGGGGATGGACACCCCTAGTGGGTGTCCAAAGGACCACAAAAACTCATGGAAGTAGACTAGGTGCCTATCCATTGGGAAAAGGAGTCAAATGGGAAAACATTTTGTCTTTTCCATTGTTAGATCACATAAGTCACAAAAACCTACCAAGGACAACAAAAAGGAACAAAGGGAAACAAAACAACAAGGGAACAGAAAAACAAAGAAAGGAAAACTATACATTGTACAAGGATCACCAAAAACTTTCATCAGATACCTCCAGGATCCCAAATAGTAGTTGAATCTTTAATTTTTTCATGGAGGCTAAGGGAAAGTATGTCAAGTTTAGCAATGGAGATAAACCTAACCAAAATAGCCCGTGTTCTAGGACCTGCAGTTGTGTTTCCATCACAAAATATAGGTTAATGATATCAACTTTAGAAATATAACTCCTCAAATCAACATGTAAGTCAAACTCTAAATGAAATACATGCTAACCAATGTCTTCTTCATCAATTCTCAACTCAGGGTATGACCATGCTAAACATTTTAGTACTTATTCGAAGTTTGGTGTAAGTTTGTGTCCCATTTTCACTTAAATTTTCCATTTAAATAAACTTTCTCACGTTCATTTCAAGTACCCAAACTAAAGTCGATGCACTCACTTGTCATTAGGTCCAACTTAACCACTTATTTTGCATTATCATTGAAAGGATCTTCAAAACATATATACGCCTTATTGAAATGCATATTTTTTTGCTTGAAACATCTCTTTCTCAAATAGGGATTTGCACTAACATCTAAGTTATTTTCTTATTTTTGAAGTAAGGGGATCGGATCTGCTTTCAACCGAATCTCATTTTCTTCAATCAAGACCTCAAGATGTTCACAAATTTCTACCATGGTCATAAACTCAGTTGGTTGTTCAAAAACTCATTAAACTAATAAAAAATTTTGAGAAAAGTGAGTCTCGTAACTTAGGGAATCATTGAGATGATCATCATCACCCAAACATGGAGGAAACAAAACCAACTGATCATCAAAAGGTGAAACAAGCCAAGTAAACTGATTAATATCTGCAATATGATCTTCTTGATGATTTTCAATGTTAGAAGAATCAAACAACTCATTTAAATCATAATCAACATAGGGGTCCTCAATGTGTTCTTCTAAATCAAGACAACAATCATGCAAATAAAAATAGGAGCAGCAAAAGGTGTATCAACACAAATTTCCTCAACAAAGGTTTCATATGACTTATCTTTCTTAAGAACAACCTTAGGATCATTATTCAATGCAAGCTTCTCATTCTTGCATATTTCCTTTGTTTTTTACTTCTCAACTTGTACTCTTTTTCTTGATCAACCAATGCATTGAGTAACAAACACCTATCTTCCCTTGAAGGAACCCTCCCATCATACTTTCCAATCATTACATTTCTTAGGTATCCAAAGTCATGATTAAGAAGATTACTAGTTTGATCCAAATCTATTACATCATTACCTTCAAGGGGAAGACAACATACCTTCTTGACAACTATCCAAAAATCATTTGTTGTCTTGGCACACAAAAGATCAGTTGAAGTAACACAATTTTCAATGTTCACTTGATCATCAAACATGAAGGCATCATCAGAGTCTGATTCATACTCAACAATTGCATTAGTCAAATCAACTTGTTGACAAGGAAAATGAGGCATGAAACACTTATTATATCAATTAATGATGTGATATTCTTCAACAACTACAATTCTGTCATTTAAAGGACCAAAAACTCCTTTACCATGCTCAGTGCATTTTGTCTTTCCATTTGACCCATAGGCCTTTTTCCTTTATCATTACCTCCATGATCCATTATAAGTCAAAACACATACATGTTTTGAAGATGATTTTGTGGACCCAAAAATAGTCCCTTTTCAGCCTTTTCCAACTTGGAGGATATGCCTTTAATAGCACCAGCTAGATTGTTAACCACTTCTTCCAATTTTTATGATTTGTCAACTTGTTTCTTTTTAAGATTGATGGTTTAACACCTTCTTTTTAGATTTTTATTAGATTCCTTGATGTTATGCTCAATTTGAATTGTCATAGAAAATGCTTGCCTCAAATTTATATGATCCTTATCTCTCAAAAAGTAGGTTGCCTTCTTATCAAATGCATCACAATATTTGATTAAGCAGGATTCTTCACTTGGTCTCAAGTGATTGGTAGTCTCATCAAGGTTTTATTGAATCTAGTGTTAAAGTCTTATACACATTCACTTGGGTTTTTCTTAATGTTTTCAAATTTAGATAGGAGGAACCTAGGGTCAGTCTTATCACCATATTGAATTCTAAAAACATCCATCATTTCATCCCAAGAATTTATTGAACCACGAGGCAAGACATTAAACCATTCTCTTGCATCCTCTTCTAATGTGTGTACAAATAACTTTAAGAAAACATCTTCATGTTCTAATTCATAATCATCCATAATATTTTCAAATAATCTAAGATGTTGCTCACCAACAATAGCATTATTTCCTTGAAATTTGGGCAATCTAATTTTGATTCCATTTGGCACTTCATTAGGATACCCTAGCGCATCCCCAAATTTATAGGTATAAAGGCATTAACTCTGAAAGGGGATCTTGGAGGAGGATGATCCATGTTGCTAACAACAAAATTTTCACTTACAGGATCAACTATATTGTGATTAGATGTATGTAGACTCTTACCTTATGAAATATGATCAATACTTGATTACCAAACTTGTCTCCTTCTCCAATGTAAATTATCCAACTCAAGGAGGGTTCTTCCGCTAGATCCGATCTGAATGAATACCTAAACACTTCCAAGATTACAAATATGAATCACCAATAAAATATAGCAATAATAAACACTGATCTAACCCAACAATGAGAGTGGAGTCGCCACTAGAGTTTGCACTCTAGAAATTATAGATTGACCTTGAAGAATGATTGAATACTTTTACCAAAAACAAAATAGTAAACGATTTGATATACTATGATAAACCACGAAAACATTGGCTAAAGGATCACAATTAAACTCTCTTAAAACCTCTTATCTTTGAGAACAAATAACATTTCTATCCAACGACTCTCTTTTACAAAAATAACCTAATAATTACTGTGTTGAAACAAAGGATGATAAACCAACCACTGAATGACCTTAAATTTCCCACGCCAAAAGAGTGTTTCCAATAGTGTGTTGGTTGTGTTGGCGGAGTAAATAAAGCATGTAGGAACACCACTCAACTTATACAACTTGAAGAATTTGATGAAAATCCAAAATGGTCCCAAACAGGCCGAGATAGTTAGATCCCCAACAACAATGCCAATAGAGTGTTGAGATGTTGATGGACTAATATGGCTTCCTTACACACCGCAAGTAAAAATAACTTTCCTAAATCATACTCAAAACCTTGACAATGGTCTCGAAACAAACTCGAACAATCAATTCCTCGATAATGATGCCATAGAGTGTTGGTTCCAATCTAACACCCCAAAAAGGCTTAAAATGAATGAGGGAACAAGGAGGAAGGATGGAATTGTTGATGTGTCATTTTTTAGCTAGGGATGGGGTCTATCTTCACCCACTTGATGAGCCTTTTGGTAATGACAGGAAAACACTTGACTAAGGGTGTGGCTATCCACCAACTACTTTTGGCTTTGCTTCAACTAGAGTGAGAGGACCAGGTGTATCCTAAAAGAGAGAGGGAGATGTTATGCTTTAGCCCTCAAACTTGTTGGGAAGGTCAATCGAGACTAAGTGTGACCACCAAATTCCAAGACGAGAGAATGGTCACAAAAGCATTGCAGAAAACACTTGGGAACTTAGATGCATGCTACTAAAGATAGATTGAATGTAATCACAAGCACCACTTCTAAAGAAATTGTTGACATATTGGTGTGTAATGATGCTTAGGATGCTAATCTTCATAAATCATGGGAAAACATGCTCAAAATATGCAAAGGTTGTGTGATTTTCTAGCATATCTCATGTAGGATGTGTAATGGTGATGAAATTTACAAGAGGCGTGACAAAAAGGATGGATAGTGAAAAATGGAAGGGGAGATGGAGATGAATGGAAATGGGGAATGGGGGGGACTAACGGGGAAAAGTAACTACCTTAATCATCTTGGCCCGATATATTTATTGCATCTAAGCTTGAAATCAAAATGTGCTCACCCTCCCAAGGTTACTTACCTTCATGGACACCCAAGAAAGGAAAACAATGCAAAATAATCCTTGAAACCATAGCACATACACCCAAGAATAGAATTTCATGTGTTGATCATGTCAAAGCCCTAAAACCAAAGGACACCCTAAGAAAACAGATGTTCATTCCCAAAAAATTACAGAAATGAATTTATAACCAAAGCAAATGTTACAAGATGTGCACTACAAAACAACATTCCTTTAATATCCAAATCAAAATAGTCACTACAAAATGCTTCCTTGTAATTTTTCAACATGATAAACAAAATATTTCAATGGAGAAAAAGGTTTATTCATTTCAGATTTGTTAGGAACAAGAAATAACAAACATGTACATGGTAGTCTGATCATGTGTGTTCATTTGCAAAGGAGACAAGGGAAACATATAGAAGATGAATCTCAAATCCTGTTAATGGTTATACAACTGCAACCACCTTAGCATAAACCCCAAATCCATAATGAACCAAAAATTTGCAAAAGCCAACCTAGAAGAGAACGCCCCAAACTCTAACTTGAGCTCCCACTTGCCAATGCCATATGTCAAAAAAATGAAGTCAAACCTTCATTCTTATACAATATTGTCTTAAACCTAATAGAATATGCTTTCAAGGTGCTAAATCAAGGGTTAATATTGTGATCTATGTTAAATATCGAGATCGATGGAGAACCACATGATCGACAAGAGATGGAGAAAGGAAAATTAGCCAAGTGTTGACTCCACAACTAGTAGATCAACAAATCATCATTTGGTGGGGAAAAAGAAAATATCATGCCTCCAAGAGTATCCATGGTCGAAGAAGGAACCAAAAACATCTCTAGTTATCAATTATTTTGTTACATTATACAAAAATGACACTTTTCCTCCCAAACCTCTCAGTAACTACAATATCTAAAAATATTGCACCATTTTCCTCAAATTTGGTCTCTGTAGAAAGCCCTTGCCATAACGGTCCTAATGAATTTGATTTGAGGTGAAATAGATGCTTGAGTTAAAAGTTGCGGTAAAAACACCAAACCCAACCATTTCGCTCAAAAGCTGCTTTGTTCCAGAACTTGATGAATTTATCCTTTGTTTCATATCTTGATGAGTTTATTCTATGTTCTACGGCTTTGGTTTGGTCTGCCAAGTTTATTGCGATTTTTACTTGTTCCGTGGAGTCTTTCTTTGTTATGCAAACTTCATATGGATAATGCTTGTTCATGCGAGCCTTTCTTTGTTATGCAAACTTCATATGGATAATGCTTATTATGCGGCTTCTTATTTGATATGTGGATTTCTCTTAATTCATGGGATTTTATTATGTCCCATGTCTTTTTTTGATGCATGGAATGCTAAGTTTATAATGTCCGTGGAACACTAATTTTCCTTGTTACTGCGAGTCTTCAAACTTTCCCCACTTAGCCTTTAAGCGTGCCATGCCACGAAGGTCTAATTCTTTGAGCCATGACATTCGATGTGATTGCTTTGTTTCATAACTTGTCACTTTGTAATGTGGCTTTGACTACATTTGCGGCATATTTCCTTTGTTTCACGGAATTTTGAAGTCGGTGGAACACCATCCATCGAGAATTCCACGGAACACTAAGTTAATATTCCGCGGCTTCCAACCTTAGTCACTTCCAAACTCTCACTCCCTTGCCACGTGGCTCCTCTAAACTTTTCCCTTGTGTATCACAACTTCTCCTAAGTATGATCCACCCTTTTCTTCACGCAGGTTTGAATTAAAGGTTGGGAGCGCCCTAGGCAATAGTTTGAGCGGGCGCCCTTCCCAAAAATGTATTTAATTTTTTTCCATAAAGTAAATAAATAAAATATGTCTATATTTTTGTATTTTTAAATTTACATCATGGTCATAATCAAATAATAATAAAAATATATTATTAAATTATCACGGAAGGATGAAAAATATTTTGTGGATGGAAAAATTAATCGTATGAGATGCTCAAAAAGCAAAAAATACAATATTTTATACAAGGCTTCTTACAAGTTTGATTTAGCCTTATCAAGTAGGTGACATGAACTCTATCCTGAAATAAAGAACCATTTTTTTGCAAAGAAACAAAAACGTTTATGTAGCTCCGATGGTTTTGTGAAGAGTCGTATTTGGACTAGGCCTACAAATTCCTCCATAACAAAATAATAGAAACTTTCCCCAAAAAATTAAGAATAGAAAATTAAATAATTTTTTCCTTTAATTATACTCACCTCTACTAGATACACCAACAACATTATAAAAAATACATTAACCTTTTTTAAGAACAAATTACACACCTGCATAATCTGGAGCTCAGAGAATGGGTAACAATACCAAAAAAATCATATGTGCTTATAAATATGTGATATTTTCTTTTACTTGCAAAAATATTACAAAAATGTTTTATGTGTATGCATCAAATTTATGTTACTATACAATAATATTTATAAATGGGTTGATCAATATTGAGTCTTCAGATAAATTATTTTAAAGTTAAGTTCTAAAATTAACCGATAAAAAGGAAATTTTTAGATTCAGGCACCCCCATTTCTTTGGTGCCCTAGGCAATTGCCTAGTTTGCCTAAGGCTTAATCCCCCTCTGTCTTCACGAGAAAAACCAATTCCAAAAAATATTATCTCCTCTAAATCTGCATAACACTATCTTCTTCACCTCTTTGTTCCGTGACTTTTGCATTTCCACGAAACACTGCAACTTTTCCAAAACATCAAAAATTGAAGGAAACATTAGGATGTTAGTTGAAAACCATGTTACGGGGGTTGGACCATGATACAATTAAGGAACTTAGGATGAAAGAGACTCCAAGAAACTTGTAGAATAGATTAAATAATGGAGAAAATGGCAAGGTTACACCAAGACACTTTGGGGAATTTCACAAAATGGTGTCAATATTTAACAAGTGTAATATTGGGCACCAACATCATCCACTCAAGTTAACCCCGTATTAAACTTTATACTAAAAAAATACAATATGGAGTTCGAGTTAAATGGTCTTGAATTTGAAGCCAAAGAATCACATGACATTCAATAGTATGTGTATCAACTCAACTATTACCATAAAATATTGGAATTGAACATAACACACTACTAACAAATAACCTCAAATATTTCCCTATAAGCCCTTCTTCTTCTTCTTCTTCTTCTTTCATTGTGATTACCTTGTTCCATAACTAAATAATCATGGTTAATTATATCATTAAACTAATTTTCCAATGTTTCAGATATGAGATGACATTTGCATTAATTATTTTCCTTAAGAACAAATGAAAACTTTATGTGAGGCCAATGGTATACCAATAATCACTCTTTTCTTCTCTCGTGCCATCTCTTGAAGATCTTCTTGCATCACAACATATACTAGACTTATTCAAGTATCATCTTCCCTCATTACTTGTTTGATAGTTATGTATTTTTAGCTTCGGTAAATTATGTACATTCACATCAAGGGATTGTAGCTAATACTTTCCATTATGTTTTGTTTGATTTTCTGTTTGAGAATCTTTAATCGATTCGATAGGGAATTCGGTATTCCCACAAGTTCTCCTTAGTCCCAACTTATTTAGAGTCTAAATTAAGTTCACAAAATATCAAATGAATTATTTGATTTCATTAGTTTTTAAAACTCTTATCATACCTTTAGCTATTTTTCACTAGGAATTGACTGTTACAATCCATCATTATTTACTAAATGGGTGGTAGAGGACTATTGTTAAGGTTGGTAGACATCCTACTTAGAAGTTATAGCAACAAATAAGCATGTACATAATGGACAATTGTATTGATGGTACATATGACATCAAACATGCACTTATTCATAACCAATTGTATGGTTCCAAGTTAATAATATTTTGGAAAATAATATCTTCCGAAAATGAGTGACACAAATCATGTTATTCATAAATTCTTGCAAATGATGTGAACGTCGCATTGCGATATATTCTCCAAAAATATTGATCACGACTTTTTCCCTCTATTTAAAGATGACCAGTCCATTAGTGTGACTCAAATGCATACAACTTGGGTGTAAGTGCCAAGTTCGTACTCTACACTAACCCAAAAGTTTTATGAGATAAGATCGGGGTGTTGAAGTAACAATCTATTAAATTTAACAATAATCACATTGAAAAAATTATCATTTTTGAGTGATTTTTAAATAAAAATTTAACTTTTGGATAACATTCTACTCACTAACATTTAGTATTAAGAAATATAATATTTTGATATTTGTGCTCACAATTTAATTATAAAAATGCTCATTTGAGACCACTATTTTGTATAACGGGGCCCTTTGAAGAGGATGACATCACACCCCGGACATCATCCCTTACAGAAAGGCCAAGATCTCTTAGTTAAAGTACACAAAAAAAAACCAAAAAAAAGCACACAAAAATAAAAATCAAGTGGGTTGTATTCTAACAATAATGATAATGATATAAAAGGTGTTGCCTTACCATTCACCAAGGTACTAATCCAAAGAGATACCGATAAAAAGAATGAGCCCAAATCATACCCAAAACTTTAACGGAATGGAATACCCCTTAATCCTTAGCACTAAACTTATGAAATGTAAACTTACACCTAACCCATTACACAAATACACTCTTAAACTTTTAATATTACTTTAAAAAAAAAAAAAAAAACTAATACATAATTGTATAGTAAAAAACAAAACTTATAAAAACCACACCCACAATTTTTAAAATAAAAAAAAACCTCTAAAAATAATTTGAAAAGAAACTTCAAGAAACAACTTAAATTTTCCTACCGTTTAAATTTCTCCCGATCACCCCGTATATACCCACATTTAAGTTTCTCCACTTCACCTTTTTTTTACGCATAATTTTGTTTTTAAACTTTTAAAATCAAAATATTTGAATACCATTTATTTTTACACATATAATTTAAGATTCTCCCTTTCATCTTTTATTTTTACACATAAAATTTATTTTTATTTTAAAAATTAAATGTTTAAATACTATTTATTTTTACACATAATTTTTTTAAAATCAAAATATTTAAATTTACAAAACTAACCTTAGGTCCCTAGAATCATGTGATGATTTCTCATTTTAAAGCTATTATTGGCGAGAATCTATGGAATGGCCACCATCCAAATGATAAAGACATTTGATACGAATGAAATGAAGTAATTGGGTTCCTCTCTAACTTTGTAAATCATGGAAGTCCGTTTCATGGTGTAGACATACAAACTTTTGGTACTCTAATTAGCTTTAGCAATGGTACTTGGCATACTTTGGATATCCCATTGCTTTATAGTCGTAGCATTTGATTTTAATGTTTTCATGATTGAAATCCCTTTATTATTAGAATATGTAGGGAGTATATACCCAAACCTACCAATCAAGAAATTGAGTATATACCCAAACCTACCAATGATAAATTGAGGCATTTTTGACATTATATTGTGAACTATAGTACATTTTACTTTATGAATCTTGATGACCTCCACTTATTTCATACTAAAATTGAATTGAGATATTTCTCATATAAAGAATATTTCTATATTAAGATGGTCTCACTTGAAATATGCAGAATGTTACAAATATGGAATGTAGTTATTGTGTGGAACTCTTTTAGAACAAGTAAATCTCATCATTTAAAAGGAAATATGGACCACTTGTTAAGGAAGATCTTACAACCTCATTTTTTCAAAATGGCAATGAATTTATGGTTTGAACATGAGTACCCTTAAGGCTAAAAATATACACTATAAATTATTACCTAATTATTAATAATAAATGCATGTTAAAATTATGATAAAATTGTAAAAAAATATGAAAATTAAACACATTCGTAATTGAGTTTTTAGATACATTAGAATAATGTAATGTCTTTAAAAATTGGGCATTACTGGGACTTCTATAAAAAAATTAAACCTAGTTTTCATAGTACATTACTTTATGATGGAGGAAGAACCTATGTTTGTTATGGATGGTAGTGACCCAAATACACTACAACTATAAGCGGGTTAATAAGAAGAAGGTACCAACATGTTTCATTACTAGGCATTATAGTCAAGATTGATGCCCATATGTCATTAGAATATGCTATTTTACACACAACAAAATAATTTATGCTTTTTCCCTACGAAACTCCCTATTTGGGTGGGATGATAGGCTCACTAGAACTGTAGGTCTTGATGTTGAATGTTTGGATGTAGTTAATCCTTTATCAAGATTGTTGAAGAAGTAATCACCAATAATGTTGCTCCATTGCTTCGCATCATTGTCATAGTAGACTAATATCACACAAAAAAGATGGAGATATAGATACAAGGGCACAATAAATGAAATTGCAATACCCAAATATACTAGTATATTGTTTATGTATAATTAGAAGGCACAAACCTCCTATTTATAGGCCTCCCATAATGGTAGGAATTAAAGTTGAATCACAACTACCACTTGAGAGTGGCCCATTTAATACATTGAGGAATAGTAGTTTTTAAAACAAACATGCTTATGCACCCACAATTTGATACACATACATTTTCAAAGGAAAACACACATACGGGGTATCACATGGGAAAATAAGCTATGAATTAAATGAGCACCAACAAAGTGGGATTACAATGCAAAAATATATGGGTTCACAAGTAATATCACATCACCTAAAAAAGTTAGTGTAATAATAAGCAACTTTTGCATGTTTTTAACTTGGATGGTTTACGACACATGTAAATTGACTCGTGAGGTTCACAGTATCTTTATAATTTTGTAGCACTTCATATAAGTTAGCATAGAGGTATATTTGATGGCACAACACATAAAATAACATAACATAGTTGTGGGTCTTTGCATAATTTTAGGACACTCTATAATATATTATGTTACCATGTGTTATGTGTACATCTTATGAAAAACCTCAAGTAGTAAAGTGAAACATGAACCTATGACATAAAGTCATAACAAACCTAAATCAAGATTTAGACCATTTCATTGTTTCACATTAAGTATAAAACATCATAACAACTTCAACTATTGGCACAACATTCAAAATCATACACAAGTCTCTAGAGATGTGCGAGAGGGCTCAATGTTGTATGGTGCTCCATTTCATGTCTTAGAGGTCTTGGTAGTCTCTATCAACAACATGACACTTACACTTGGTGTAGAGCCAAAAGCATTATGCAGATAATTGGGAACATTTCGTAGGCCTATGAAACTTCAAATGCCTATGAACCATTGTATGTATCGTTCTTAGATCTCACGTTATACCTTTGTACTAGTCTAGATAACATGCACCCATAGGTGAAGCCACAAAGGTAATGTACAATGTTAGATTTGATGGAAATGGACACATCTCGAATAACTAGTTATGACGTAACTATTGGAAGTCGAGAAAGTCATGGTGTGATGTCAATTATCCGATACACAAAAGTTGAACCTTGTTGATGGTTATATCTCGTCATGTGTCATCCTGGCTTTATATTCTAATTGAAGATCATAGAGAGGGGTAAATTCATGAAGAGAGAAGAAAGTAAATTCTTCAAGCTAGTGCAAGTCTATTAGTATTATAAAAAACCAAGAGAACCTATTTAGGTTCAAGTAGAATTTTGTAGAAGCTTACATATCTAGATTATAACAAGAATGTGTGTATATGTCCCTTATAGGAATGTTGTAGTTTGTGAGTTATGAAGCTTGTAACATGGTTGTTGTTACATGTGATTGCAAATCTTTAATTAAAGTTGAAAATTTGAATATTATTATTTCACTTTGCACATGGACCATTGTTGTGCTTATCCATTTATAGTTCGCATGAATACTTAGGCTTATCTGTCTAAGACTGTCCATCATTAGATTCTCTAACCATGACTACATTAGATTAACTAATGGTGTGATTATATACTAAAATCCCCTTTAAAATCCTAGCTTGGAAAAATCAACATATGAAAAATTTATCTTTCTCCATAGTTTTTCCATTAGATCAAACCATTGTAAACCTCCAAAATCACTCATCACTCTGAAAACATGATTTCCATCTCTATGACGACTTACCACTTACATTTAGAAAAATAGATTCCCATCATTTTGGTCACTTTTCACTTACACTTGAGAAAAAAATCGAAGTTGTTGTTAAAATGTGAAATAAACTTGGGGTTATAATTATATTTGAGATATATATTGGAGTTGTCATTCTATTTGAAATATGAGATTGTTCTATATATGTTGATCTTCAATCCAAATGTTACTGATTCACCTTCTCATTCCCTCTCAAGCCATAGTTATGGATTGAAAGAACTTGAAGAATAAATATTAAATGTGTTATCCCACTAGACACAAGAAATTTGTAGGTGTAGATGTAAAACCAACCCATCCACGACAGGAAAACATGTCAACATTTGATTCATGTAGACTCATATGTAAAACATATCGAGGATCTAAAGTAAGTGCAAGGTCCTTGACATAGAAATATTTTAATTAATGTCAAAATTCATCATCGTAATGTATTTTAACAATCTCAACAAAGTCAATTCCTAGGCTATCTAATTTACAACCTAAATTAGGGCTTAATTTTGTAGATGAGTTTCATAAGTTATAACCAAACCTCCATGAATTTAGCTTCAATAATATATTTTCTATCAATTTTATCAATATGATATTGATTAGGGAAGAGTTGACTAGGAAAGTGTCATTCTTGATTGAGTTAGTTAATATATTATTCATGAATCTTAATATGATTTATATAATTATGCACCATTACATTTTTAGCAATATGAATGACACTCTAATTATCGAGGAACTCACATATAATAATATGTTTTTATGTGGAAAAACCAATCATAAAAAAATTGTGCTTATTGTGATTCTTAAGCATCATTAATAATGGTGCCCTCTATATTTAAATTCATTAGAGGATAAAGTAATAATATGTTATTTCTTACATTGCCAAAGTGCCAACCCTAGGTCGAGATGAAAATAAATCCAAATGTGGATTTCTATTACAATGATTCCCACCCCAATTAGAATCAATATATCTAGCGAAGTGGTATTTCATCCTCTTTGATGTTTTGAACATTGTTTATGGCCCCTTTATATTTGATTTTAATGGAGGTCAAAGCAATAACATGTTACTTCTTACATTGCCAAATTATTAACCATGGGATGAGATGGTAATAGATATGGATGTAGGTTTTGGGCATCATAATATCCACTTCAATTAAATAAGTAACCCCATTACAATAAATATTTCCTTGTCTTTGATATTTTATCTTCCAATATTATGTTTCCAAGGAGAATGAAGAATCATATTGTTATGTCCCAACTACTCTTTCTAGGTTCCTTCATAAATTGAGAAACAATGCTAGTGATAAATAAATATATTGGTGGTTGGATATACAAACCATGATAACCCACCCTTTATTCAAGTGTATCTAGACACCTTTGATTTAAAACATAAAAGAAAATAAATGAAAAGATTAACAAAACACAAGAAGCGTAAATGCTAAATGCATAAAACATAATATGTAACACAACCAACTTGTAATATTGATTTAGACACAACCTCACATGTCACCTCACAACAATTTGTGGTAGTGTAATCCTATACATTCGTTATTAGTAATTTTTTCTCCTTAGACTCGCAACATCTTGTATCACGTACATATACTCATGATATTTTGCATCACTATTTTAATACCTTACTGACATATTGTGTAACTTTATTGTGATTCACAAAACATCCCTTTTATACCTTATGTGAATCTTTACAAAAGCATAGTTCAATGTACCTCACAATCACTCATACACCACACAAAAACCTTGTAGTGCTCTTAACATCCTCGCAGTGTTGCACAATCCCTCAAAACATTCATAGAATTTCACAGACCTCATAGTTCTTTGGGACATTGGCACATAGCTTTGCAACACATTATTCACCCATAATCCTACGCAATATCTCCACATCTCACACACGTGTTAGAATTTTACAATCACACACATCAAAAAGTGGCACTCTCTAATTTCATGCCATATTAGACCATCTAACAACATAATATACATGTAGGAACTTTTACTACCACACCCACAAAAATTCCAACCATTACTCAACTAGGAGATGAATTATTTGGTAACCACTCCCTCTTATAATCGTTGTATGTTGTAACTACATTCTTGTAATCTTGTGTGTATTAATATACATGTTGATGATATACACATACATGTATTCATTCAACCCAATATATATATATATATATGGGTTGAACAATATTGTTTTTCGGGTTCTTCGTTGAGTTCAATCTAAAGATGTTGACTAGGAAAGATTTATAGTATATCGCCATAGTGCGATACCACACAACACTAAATGAACTGTGGAACGCAATGGAGAATGCTTTGCGACTTGGAATGAAGACTTTGTATGTATGATAGACACAAATAATAGTCATGAATCTTTGTAATGAGATGTAATTTGTACAAATATGAGAGTACATGGAGTATATATGGGGAGGATTTTGTGTAAATGTGTGTACGTGTAAGTAGAGATGATAGAGAAAAATGTGTATATGGCGAGTAGAAGTAGAATGTTAAGGAAAAAAATAGAAAGATTATATATTCATTGATGTCTCGTATTGTTAAAATTGTATTTGAATATTGAGATATATGAATAAAATGGAGTTAGATTAGGGAATTTTATGTTTATATGTCATTGTACTTGATTGCAATTATATTGCATATGATAAACTCATATACCTACTTCAAAATTCATTTCACGTTTATGTTAACTATTATTTTAATAAATTGCATCCATCTTTGTGCACATCAACTTTAACTAGAATAAAAGAACATAATAAAGTAACAATCACATATACTTTATGTCAACATTTGGTATTTGTGCCCATGTTTGGTTAAGCGATTTCTACGGGACAATGCCCACTAATTTTCTAGAAGTCTTTAGTACCCAAACTATAAGATTGGTGGGAGGAAAAATTAAAAACTTTCTACAACACGAGGCACAGATCATATGACATATTTACACACATGTTGCAAATGATTTCTTTAGGGTAGAAGATGAGGACTTTTGATCATCCTTCCATAATTTATTGTAGCCTTGTATTATGAGAATAGCCAAAGAAACTAAGTGGCCCAAAATTCAATTACATGATCCTATTCGGTGAATCAAGAGAAGTTTTAAAAACTTATAGAATTAGATACACCTTAGACTGTGTTGTTGACTATTATTTTGAGACTACACTTGACTCATTTATTATTACGTGGGAAATCTAGGGTTAGACAAGCTCGGATGCCAACAAATAAAAATCTATGGAAGAGAAAAGAGGACAATTTATAAAAAGGATCCCATTCTTCATCCTGAAATATCTTAATCAAGAAGAGATTTATAAAGAGAAATAGTCTTTTTGGGGAAACACCTACGGGATGATGGGTGGAAAGAGGGGCAATTCACATATACGTGACATATAAAAGAAGATTTAAATTGATAATTTTAGGGAAATAAATGGGGAAGAAGAAATGAAAAAAATAAAAAATATTAGAATAAATTATAGAGATTAGGTTAATTCTATAATTGGGAGGAGAAGAAAAGGATTAGAGGAAGAGAAAAGTAGTCAATAAAAATAAAGTAGGAAAAGAGGGGACAATAGTAGTATAATTAAGGCCACAAAAAGAAGAGAATTTGAAAGAGGAGTAGAAGCAATAGAAGAAATAGGATTTAATGAGGAAAATATCAACTTAATGGAAGAGGGAAATATTAAAGGAAAGGATGGAAAAATAAAGACTAGAAAAAGAATAAAAAATGAGTAAGAGATTAAATGTGGGGGTCACTTTGATTCATTCCTATACACTTAGAAATAAGGTTCATGGGACCTACATATATGGAAGAAAGAGAACCATAACATGCGAGCAACCAACAAACTAATCAAATATACTACACCCATATGATACTTGACAACTAGATTTGACCTCAAAAACAAAAATAAATAGGAATAAACAATAGTTAAGAAGCATAGTCATATATAGTAGATGGATGCAAAAGTCCCATACGAAACAATGGAACTTATTTATGAATATATTTGGAATAGAGAATAAGATGATGATAATTCCAATAACAGGTATGTGGAGCCTTTGAATTATAAGACCAAGGGGATCGATTGTCCATAAATAGATTTAGAATAAAATAAAAATGAGAGATAGATCAAGGAGATAGAGGGAAAGAAGAGGAAGTAATGAGTGATAAGAGAGTGAAGTTAGAGGGATAGATGACATAGAAAAATCATTACAAAGGGAGGTGTCATGTGAATCAAGGGAAGAAAAATTTGGAACAATAGGAAGGGACAACAAGAAATTGGAAAGGATGAATAGGTTAATCAAATAACTTATAGAAAATGAAATAAAAATAATAGGTGATGAGAGAGGAGAAGTGAACTATGAAGAAGATAGGTATTATCTACGAGGTAAAACTAAATTAAGGCACATTAAGGGTAGAAATTTATTTAATGAAGAAGAAAACAAAAGTGAAGATAGTGAGGAGATATGAAGCAATGCTTCCCCTAATCGAAAAATATCATTTGAGGAAGTGAAACCCTATGAAAAACTTCACCCCCCATGCCATTACATAAATTTAAGGAGTAGATATAGGAAAATAGTAAAAATATTTATGAAAAGTAAATAGGGGAGAGAAAAAGGAGAGAAGTAGTAGTAGAAGGGTTTAATGAGACACTAGTGAAAAGATATTTTGAGAAAGAATTTGAAAGAGATAAGGGAATGACCAAATTTTATCAAAGAACAATCGAAAAAAAAAAAAAAAGAAGCAAAATCCAATAGTAGTAAATTAAAACACACCAAATATTGGTAAATAGGTGCAAATAAAACCTACATAAATGGCCCAAAAACCAAATTTGCCTTTGTTTGGAAAATATATTAAAGATGTAGAGGAACATATATTCATTCCGGATTCATAATGTAAAAGTAATAACATCATATATTTGTAAGTGGAATTGTTTAGCTTTGTAGGGACAATGAGGGACAATATTTTGAAATGGTACATGAAGATTAGCCCAACACATACTAAGACATAGGAAAAAACACAAAAGGATTTTAAAGCAGATTTCCATTACCCCGATGTGCCCACAAAAGTGTAATTAAGATGAGGTAGATGATATAGAAAGAGGGAGAGATAGTTGAAGATTTTGATCAAATATTTAAAAGAGTAGTTAGGAAATTGGATGAGACATAAATGAAAAAAGTATTGAATGGTTTATTTCGGGATCGTTACCTTATTTGAGAGTATCTTAAAAAAATTTATATTCCTTGAAAATGACTATTTACTAGAGGTCTGACCATAGAGACGAGGAGGAGAAGCCATTGGTAAAAACAAAACTAGAAAATGTACAAAAGGATTTGTTGTATTTAAGACTAAGGAAAAAAATAAGATGAAAATACATGCAAGGACTAATTCTCCACCAAAATTCACAAGTAGGAAAAATATAAGATGTATCACCTATTATGATGAGGGACATAGTTAGAGAGAGTATCCATATATACTAAGAGTGAGGAGGGAAGCCACATTGAGAGAAAGACCTATTAGAAAAATGCCACATAAAAATAACCTATCATACAAGAATGCTTATGGTGCGGTATTTGTAGATAACAGATCAAAATAGTCAACAAATTTGTCCTTTAATGGAGGTAATATCTTCCATAAATATCCTTTAATGGAGGTAGTATCTTCCATAAATCAAATGATTTATTGTATACCATATGTCTCATATAAGCATTATCGACATAATTGTATAAATATTGATGCAATGGAAGAGTTAAAGGAACATAGAGCTAGGTTAATGATAATAATCAAAACACTATCCCAACAACTACAAGCCACCCCATAAATTGTTATACCACCATCCACTTCATCAACAAAAAAATTCAAATTTTCGAACACCACCCAACACACCACAAAATATGCCACCCCTACCCAACTAATATAACAATTCCCAATGTACAATGGGTGATAACCATAAAATATGAGTAGTGATTATTATGCGGGAGGATTCATAATATGAGTAGATATCGATATAATGACGGTGGTTACCACAAAGGATATGATGAAAAAACTACAACATAGGAGGTTATATTGGAGGATACCATTGGTACGAAAGAGGAGGATATCAAAATAACTAAGGAGGTGGTTATCCAAAAAAATTAAGGTGGAAATAATGGATATCAAAGGGACCTAGAGAGGTGACTCGTGTCATGTTATAGATATAGAAAAGAAGTCTATGTTGCGAAGACAATGCATAGAACTGAACCCAATGTATGTGAATTTTTGACTTAAATGGGGATCACGGGATTGCTTTAGTTATCCGAAGTAACCCAATGTTATATAACAACAATACAAAAACATAAGAATTAGGCAAAAGAGCCAAAAATGACCCAAACCTTAACTAGAGCTCCACAAATTGGCCCTTTACTTGAAAAACACAATGAAAAAATCAAATAGAGAAATGGGAAATATTGAAAGGAAAACGAGTGATGTTTGATAAGTTAAAATAGAAATAAGAGGAAAGGGAGAATATGGTTTAAAGAAAACAATGAAAAGTCTTATAGAATGATGAAGACAACAAACACAAAGTCACAATTACAACTACGAGTGTTCTTATAAAAGCAAAAGATATAGTAAAATGAAGACCATGGGGATATCTTAAGTTCATGCGATAAAAAGCCAAACATAACATACCATAATCGATAAATATGTAATAAAATAGTCACTAAAATATAGGAAATGATTAAATGACCTCAAGAAAAAAGGTGGAAAAACTTACATAGTTTGAAGATAAATATGTGTTGAAACTTGAACAACTAGTTAAATTATTAGTGAAATAAGATCTAACATACATATTAGAATTATTTTTACAAGCATTAGAACAAGTAAAAAAATATCATTCTACTTCTAAAGGGTAGAAACAATAAAAAACAAAAAGAAGAATGTATTTCGAGATAAAGAGGAATTGAAAAAAATATGTTGTTTACTTAGACATGAAATTCAATCGAAAGGAGTTAAAAATATATTTTTAGATCTATGGGTCATGGACACTAAAATAAGCACAAAATCATTATTACATCATGCTTTTAAAAAACTTTATAATTGAGGACCTTGAACAATGAAACTAGGTCTTAGTGGCACACATCATTATTGTTTCACTTTTACATCCCTTGATTTGTCTTCTTATTTGTGACTTGTTTAATGCTTATTTTATGTTTCTATGTTGTGTGATAAAGATATTTGGCCTTTGCAATTGTTTGTTTTACTTTTGGTGACTTTGGTCCAAGACTATACAATTTTTCAAAATCGTCAAATCTACATATTGACCGAGATGTACAATCTTGAACCTTGTGATTTTTGGGTCCTTTCTTCCCATTGGGTCACTTACGTTACTCATATTATGTTGTTGGTCAACTTTGTATGCCATTAAGATACAAATTTCAAAGTGATAGACTCCTATTTATATCATTTCATCTTAAGCATTTATTATTAATAAAACACCTAAGTACCGACTACTAAGTTAAGAAAGTAAGAGTATTATCTCCATACTTGCATATCACAACATAAGAGGGCATAAATTTATTTTACACATATGCATAATAAGGTTTTTCATGGGAACATAGTAGCATAGTCTACTACAAGTGTGGAAACACAAGGAAAAACTACATCAAGGGTTTTACTTGCATGCACACTCGTACAACACACTAGGATAGCTACATTAAGTTTGAAATGTAGTGTAACATTCGGTGACTACCAAATAGGGTGATTTGTTGAAGTCAGTTTGACTTAAGCATTTGCATATTTTATTTTGATCGAATGATTGCTTAAAGCTCTTTTAGGAAACTATGTTTTTTTGTAGGTATAAGTGGAAAAACTAGGGTTACGGGTGAATATAAAGAAATCAAAGTGCGATGCAAGAGAAAAAAATGACATAGGAAAAATCATAATTCTATCATTTATAGGTCCAAGATAGTAGAATAGGGCCCATTTGTAAAATATGGTCTTGCCCCTTTGTATAAACCTACCATTGTATGATTTGATAAAGAAATACTTGATATAGGGAATTCTTCATACTTTCTAGATTTGGGACAATATAATAAGAAATCATCTTGAGCCAACTAAGTCACCTTTCTAACCTTAGTGGTAATTCTAATTACTTTATCAGTTTGACATGCTTGCAAACATTTTAGTTTCCATTGTATAAGTGTAAATGATTGTACTATTAATTATTCATTACCATGTAACATAATATTCAATCCTATTTGAATTAATTAGATTAACCTATTTGAATTAATTTAGGGTTGATATATTATGGTGAACCCTTTATCATTCAAACTATTTACCTAGCTTGGGGTTTAGATTGTCTATTCATTAGCTAGTCCTTATGATCTCCAACCCCTAGTGACTTTAGGGTTTCTCCTTTGAGTTGTGATAACTATATCTACACCACTTGTGGGTTCATAATAAGGTTATACCCACACCATACCCTAGTGTTTATGCTTCCACTACTTATTTTATAGCTAGTGTGGCTTATGGTTATGATGATACACCACCTTATGTTGTTCCTAGGCCACAACATTCACTTCACTTTACCACTCCTTGTATAATGCCCACTTGTTTGTACACCTTCTGTTGATATCTCCTTAGTTGGCTCTCTACCTATCCTAGAGGCACCTCATGAGACCCTTGATTTGCACACTTTGGTTGAATCAATAGTTGACTCTAGCACTACTGAATTATTGGAGACCTATTATAATGATGACCTTAGTTCTGAATATACATCTAGTGATAGTGGTTTTCTTAGTGAGGATCGAGCTCCTACCTTACATATTTGTGTCAAGTTTCCTAATTCTCATATTCATGTACCACTTCCTAACATAGAATCCACTAAGTGTGTAAATGAATCTTCTTTGAATAACGATTTATTATCTTATAGCTTCTTTCCTATCTTCCCCGAGATAATAATCTACTTTATTTCATGATCTTAGTTATACATGATGATGATAGTGATGAGGAATATTCTTATACTTCTATAGATGGTGATGTGCACAGTGATTGTCCAGTGATAAAAATGTTTCTATTTTTGATGATATTCACGTAATGATGTTCTCATTCCTAATGATGTCCACTAATGATAATGAATCTTCTTTCCAATAACGATTTATTATTCTTATAGCTCCACCTAAACATGATAATATTGTCTTTCCGACCTATCTCCTCCTGAGATAATAATGCTACTTTTATTTCTTAATGATTGTGAGGCGACATTTTAGATGATGATAGTGATGAGGAATATTCTTATACTTCTATAGATGGTGATGTGCGGGAGATTTTTTTGTATGCGATTGTCCATGTGATAAAAATGTTTTTACTATTTTTGATGATATTCACGCGCGCTTGATTAATGATGATGTTCTCATTCCTAATGATGTTTCTAATGATAATGACGTATCTTTCCATAATAATGATTCTATCCATAATATTGTTTTTATTCATAATGATGCTTCACTTGTATATCTCCACCTAAACATGATAATATTGTAATACTTGTGTCGTCTCTCTGCCCTCTTCTTGCTCATTTAATCGCTCGCAAAAACAATATTCTTGCGTCAATATCTACTAGTGTCTCCTCCATGCCTCTTATACAAGTAACTAACCCCCTTGTCGCGCGCGTCATAATATGATAAAAATGTATACCTTATGTATGTCTTAATGATTGTGAGGATCTCCCTTCGCCATATTACGCGCCAAGTTGATCCTTTGTTAGAACTTCTACTAAGAACATTATAGATAAATTGGGTGCACCTAATGAAATGGTTCCTTCGGATCCTACAAACCAAAGTAAATATCCAATTCTTAAGATTCCTAAACATGATGACATCTCTTTTAAACCAAATAGTGTTGTCGGGAAGAGGGGTGGAAAAACATTAATCAAATTAATTAAATGTTAAGTTAACATTATGAATAAATATATAAATGTAAATGTACACAACTTAAATAAAAGTAAATAACACATAAAACACAGTGACACAACATATAACGTGGAAAATCCCTAAATGGGTAAAAACCATGGAGAATAAATCCACTAAGTGAGATTTTTTTTACATCCACCTCTCTAGGTAATTCCCTCCTCACTTTTATTCCCTGTTTTTACCAGATTTACCTTCATATTCGATATTCGAATATTGTTGTGTGATTTTTATAAAGAAAATTGATATCTTGAATATGACCTATGGTCATATTTAAATAACCCGAAGGGTTATGACCTTCTTAAGTGACGGGGCACACCCTGATTTAATTAGTTAGTTAATTAGATTAACCAACCACCTAATATAAAGTTTATATTTAAATAATAAGAATATAGATTATTCTATATTATTTAAATATAAACTAAATATTATGATACACTTAATATTATAGTTTTAACACTCCCCCTTAATATTAAGTGGGGATCCATATGCCAACATTACCTGTTTGTACAACAAGATTTACAAATCCATAAACCCTAAAGATTTAGGCTAGCATATGTATTTGTGAGACTAAATCCCACTATTTCTCGTGGAAATATTCTTATACCACATCTCTAGGATCCTTTTATAACGCAAGGACCTTCTTTACAAATAGATGCACACTTGACTATATTTTCTGTAAACTCTATCAGTTTACATAGATCATATAAGACCTTTTTAGAATGATTTCAAACCAGAATAGAAGTATAGAGGAAAAGGAGTCAAAATTGGCCAACCATTAGGAGGTGTCATTTCCATGTACACTCCCCCTCAATGTAAACTTTCAAAGGCCAAGCATTGCAAAGAACTTGTAGAAATTCACAGCACACAATGGCTTTGTAAACAAGTCCGCAACTTGATCTTCAATTGGGTAGTACTGGAGATCTATATCACCGTAGAGAACCTTATCGCGAATAAAGTGCATATGTATCTCGATATGCTTTGTCCTTTGATGTTGAACTGGATTTTTAGTGAGAACAATGCAAATCTGGCTATCACATAGAAGAGTACTTCCTTTATCTTCCATGTGCATCTCTTCCAACAACCGCTTCAGCCATATGGCTTCTTTTGTTGCTTCCATTACACTTCTATATTTTTCCTCAGTAGAAGAAATGGAAACTGTTGGCTATTTTTTACTCCAAGTAATGACACCTGCACCAAACTTGAACACATATCCAGTTGTAGACTTGCGATCTATCACATCACCAACATGGTCAGAATCACAATATCCATATAAATATGCATTGTTAGATGAAATATAATGTAAACCAAAATTAATTGTGCCCTTAATATAACACAAAATTCTTTTTGCTAACTTCCAGTGATCTGATAAGGTTCCTACATAAACCTTGAAGCAATCCCTACTGCATAAGCAATGTCAGGTCTAGTAATAGTTAGATAAATCAAAACTACCTACAAGTTGCCTGTATAAAGTAGGATTAGATTTTTCACATGCAAGTTTATGATCAAGTTTACATCCTACTTCTATAGGAATAAACTGGTTTACAATCAAGCATATTAAACCTTTTAAGAAAATTAGTTGCATATTGTGATTGAGATACTACAATAGAATTTTTATCCTAAAATATAGCCATGCCCAAAAAATGATGCAATAATCCTAAGTCTGTCATCTCAAAATATTGCATTAACTTTGCTTTAATTTTCGTAATTAAATTGTTAGAATTACTAGTGATAAGTAAATCATCAACATATAATACAATGAGAATTATAGCATTTTCTTCAATTTTAACAAATAAATCATTGTCGAGATAACAGTTAAAAAACCAACTTCATTGAAAAAATTGTTAATTTTAGAATACCAAGCTCTAGGAGCTTGTTTTAAACCATATAAATATTTTTTCAATTTATAAACATACATTTCTTTACTTGGTTCTTCAAATCCTTTAGGTTGGGTCATATAAATTTCTTCTTTTAAATCACCATTCAAAAAAGCATTTTTGACATCCATTTGATGGATTTCCCAACCATATTGAGCAACTAAGGCAATCAAAATCCTTATTGTGCTCATTTTTGCAACAGTGCAAATGTTTCCACGTAGTCGATACCGGTTTTTGAGTAAACCCTCAAGCTACTAATCTGGCTTTGAATTTATCTACACTGCCATCTACTTTATATTTAATCTTGTATAGCCATCTAGATCCAACTATACTTCATTTTTCGGAGGAGGGACTAATTCCCAAGTTTTATTTTTAATCAAAGCAGTATATTCAGATTTCATAACATCTATCCATCTTTCATCAGAAGAAGCTTCTTCAAAATATTGGGGTTCAAGTTCATACAAAGTCATCAAAGCATGATATGTATGATGAATTCTAGTCATTTTCTAAAGGTTTCCAGGATTAGAGTCTTGAATAATAGACTCAACCCATCTAGGTATTTTAGTTACAGAGGAACTAGGAATAATCTCATTTTCAACTAAAGCTTTAAATTCTTTAAATTTTGACAAGACATTTGATTTCTTTTTAATGAAATACGACCAAATCATACGAGTGAAATCATCAATGAAAGTGATAACATATAGAGAACCATTAAGAGAAGGAACTTCTAGGGGTCCTCTAACATCACTATGGACAAGTTCCAAAGGTTCAGAAGAGTTATCATCATGATGATTGTGAAAAGGATTAACAGATTGCTTACCACATAAGCATCCTTCACATGTTTCATGATTTTGGGAAATAGGTGGCAGACCAGTTACTAGGTTTAGTCGAGACATGTCGTACATGCTCCTGAAATTGACATGACCTAGTCTCTCATGCCACAATTGCATGTCACTTCTTTGAGTTGTCAAACAAGAAGTAGAAGGAAAGCTAGAAAACACATACAAACCATCTCTTTGAATGCCTTCAACTATAGTAACATTTCATTTTTAATAAACCATTTATCTTTTAATAATGTTACACTATAGTTATTTTGAGTCAATCGAGAACTGTAGACACAAAATTATGCACATTAGACTTAATTTAGCTTGCTCTTATACTGCTATTTAGAAGGTTCTCAAGAGGATAAAGTACCAATTAATCCCACTTTTTGGCCATATTTAGTTTATATTTTGTTTCGTCATTCCCGCATATTTTATTGCACTTATACACCCATTTCACAACTACCCCGTCATTCTAGCCCAAAATCAAGGTGCCTTGGTCCCACTTTTGGGCACCCCCCTATGCACATCCTTTTCCACTTCTTTTTGGCACCTTTTTAGTCGTTTGTCATCTTTATCTTTTCCTAATCGGCCTTGTTGGGATTAATTATGAAATTAAGCTTGAGAGCCCTATAAATATAAAGCTATAAGACCATAATAAGGGTCCTAGGTCATAGCGTCACATACTACTATCACTCCATCTAGAGTTACATCCATTGCATCACTTAAATCCACATAGTGTTATGCATCGAGGCAGGATATCTACATCACACACACTACATAGGGGAGGATTCTATTATATTCCATGCAAACATGCAATTTACATTTTCTATAGTTATTATTACTCGCTACTTCACAAAGTGCGACTAAAATGAGAACACCTAGGGCATGACATACACACACACTAGAACTACATCCGGGTCTGAAATGTAGTGTAGCGCTAAGTGATAAGACCACTAGTTTGGTGGCTGAGGTCAATTCGACCCATTCATTTGCATATGTTATTTTTCTATGGTTTGATACTTCCTTTTGCATTACAGGTCATTTTCCAGCTCATTCGACAAATCCTATGTGATAGACATGAAGCACTCGAAGACAACTTGTGACCATACCAAAACTAGTTTTGAGCATTTTCGATGAATCGAGTGCCCAAATTACGAATAGGGTGCCTGGGGCACCCAAGACACTCCTCGATACCCAGTCATTTCAGATCTTCTAGATCTATCCTTCGCAGGGTCCTTGAGTTTTCGTCTGCACTTCCTGATTTCATTTCTAGATCTGTGACAACCTGTGACAGGCTCTGCAAATAAGCTAAGCTAAGCTATTTCTCTTCTTTCTCTTACACATTTAGGGTTTCATTTCACTTAGAATAGTTTACTTGCATTTATTTCATATTGTTTTAGTCCATTTATTACAATGTTTTAGTCCTCCTAATTAGATTAACATTAATACCCTAGTGTCCCCTTTTAGGCCAACTAGATCATTATTTTTGTTAATCATTTTGGTGAACCCAATGTCCCCTTCACCCCTTCTAGGGTTTAGTATTCCCATATTTTTCCACCATGTCATCTCCTTATCCGGTCATGGCCCAATCTTCATATCCTACCTATACACCTACCAAGATCACTAATGTAATTACTACTACCATCGACTTCATGCATGTGCATACCCAACACCCCCTCACTTTGTCATGCCTACATCTAACCATCCATCAATTTTTTTCTACCCGCCACACTTGCATTACGCCACCGGTTCTCCACCCATGTTTCACCGCCTCCACCGTCACACCTACCACTCCATTAGCTACTTCCAAAGGTTATGATATTATTGACCAGCTCAAGAATACACCCACTAAAATATCACTTTACAACTTATTACACAATGTGCCGATTTTGTCGGACCACACTTAGAAGCTACCCTCTGTTATTCACATTGAACGTGACCACTCTACTAAAGCTTTCACCCATCTCATTCAGTCTCTTTATAGTTTTCCTCATTTTATCTCTTTACAAACGACGACATATCACCCCCCATGCCAAAATAACCCTTGTGCCTCGTTTCTCATTACCGTTATCATTAGCACTACTTGTATCAAGCGTGTCCTCATTGATAATGGGTTCATTATTAACCTTTGTGCCCATTCTCTCTTACAACAATTAGGTATCAATGATAGTCTCATCTCCCATAACTCCACCCTCATCCATGGTTATGATTCTTCCACTCACACATGTCTCGGCACACTATATCTCTCCATATTCACATTGGACCTAAAATAGTTCTTACTGAAATTCTACGTCCTCAATGCTTCTTTGCAATTTAATATCCTCTTAGGAAGACCTTGGATCCACACCATGCAAGTCATGCCCTCCATCGTACATCAATGTGTCAAATTCCTTCATGATGGTTATGAACATACTATCACCGCTGACCTAGAACCATTCAAATATTGTTGCATTGATCTTGCCACTTCTATGCCTGTCCCACCACCTCAGCCCATTTTGTATGCTAACCTAGATAAATATGATGTTGGTCAATCTAGTACACCCACCTCTAATACCCCTGACATCACTTCTCCTCCCATTACTACTCACACTTCAGCTATCCTTTCACCCACTATATTTTCCCCGTCAGTACTCCACCTCCACCATCTTCTACTTCTTCTCCCCTTCTACTCCCACACCACCTCCTAATGTCCTTGATAGTGCTACCCAAATTGATGACACACATACCAATGTTTCCACCAAATTTGATGATGAAGTTGATGTTGTAGACATCACTGATGAGTCACTACAACAATTGGATTTCACCCCTCTCGGTGTGGCAAATTCTTATTTCGACGAAAAATTTTTCGTTGATGGCCCAGTGAATATCATTTCAAAAACCTCCATCCACTAATGTTATGGTACTATATAAAGGATCTGTTAATAGTGTTGATGTCATTTCATCTTCTTCTCCACCCGAGGTAGTTTCATGACCCCCTTTCACCTGCACCTTATATATCAATCGAAACATTTTGGGAACACATTCCTCTCGACCTCGCTAGCTCGATACTATATGTACATGATTGCTTACCCAAGTTTGGCATGATACTTAATGACATATTTCCACCACTCCATTCACCCCACCTTTATCATGGTTACTTCCATATTACTGTAGCTTATGGCTTACGGGTTTTTCACTTAACAATATTTGTTGCACACACTTCCTTGTGGGCTTGTCGTTTACACTTGGACGATCTTGGCTTGATTATATTGTGGAACACTTGACCCACTTCATTCTTTACTCTCATTCCCCATGCCTTTTGGCACTATCTCCATTGCTAATGATTCTTCTCCTGCATATGTACCTAACATTTCGCGTTGGTGTGCTCATGGCTGCCCACCAATTACTTTTACGGATGAAGAATATGTAATGAATTCTTATCTCCTTCATCGTAATGCATCTTTATATGATCCACCTCATTCTATCACCTACCAAGTTTCCAACGTAGCTCCTTCCTAGTTTCATCAAGACAATGATGATTTGTTTGATGACGTTTCCTAGTCACCTTTTTCACACTATCACTAGGGGACATCATCACTACCCACTCCCCCTTCCCCATATTATCATAAATACATCTCCACTCTTTTCATTTTATTCATTCATTCCTCTATATATAGGCATGTTTCTTACATGTCACAACACCCTCGTTACCGATGACACACTTGTGCTTCGGTTCACATTGGACTATTGAGGGATTACCATTACACTTAACCCCACACACTTTGCATGTTAGGTCCTACCTAGCTACATTCTATCATCATTTCTATACATAGCCCACATTGCATTATCCTACACATACCTCATCTATTAGTCATTTATACATCATCTATATCATACACGCTACACTAGTCATCATTACTTATGAGTCTAGTTTTACATTTCATCCTTTCATTCTACATACTACACTAGGTTACAATTTACATGGATCTAGCTTTGCATTCTTCTACTACATCTCCTATTTCTACTGACACCTATCATTGTATCTTACACATTACATATACATCCTACACACCCATATTGCATCCTACCTATCCTACATGCTACACTGGATTTCCTTATACACGGGTCTAGTTTTACCTATCATCATTACACATTCTATTTCTATCTACACACTTATTACATTAAATATTCCATATGCACTACACATTCTACATTTGCATTGTCCTACACCTCACATTCACATACCTTGGTCATTTCTAACATGTAATTTTCTACATGCTTGCACTCACCACCCTATGATGCACTCTAGTTCCTCGGTCCATACTCAACTACCGAGGGTTTACCAATCAAATGGACCTTACATGTGAAATTTTCCTCATCCACCATTTCACATGTTAGTGACATACACCTTAGGTTAAATTGTCACCCCTTCTTATCATCTTGTAGTGGTATACGCTTTAGGCTAAATCACCACCCTCCTTTTATCATCTTCTTATTTATGGCATACACCTTCGGGTTACATCACCACTCCCTTCTTATTCATCCTATAGTGACATATGCTTTAGGATAAATCGTCACCCATTTTCATCCCTCCTTCATCTCATAGTGATATACGCTTAGGGATAAATCATCACTCATCCATTCAATAAGTCATGGTATATGCTTCCGCTATAGGGTCCACACACTTCTTACCACATGTCGCATTTCATCACCACTACACATACACACTCATCACAACGGGGTAGATACAACCAACCCTACTCGACCATTTCCCGATGAACGCACTCTCATTTGTGGTTCATTCTTGACTGCTGAGGGGGAAAACAAAATGAACCTCACTGCATACACTTCCATCCACTCGGGGGCATTGCTCCTATCATTCCATCTTGCATTCCATTCCATCCATCCACAACATACTTTGCATTGTCTTTAGGGGCATTTACTTTTTCTTACTAGTGTTTTCATGCTCACTTTATTACACATGTTAGACTACTTTCTTATATGTCATTATCATACACACATGCACGTTCATACCTTTTTTAGTGTGATCACAGATACATGACTCTACACGCGACATGGATGCTCGCCTTCTACCCTTCCTATACTAGTCACTGGGGGCATCCACATTCATCTTATCTAGGTGCTATTATTTCATTTTGTACTTAGCATCTTATACTACTTGTTCTTACATGCTTTGACATATTGGTTATCACTCTAACATGCTAACAAGTGTTCCATGTGCAACACTTGTTTGCAGGATTACATGTTTCCATGACTACTTGTTTGTTTCTACTTGTCTACATTATTTGCCATTGTATGTGGGCTTTGCCCTTTGCTTGTGCACACTTGTTTGTTGTTTGTGGTCATGATGGCCTTGTGTGTCTTACAACATCGTGAGTGATGTCCCATGTTTGAAATCCACTTTGTGTGATCTACTTGTTTTCTTGTGTTTACACTACATTGTTTTGTAGTTTTTACATTATCTACGTATTTTACACTTTTCTTATTGCATGCATGTGTTTTTATACTAACACTTGTTTTGGCTAGCCATCCCCTTTTGTGCATGCCTTGGTATATACCAAGCACTTTCCCTTTCCCCTATGCAGGGCAGAGTTCTACAGGTCAGAGTGCGGTTGGGTCCTCTTTTGGGGCCACATTCTCCTTTCCATGATGTCGCATGCACCCCCAAAGAGGGGGGGCATCATTGAGGGTTTCTACTAACACAACATATTTACACCGGTTCACACACAACGAGTGAGTTTAGACCAGTCTACGAACTCCATACACAACAGGCCATAACAGGACATGGTGTCCTTCGAAAATTTTGCGGAGCGGTTACATGCTTGGGGTTACAGTGGGTGTGCCTCTCTACACTTCTCCGTCCAGTGGCATTAGATCACCCAAAAACTAGGATAGTATAGAGATCTCTTCACACATTTCAACAGAAGTGGTTAAAGTTGGAGGATACAACACATTTCCTCATTATACTTCTTTAGCTAGGGTTGCGTGAGATCGCCCAAAAAACTCGTGACAATACAAGATATCCTTCTACACCCTTTTTCTCGACATGGATCAGGTGCATATTTTTCATTTCCACTTTTTTTTTTCTAGTGTATTTTACATTTGCATACTTTACATTATTTTACACATCATTTTTACATACATACATATTTGACTACTTGATTGTTTTCTCCTTGCAGTCCACCATATATGAGAAAAAAAGTAGTCAAATTTGGGGAAAACAACAAATGAAAATGAAAATGATAACACACCACTACATGCACTTTTCCTTTACTAACCATGCAAGTACACTACACAACAATAACTACACACACGTTCGCCCTAGGTTCACTCTCATCACTTTTTATGCACTCTTTAGAATCCATGCTCCTCCACATTTTTCTTTTTTGTCATTCCATGCTTGAGTCTAGTCCATCGACACATCTTCTTCTACACTCTACATGGATATCAGGTACACATCTCTATCTACTTTATGTTACTTGAGCTTTCCACTCACCAACATAAAGTGGGGGCAAATGTAGACACAAAATTATGCACATTAGACATTATTTAGCCCGGTTTTATACTACTATTTAGAAGGTTCTCAAGTGGATAAAGTACTAATTAATCCCACCTTTTGGCCATATTTATTTTATATTTTGTTTCATCATTCCCGCATATTTTATTGCACTTATCCACCCATTTTGTAACTTCCATTCACCATTCAAAGCCAAATTCAGGGTGCCCTGGTCCCACTTTTGGGTGCCCCTGGTCTATGCACATCCTTTCCCACTTCTTTTTGGGGCCTTTCTAACCATTTGTTGTCTTTATCTTTTCCTAGTCAGCCTTGTCGGGATTAATTACAAAATTAAGCTTGAGAGCCCTATAAATATAAAGCTATAAGACCATAATAAGGGTCTAGGTCCTAGCATCACATACTACTATCACAATCCATCTAGAGTTGCATCCATTGCATCACTTACATCCACATAGTGCCATGCATCAAGGCTAGGAGATCTGCATCACACACACTAAATAGGATGAGGGATTCTATTCTATTCCATGCACACATGTTATTTACATTTTCTATAGTTACTATTGCTCACTACTTCACAAAGTGTGACTGACACGAGAGCACCTAGGGCACGACATGCACACACACACACGAACTACATCCAGTCCGAAATGTAGTGTAACGCTTAGTGATAAGACCATTAGTTTGGCGGATGAGGTTAGTCCAACCCATTCATTTGCATATTTTATTTTTCTAGGGTTTGATACTTCCTTTTGCATTGCAGGTCATTTTCCAACTCATCCGAATATCCAGCATGTAACAAACATAAAGCACTCGAAGATAACTTGTGATCATACTAGAACTAATTTTTAAGCATTTACAGTGATCAGAGTGCCTAGATTACAGACTAGGGCGCCCCAGGGTGCCCCAGTCATTTCAGATATGTCCTTCGCAGGGTCGCTAAGTGTTCGTCTGCACTTCCTGATTTCATTTCTAGATCTGTGACAACCTGTGATAGACTACGTAAATTAGCTAAGCTATTTCTCTTCCTTCTCTTACACATTTAGGGTTTTATTTCACTTAGAATAGTTTACTTGCATTTATTTCATACTATTTTAGTCCATTTACTACAACGTTTTATTCCTCCTAATTAGATTAACATTAATACCCTAGTGTCCCCTTTTAGGCCAACTAGATCATTATTTTTGTTAATCAAGAACAATAAAGCAAATTCATTTTAAGTCTAGGAACTAACAACAAATTGCTAATAAAACCATTTAAAACTTTTGCTTTTCCCTGACACTGAACATCGAGAATGGAATGATCACCTAAATAGATTTGATCATTACATTTACTAAGTTTAGATAGGATACCAGATCTAAAGGTCATGTGCCTAGAAGCACCATTATCCAATATCCACTCATTTTATTTTGCAATGAAAAAGGTGGCATACAAAGCAATTACATTTGATTTTTGACAATTTTTCTGATTCTTGTTTTGGTTTTGGTTAGATTTGTTACCCTTTTGAAATTTGAAAATTATTTTATTATTTTGAAATTTGCAATCCTCTTTCTTATGTCCAAATTTACCACAATAATGACATTTTCCATCAAAGCTAACTTTTAGATTTCCGTTTTCTTATCTTTGCTAGGAGGTTTGAAAGTTGGCTTTTGATTTTGTTGAATCTAGAGGTTTTACCTTTTGATTTATGAGCAAGAAGTGTTGAGTGATATTCTCCTTAGAATCAAAATTTGACATTACTTGTTCTTCCTGAATGAGAAGAGCACTAAGGGTTTGTAAATCTAGAATGTCTTGTTCATTTGATATTTTGAATTCAAAATTGAAATGAAATTTCTAAATTTCTCATGAATATTCAACTGAATAATGAAATAAAGCAATTTATCCTGAATCAAATTACTACCACATCCATCTAATTGTGACTTAATATTTTTTATTTTTGCTAAATAATTTATCACTTTTTCATCTCCCTTCATGGGAGTTGTCATAAGTTCTAAAATTAATTTAATAATTTTTATAGATGCATACCTTTGTGCATCGATTCCAATTGAGCCCAAGCCTCAATCAAACTTTCTTAATTGCTGATATGAAGCAAAAAATCATCTTATACGCTTCACAAAATAATGAACATCGCTTCTTGTACTTTCTCGGTTATATGTAATGACGCTGTTAGTAGTTTCTTGTCTTCCGGTAGGATCTCTCTCAATTTCATTCACAACTTCACATAATTTGTGAGTCATGAATTTTGCCTTCAATCAAATCTTCCAAATGTTGTAGCTATTTCCATTGAACATCTGAGATTTATCAATTAAAATTGATTAGACCCCATTTTTACGTAAAATAGAAATAATTAATAAATAAGGATTAAAATAAGAGTTTTGATAGAAGTCCCCCTGGCGTATTTTAATCCTCACAATCAAACACGATCAATTTACACCAAAAAAGGAGGTCCTGTTAATTAAATAATCTATACATGAATGCGCTAGAACGATAAAAAATAAATTGAAATGTAAGTGATTTTTTTTTAGTTTTCAAACAAAATGACAGTGATAAATTTGTTTTCATATCATATCATTTAAATAAAATGATATTATTTTACTATTTCACACAAATAATTTTTATAATTTGTTTATATACACAAATAATTCATACATTTTTGAAAAAAGAAATTTATTTACAAAAAAATTGGAGCTCTTGCTCTTTTATTAGGTAATATTTTCTATCAACTCGGGCGAGTTGGCTAACCAACTCGGCGAGTTACCCACCTTCCAAACTATGCAATTTAACTGAAATTTATTAACCATTTAAGCTACATATACCAATTTATCTATGGTATAATTGAGCCACAATAATACTGTAGCCGAGCCACACAACGAGTCACGGTGAACCGACTTGTGCTCCGCGGTTGAGCCGCCTCACAAGGAAATCGAGCCGATTATCGAGCCGTGCTCGTAAGGGATTAATTAAAAATGGGGTGGTGTGACCGTAGTCACACTACCAACCCTACACACACATGATTATAAAGCCTACCAAACAACCTCGCTGTCCCCCATGTGGGACAATACATTTTGCAAAGGAGAGGGGGTCGTGGTGAAAGAGGAGAGGAGGGTCCCATGAGGGACACGTGGTAGGAGTGGGAGGATGCTACACAAAGCAGGGACAAGGGGGTGCCATTTGGTACATAGATAAAAGGGGGGCCACCCCCATATATATATTTTATTATATGTTTTTTATTAATATATGCTTTTATTTATACGGCATATAGTCTTAGGTTATATGGATTCGGTTTAGGTAATATAAATACCACAGGTTTAGATTTATAGGATTATATATATAAATATTTTTATAAAATACAAAGGTTTTTTTTTTTTTAAAACTATACAAAGATTGTAGTTTATAAATTATAGGTGCAAAATAATTTACGGGGTCCATCCAGGACATGGCAAAGGTTTAGAATTCATAGTGAATGTAAAATATTATATATTACCAGGGGACAAGAATTTTTACTCGACTAACAAAAAAATCAATATTCACTCCCCTATAAACTCAATATTCACTTGAATTTTTACTTTCCCTTTTTGATTTCTTGAATTTCCTGCACACTATATAAACTATATAAAATATTTCAAAAATTAATAACCCTTACCTTAGTTTCCAGGGCTTGGGTAATTCCCGAACTTGAACTTTACACATGCAAATAAAGCTCAAATGACTTTTCACCTATGCAACCAATATCTAATCCAACCATATGGAGAGGGAAGGGTGGGGGTTAAATAAAATTCCAAATAATTTAACCACCTAACTTCCCAACCGTTACAACCTTAGGATATTAGGATTAAATTAATTTATTAATCCCACTCTGGTACCATGTCAGGACGAGGGGTGGAAAAACATTAATCAACTTAATTAAATGTTAAGTTAACATTATGAATAAATATATAAATGTAAATGTGCACAACTTAAATAAAAGTAAATAACACATAAAACACAGTGACACAATATATAACATGGAAAACCCCTAAATGGGTAAAAACCATGGAGAATAAATCCACTAAGTGAGAAACTTTTACATCCACCAGTCTAGTAACTCCCTCCTCACTTCTATTCCTTATTTTTACTAGGATTTACCTTCATATTTGATATTCGAATATTATTGTGTGATTTTATAAATCAAATCGATATCCTGAATATGACCTATGGTCATATTTAAATAACCCAAAGGGTTATGACCTTCTTAAGTGATGGGGCACACCTTGATTTAATTAGTTAGTTAATTAAATTAACCAAGCACCTAATATAAAGTTTATATTTAAATAATTAGAATATAGATTATTCTATATTATTTAAATATAAACTAAATATCATGATACACTTAATATTATAGTTTTAACAAGTGTTACTTATGGCTACCATAAATGGAAAAATACAACCCTTGAATGAGCCTCTTAATGTTTATGTAATACCTCATTAATGCGATAGGTGATTTAAAATGTAATGTACATACTTTAACCTTAGAAAGCAAGGCTTATTATGTTACAATTGATTCGATACTATATCTAACAATCCCATATGATGATCAATATTTCAATTATCTCTCCTTACATTTTGTCACGCCTAAACTTCAATTGTTTGATGGGACTTTCAACCCTTATCTACATCTTAAATACTATAGATCTACTATGTATTATTATAACAATTATAGGATGATTTTAAATACCTTCCCACAAAGTCTCACTTTGGTAATGCAATGTATTGGTTTTACACACCTTCCTATTGGATGTATGAGCACATTTTTATAACTTGAAGAAGCTTTTGTCGTTCATGTTATTGATATAAGGGCATTAAAGTTACATATGAGCGATTACAATATTTACATTAAAAAACCAAGCTAATTACTAAGTAAATCTTACACTTTAAAAATTGTATTCAATAGTTAATATACAAGTCCATGGATTTAGAAATGCAATACATTTTATGTTGAGGCATTATATTCTTGTTCAAGGAGAAGTTTTTATATGACACATGCGATTCATTTACTAATATATGTTTATGTGTTATCAATCTAAAGTGTGACCTTATCCCTACAAACAATTTTACACATTCCCATGATGTTACTTTTACATAATCCATACAACCGACATCTACCACTCACCGTTATCTTCCTTCTCTCTTATATATAGTTAAGGTTTTACATTGTGTCAATGCTTTCTATCATATTACACCTAAAACTACCACTACTATGAAGGCTACGCCTCTTCTTAAATGCAAACCATTATGATTTGACATGTATCTTGATCATCTGCATGATATATTACTTATTCTACTTGATAACTAATTGATTTGATTACCATCCATTGTGCATCATTCTCCTCGTTGGGTTAAACGTGAAAAAGGTTGACCTATTTTGTAACTTCCATCATATTAATGGGCACTATGATAATAATTTATATTCATTGAATTAAAAACTCAAGTTACTTGAAGACAAATGAAGTATCTCTTTTGACACATGACTTGCTATTCAGTCTCCTTCCCTCCTCCATGATATCATCATGCAGAGAATATAATCTTCTAAGATGGTCCCTCCTTAGACAAGTTGGTTTCTCAACCTCTTATAAAATATGTCCTTGAAATGGGGCTCCTGATGATCAACTATTATAGAGAGATAAACTCAAATGGATTACAAAATAATAATGATTTTTAATAAAATATACTTAGGTTAATCATGTATCTTCTTAGATAGTGCTAAAATAACCATCCATATAATCAAATACTATGTCACAAGAAATTACCGCTAGTGCATCTTTTTGATCCAGGATGATCGGGCTATTTGGAAAAACTATTATAAATTCTTGCTTCTACTCCATTCAAGTAATTATTATTTATTACACTTGGTGTCCCTTCTTGAATGACCAAGGGCATATGAGGATTACCCTCCCTTATTTGTTAAGAATATGATTCCTCACATTATATTGGCTCCCACATGCTTTTGTGTTGTGACTCCTTTCATTACCTTTACCTTTTATACAAACATCAGTACTCATTGTTGTATTCACTAACCTTCATCAATTTCATGTAATTTAATCAATCATTTTTAATCACAACTATCATAATCACCGATATATCACATCAAATTCTACATAACTCAACCACATCAATACAATAAATGCAACATCCAAAAATCATATTAATCAGAACCCATCACACGAGATACCTTTTTTACCCAAAATAAAAAGTCCATACACACACACACACACACACATTTATACACACATACGTATACATACATATATGTGTGTATCGTATTTTTAAAAATAACAATACAATGAGGTTCATGCCCTTTTCATAACTTTCTATATATCATCGTGCTATCATCCTTGCTCAAAACCTTTATGGGAGGTCGAGAGCTCAATGCCTTCCCTTCATCCCAAAAATATAATGAGGGTCATGCCATTTTCACAACTGTTTATATATCACCACTATCATCCTTTCTCAAAACCTTAATGGGATCTCGAGAGCTTGAGGCCTCCCTTTCATCTCTAATACCACAAGAACATGATCATGATCTATAGTGTTGTATTCACTCCTATAATGTCCCTATCTCTTCCCTAACCTCTGCATAATACACCTATAAACTCACTAATTTCAACACTAGGTCCTACATGAGCTATATCTAAGGTGGAGGATTTGCCCTCCATGTTAGCTCTACTTGAATCTCATCACACTCACTCTATAGTATAATGTAGGTGGTAGCTACCATGCCCACTTGGTCAAAAAATATGTGAATGTCCTTACGACATCATTAATACAATCTAGTATCCCACCAACTATAACATCATTGGGGATGTTCCTAGTTAATTGCCTCACGGTTTCATCTACACTCATAGTCTAATACACATTTACCGAACATACATGATAACACATCTACATATTTGACATACATTGATCAATACTTTATAAATCTATCACATCAAATTCATTACAAGTTTCTATATAAAAAATTACACAATACTTACACTAGGAAATGGTCGTGGCTACAACATCATCTTTGGGGGCATCTCCTAACTTACACTATCCCCTCTTATAAGTGGGTGCATAATTGCTCCATCTGCTCCTCCTCCCGATAGTGCTCCACCTCCTGGATTACCTACGATGATAGAAAACAATAAAACCCATCGGATCACGCCCCCCACTATGTGTAGGTTGCGGTACATATTGCATCATCCATAACACATACAACCATTGTTGGTTCCACCTAATCTACAGTGTTGGAAATAGATTAGCTAACATCATTCCCAACCAAATCCCATCTTGCAAAGCTACTTATATCAATGTCATCCCCGGGTATGATGTTGGATGAACATCATGTACTAAGAAAAACCAATGAATCACATGCTCACACAGATAAATATACCCTTCTTTGGTCTATTGATCCTCTAACCACATTTTTCATACTCATCATAGCTCCATGACATCCTCTTCCCATTTATGAAAGTCTCTATAATGTCTCCATATGATCCCACTAAGGATTATCTTCTCTAATATAGCCCTGGTATGATGTGGTGTATATGCCTATCCTCTTTGGTATTGCCTACCATCTTTGTAAATATCTTTGAATGGGCCCAATTGGCCCTCGGTCCTCCAATCAGGTTGCACTACAACAATATGATTATAGGCTGATTTATGTAATAATGTAAATGTTGAGACACCACCTCTATGTGCCTCCAAAGTAAATATATATAAATTAAAGTATAAGTGGGCTAGTATATACTAGCCACATGCATATATGAGGTTGTCATCCTCTATCCATTGACATATCTACCACATCATGTATGAAATTGATACCCCACCTTAATCCATTGCATCAAAAGATGCTAATAACATTGTAATAATTTTTAATAGTCACAGAATCATGACCATCACAATTAAACTAAGGTGGATAGTTAGCTCTACAAGGCCACCTATCCCCAACTAAAATCTATGTTCCTTGCGCATCCGAAATGACATGTATGCTAGTAATACTTATACACTCTATCCCACTATTAGGAGCCTCGTAATATGATATACATCCTCTAACATCACGGTTGTGTACCCTATGGAAAGCCAAAACATGCAAATATCTAAGTCCCACTATTGATACAATATAATGATTGAGTGCATAGTTAGGGGAACTTCCACTATTTTGGCTACATGTCATAAACCATCCTAGTCCAATACATTGTAACCTTCCTCATCTAAACCCAAATGCAAAAAGGTATCTATCATGCGATAATAAAAAATATCTCGATGTACATCTCTCTCGTAACCATAAACTAATTAAAACATGGATTAGATCATTTATCGTCAATCAAACCTTTGAATTAATCAAATAACCTACTAATTATCAAAATGCATGACTATAAACTTGTTTTATTCAATTTTCCACATATTGGGTTGAGACCATATGAATATGGTCGGGACCATACAAACATGGGTTAAAACCATACCAAATTGTATGGTTTTTCCCCTAGAGTCAAAACCGCACCATTCGGTCCTATATACACTAGTGGTCTTAAATTTAGAAAAATTAAAAAAACTTGAAAACCACAACATTTTTTCAACAAAATCATGAGTTGTAGACACTTACCGACTCATTGATTATTTATTCTTGAATACATCCACTACGTGGTCAAATACCAAACATAACGTGTCTCGGCCTATAGTTACACATCTTGATCAAGCTCTTCCAACCGCTTAATTCCTCATATTTCTACACTCCATATCTTGTTCCAGTGTTTTTCCAGTTGTGTGTCGTTCTCGACATTAGAACCGTTATTTCCCTATTTTGGTACTAATACGAGACAAAACTATCTTCTTTCCATATTTTGACCCCATGATCATAATTTTCCAAAATTTTACTTATACACTATACACTATACACTATACACTATACACTATACACTATACACTATACACTATACACTATACACTATACACTATACACTATACACTATACACTATACACTATACACTATACACTATACACTATACACTATACACTATACACTATACACTATACACTATACACTATACACTATACACTTATTTCATTACTACAACTTTTTCTCTTCGATGCTCTTCTATTATATTCTATCCAATTCAGGTCTCTATTGCACAAATTCAACTACTATTTTCTTGGTTTATACCAACCTAGAATCTACTTCACAATCTCTACACTTTTAATATTGTTATATCAAACATTGTCTCTCTTTTGTAGTTTCTACAAATTGAACTACTATTCTCTCATGCTATACTAACCCATATTCTACTTTGAAATCTCTACACATTCAAAACTATTCTATCAAACATTGTCTCTCTTTCATAATTTATAAAATCCAATACTTGCTTTATTGGACATAGTCTCTCTTCGCAACCACAATCTATACTTTTCCCTTTATACCAATACACTCACTTTATTTAGTCACTACCACTATTACTAAATCTTGTAAGCAACATGATGCCACTCCAATTTCTATAAACATAAATTCTTATTCTTAACACTCTATTTAAATTTGATGACACATGCTCAAATATTTATCAACAATTACTTTCATCTCAAGTGATTCTATTTTATATCATCCCTTTCATCGAAAGGGGAAAATTATATGGGTTGGCTATACAAGGCCACCCTCTCCCATACAAATCAATGTGCAAATCTAAGGACCAAACAATCAACTTTGGATACAAAATACATTGAATAGTAGGTTATTTAGTTGCAAATGAACACACCACTACATTTATTGTAAATGAAAATGGAAAAACACCTATCGTAATAAAAAATTATCAATACTAAAGTTACTACAATACACTTGTATAATGCATAGTGATAGTTGTGTAAGGTTTTCCAAACTTTTAAAGCCTATATCTATATGTAGTGATGTGTTCTGCCGCAATGGGGGAGAATTATCCTGGGATAAATAGGATTCCTTATAACACTCTTCCCCTAGTGTCAAGACACCCAATTACTACCTAGTTATCAATAACATGTTGGGATTGATCACCCCCAATTCTCCAAAATTCAAGTGAAATCTCCATGTCTTTAAATGCACCTCTCATGTCTATAAAACCCTTTGATGTTTATGACACACAACTCATTTTATCCATGTGGGTCACACTAGTGGCCCATATTGTTCTCCAAACTTTTGGTTTATTTATCGACACACCCAATAGCCCTCTTTGCTTCAAAACTATTAGGTACACTCTTCTTATCGTTTAAACTAGTAAATTATACTCACTAGCGTCAATGGAGGAAAAATGTAGACACTAAAATCTATACAAAATTATTATTATATCATGCTTTTGGAAAAATTTATATATGAGGACCTCGAATGATGAAACTCGGTCTTAGTGGTGTAAGCTCTTTTTTCACTTTTACATGACTTGATTTACCTTCTTATTTGTGACTTGATTTATGCTTCTTTATGTTTTATGTTGTTTCATAGAGATGTCTGGACTTTGTAATTATCTATTTTACTTTCGGTGACTTTGGCTCAAAATCATATAAATTATTTAGGACCATCGTGTTATCACAAAATTTGGACTCACTCTTTTCAAATAATTCCATATTTATACCATTGTCATATGACAATCCTAATCCTAACCACTCTTTTTTTCTTGTTCTGACAACTCATGATAGGGGCCAAATTATTTAATGTAGTTTCTTTTTATTTTACGTAATTGATCGTATAATGTTATACACATCCGTGTTGTTATTAGTTGTCTAGTGTGATGGTGGTTCATGTTTGAAGCATTCTCTATTGACATGTTTTCATCTTGACATTGCTAGATTTGTATATGTATTGATCGGATGTTGATTAGTAAGTACTCATTTGATCCACTATTATAATTATGTCACTTAGTTTTGACTTTACGCTCTCTCTTTTTGGTTTTACGATCAAAATATTGATTTGTCTCTACTTACCATTATGGAAGTAGTTACTCTTTACATTTGTTTTATAACATTTCAGTTTGATATTAGTAGTGTATTAGTTAACAAAATGGTGTTCGCGAGTTGATTAATTAGAATTGTTAATGATTGATTTCATATAAGGGTTTTCAAGTAATTTGGTTTATGGCCTTGATCGTTATCTTAGTTTGATCGACATGGTGACCTTGAATTGTTTCATATGATCATATTAATGTGATTAGTTTGGGTCTACTATTATATGATTTGACCCACACTATTTTTGATTTATAAATTATGGCCATGTTTAATTGATAAATCATTATGCATGGGCTTGACCACATTGTGTTTTGACATGATAAGGATCTAGTTGATTTGACTTCACTAAGGTTATTTTCTATTGTTAGTAGTCATGGTTATCTTATTTATTTGAATGAATTTTGGTGACAAGCTTTAAGTTTGGTGGTGTTTTGTTCCTACCTATGGCACGCTTTAGGGACAATTGGCATTCAATGCACATCCTTACATTGGAAAATGCACAAAGATTCTCGAGGAAGCTATTGACATGTCATTTTTTGGGTTTTCATTTACATTTGACATTTTGTTTTGGAAGATTATCATGGGGAAACTCTGCCAAAATTTTTATAGAACTATGATTGGTTTTTATGATGCTACAGGTTTGGATTTAAGATCATTTTTTTCTACAATACTTGATATGTATGGTTTCTTTATTTGCCTTGGGTTTCATATTGGAAGGATTTCAGATCGGGTTTTTTGTTTGGCATCGAAACGCTTTGTTTAGTGCATGCCATGATAAAATAAATGGATCCCATTTCGGGCTACATGTTAAGTTTTTGGTTATGTGTCCGGATTTACTTTCAAATAGTGGATATTAATGTAGCTTTAGTACTTAATTTATCTTCATTTGGTGATGGTTTTTACGTATCTCATATACCCATTTAAGGTCATTCTTGATTGTCGTGGTTGTTAAAATACACTATGTTGATCATATAACATTGCATGCACCTGATTCAAGATGGGTTGACTTGAGTCATCATAGAGACGATTGTGGATGTTGAGGAAGTGTTTTGATGTTGAAAATCCTTTACATGTTTATCGGTATGTGCCATTATTTTGGTCTCCCCATTCACTTGCATCCTAGTTTATTCACCGCATATTCATTAGATGATTGCTTTTTTTTGTTTAATATCCTTAGAGCTCCCATCATGTGTTATAATGTGATTGCATTATTTAAATTTCCTTTGGGATTACAATGAGTGAGTAATGGTTCATGGGTTCGAGATCACTAGTATTTGATGAAGTATTGGAAGTCTGTTTCACACTTGGGTTAGTTTTGTTTACCAATAATAGGTCAAGGTGTGATCTTATCTAAGTTGGCTTCTCATCAAACTTGTATATTATTTCATGCTCTATTTTCTTAGATATAGCATATTATTATCATAATGATAGAATTTTAGTTTTTCTTTTTCAACTACATGGCTAAAAGGGTTATATATCTCATAAACATGAAGTATGTTAAAATAATTATGTTGAAACATTGATTTGATGTTGTCTTTTAGTATTATTGTGTGAGTTGGGTTTGATCAATGAAAGGATAGTATGAGATTCAAAGCTATTTATTTGTTTTTAATAAAGGGTGCTTAACTACATTATTGTGTTTATTATAAGCACCCTATTTTTTATTTGATTCAAGTCCTGCTTGGTTTTCTTCATTTGATCACTATGCAGAAATAAGGTTAGTTAACTTCTATTTATTTTGCATTCTTTCATGAAAATTTAGTGATATTTGGGAGCTCAACGTTGATTAATTTATCATTGAATTTTTTTCTTTGAGCTTGTTCCATGTCTTTCTTCTTCATGTGATTTTGATAATGAGTGATTGTGTAGATTATTTATTTAGCTCGCTCATTTGGAGGATCCGTTTATGGGTTTGATGACCATTACACTAGGCCCTATGGAATGATGAGGTGGCAATGATGTGAGTTAGAAAAATGAGCTTTTAATCCTACCTCACTGTTATGTATGCGTGTGCGAACACACCCCCAAACCTAAATACATTCAAATGCATTGCTTAAGTGCCAATTCTTAGCCACTCAACCAATCATGTTTGAAATGATTTGATTGTGGAGGTGGTGAGAGTCATTGTTTGGCCCGTGTGATATAAACCTTTCTTCATTGCCACACCCATCCATAATAATGATGTACATGCTTTTAACCTACATATCCCTATACAATTCCCCTTGAATGTACCTTTGACCCGTTGGTTTGGATTTAAGTTCGAGTTCATATAAATTTTATTGGATGTTAATATTAATATTTGATTAATGTTAATAAGTTTCGAGATGTAGCTTATGTTTATGAAATATATATTTTACCTTGTGATTCATTATGTATTTTGACCCCCGCCTATTATGATTTCATCTTTATTTTTATCCTAAGTCCTTATGTGGCTCTAATCTATTATTTAATTAATATCTTCACCTACTTGTCATAACTTGCAAGATGTCACTTTGAATGAATTAAACATAACCGACCTTCGGTATGATTATGTGACATTAGTAACTATGCCCTTTTATGTAACACTTGTTTATTTCCTTGAACATGAGTTACACGTTATGATACTTGGAGGTAAGAATGTATATAAGGACTTAGTTGATTCAATTTTTGAGGAGGAAACACAAATGCATTTTACAGATTATGAAAAATCATTTTCATATGTCCTTATTCTATGTAATCTAAATTTTGTGATAAGTTATATGTTACCGTAGTTTTGATGATAACTTTATTGGTGGTTAAGTCAGAATTCTAAAATATGATAGGTATATCTAGTTTTACTATTATTTATTTGATTATCTATTACGATATTTCTAGAGACTAATCAAATATTGATCAGTATATTTGTACTTATATGTCCTAGAATTCAATTTCAAATGGTACTCACCTCTCGATCCTTCCGTCGTATATGTATAACCTGACCATATGAATATATATGGAAACCATATAGATTACATATTGCACACACTATATGAAGCAAATGCTTAGATATTTATTTATGATTGTGATTTTATGAGTTGAAGAAGTGTTTTCCATTTCAATATAAATGATACATTTGGTCTATACAACTATTGTACATGTATTTTATTGTGGTTTTGATTATCTAAATTTTTTATTTTAATAATAATCTAAGAAGTAGAGAAATTTAATAATTGAAATATACTTGAAATATAAATGCTAGATAATTTATTTGATATTTTAAATGAAATAAAATGAAAGGGGAAAGGTACTAACTTGAATTAGACTTACCTCACAGTGATATGGGACTAGACAGGGCAATGAATCGAGTGTTGTAGCAAATCTTTGAAAATTGCAAAAGTGGTAGATCCGGCGACTAGGGCACTTGGAGAAGTATAAGGGTGCCTCGTGGTGCTTTGGTATGTGAAACAACTCGAACTTGGTTTTGGCAGAGTCACTAGGTCTTTGTAATATTTTGCCTTTGGTCGGGTGGATGTCGCACTTGCTTCACTGATGTCACCATGAACATGCAATAAATAATTACCTATAAAACCCCATACAAAACATCAAACCCTAAAAAAGAAAGATGTAAATGAAGGGGTTAGACTGTCCTTAGTAGCCACAATGGTGGTCTTACAACTAAGTGTTGCACTACATCTCAGACCCAATGTATTTTTGTGTGATTGTGTGTGCAATAATGTGCCTAAGATGCCCTAGCGCCAATGACATAGAGAATATCAAGAAATAGCTAGATAAAATGCAAAATGGTGGATGGAATAGAATAAAATCCCCTTCTTATGTAGTGTGTGATGTAGAATAATGCCCAAATGTAGTCCCTTGCTCTATGTAGATAGTTATCCCTTAGTAGAAATATTCTGCCCATAAGATAGTATGTATGTTGTGTTTATATAGGGATATCTTGCTCAAATTTTGACACTAATGACCCGACATGCCAACTAGTACCTAGGGAATGGGAGGAAAAATCATAAATACCAACCTTGAAACTCTAAATTAGAACCAAGTGTGACGGGGACTAGGGCACCTAGAAATGAGGACCAGGGCGCCTCGAGCGCCTAATCCCTTCCTAAGTGCCCTAGTCAAATACTAGAGATGACAAATGAGTGAATAACGACAACTAAGACTCCATGAGGGATGACCAAAATTTTGTTAGTATCGATGACTATGTAAGAAAAAAACAAAGACCAACTAAACCGATGACTGGAAAAAGGATTGGTCATTAGTGAATACTTTTATTATGCAAGATCCATATATAAAACAACATACTTGGCGGTATAATTATAATAGTAAGTGCATGATTTTGTGACTACATTTGCCCCCACTTTATGTTGGTGAGTAAAAGCTTGGTAACATAAAGTAGTTAGAGATGCATACTCTGAGAGAAATCCAGAGAAGCCCATGCTATAGTAGAACATGTAGATGTGGTAGAAAAACATGCCGAATGAACCATATAGTGTGCCAAACCATGGATCAACGTGTTAATCCATGTAGCGTAGCGAGAGACGTAATATCATGGTGAAGTGCACTAAATGAAAGTGATGATTGTGATATTGGATGATTGATAATTTCAAATGTTGTATGATGATGATATGATGGGGTAGGGAGTGATCAGTTCCCAACCCAATTGCATATATATGAAAAAATGGAGGATTTGGGCGTCCTACACCAGAGGAAAAGTGTAGGGAGAAAGGTGTGTTATTCTCCAACCTATAACTACATCCTAAATATTTCGTTGTCATTTGCAGATAGGCTCGATCATTTTTTTTGTTTTGGATCCAAATAATTTTGATCAAACATTTGACCCATATAAGAATAGTGAAAATGGAAACCTTTTCCACGCTCCATGGGTATCACCGTAATGTGATGGATTCCAAGTTAGGTCATCTGGAAGAAAATTCCAAATATAGAATAACTTCCCAAGTTAGGTCATTTGGGAAAGTAACGAATGTAACTCCCAAGTTAGGTCATCTAGGAGGCCGCATGTGTTGTATTGTATCGATTAAATAAAGTGATTTCGATTGTTAGAGATTTGAACGCATTGATGAATTGATTGATTGATTGATTCCATTGGTTACTCATAGAGATATTTTACGCTAGTTGCCCCTAGGTTAGGTCATTAGGGGGAATCGATAGAAATTGATGAAATATCACATGGAGATATTTTGTGTTTGTTTCCCTAGGTTAGGTCATTAGGGGGAACCACTAGAAATTGATGAAGTATCGCATATAGAGAATTTACGCTTGTTGCCCCTAGGTTAGGTCATTAGGGGGAATCGATGGTGAAATGTCACATAGTGCATTAGTAAGTGTTTGGAATTGTCAAATTGTTGAATTGGTAGTGTTGTTTAAACACATAGTGATGTAAGGGGAATTATAGGATGACCCCAATTGTATGCCCCCTTTCAAAAAAGGGGAAGTGATGATAAGAATGAACGCTAAGCCAAAAGTAAGCACAAGATAGATAAAGTGTAAGATCATCAAAATGTGTGTAGATTGAGTGAAGGACAATGTGGAGGAGAGATAACACATGTGTTGTGTATATGATGATACGATGGTAGGGAATTTTGAAAATAATGCCACAAATGGGGTGTAAATCAGAGTAAAAATGCTCAAGTTATGACAAAAACCATGTGGTGTGTATTAGTTGAGACAATGATCGTGAAATAATGACAATAGTAGAGTAGGCCATGGAAAGTAACTATAAATAGTAAGGTGAAAAAGTGATTATTCACTTCATTTGTCTTTTATGCGAGTGTGAGAGTGAGCTCTAAGTGTGTAAGGATGCTGCAAGTGAGAGCAACATGACCTAGCCGATTTGAGATGGTAGCGACTGCCGTAGCATCGCGTACGACAATGAAGTTGGTAAGTGCAATGTTTTTTTAAAAATGGGTGTGCAATAGTTAGTTTTAGTGAATTTTTGTAAAATTATGATTTTGACTATTTTCGGCATTTTAGACCTGGACAAGAGCGGTGAAGGCGTTAGTGACCTTCGGGACAAGATCACCCAAACTTGGTCGTTGGTATCCTGTCTGTGGGCACCCTAGTCTTGCTTCTAGGTGCCCTAGTCTAGAGAGTGTGTATTTAGTCCTGAGTGGTGTAAATGTGATTTTATAGTAATGTGATAAGCAAGTGTGTATGGGTTTGTATAGTGTTCTAATGCTACGTTTGTTTTTGTTTTGTGTTGTGTAGAGGGATATCCACTCGAGGGAGTTCCGTGGGGTTGTCATTTGAGTACTTTTCTTGGATTGGGTTTGTCTGATGATGATTGGGAGGTTATGGACCGTTCCGGTCTATGACACATAGTGCGAGATGGGGGATGTGCCCCATAATATGCCTATGTTGACAGCCTTATGTGAGCAATGGTGTGTGGATACTTGTACTTTTTGGTTTCCTATTGGTGAGATGACAATCACGTTGGAGGATGTATATCACATACTACGATTACCAATTGTTGGGGAGACAGAATAAAAGTCATGCCCTTGGAGGATATGGAGAGACAGATGTGGGCTGCTAGATGATATTTTGTGGAGACTCGACTACCTTCAAAGCCCCATATTAACTTGGACATGATTATGAGGTTAGGGATTCCCCGCTTTCGGAAGTTCATAGTCGTGGTCATTGCTTCATCTATCACAATAGAGGGAGGAGGTGTGGGCATCTTGTATAAGATGCATGATATATGCCTCCTGGATAGAGGAGGAGAGTACCAAATATGTGTGTGCATGATGTGTGTTGGCACACATGTATAGGGATCTATATAGATTTACATAGGAAGAGCATGGAGGCGGGATAGGAGCTACTACACTATTGCATGTATGGGCCTATGAGCATATAGTAGTGTTGAGGCCAATCGGTGGTCTATGAGTAGAATGGGCTAGACTAGATATATTTGCTAGTAGGTGGGTAGGCGTGCATGGGCCGGAGATGGATATTGATACCTATAAGGCACTTGATAGATTGGATGGGGCATGAGATCGTGATATTGGGACCATATCAAGACTACATAGGATGTCAAGAGGATGCTATAGAGCTACAATGCATATGTATGACCATTTTGTTGGAGGATCAATTTCTAGGGGTGGCCAAGTTATTCTAGGTGGAGAGGGTATCGTGATAATCTGGTATGGCTTAGGACGTGCCCCCAGAGCTATATGTATGGTTGAGATCTATTAGAGCACCAAGGAGGGTGGGACTAGGGCCCACAGAAAGTAACTAGTACCTCATGGGGCGAGATGAGGCAAATGTGGCAATAGAGCCGATAGATTCAAATGATGTGGTGTGTACGAAGGCTTACCGTGCATGGTGGGAATCACATTGATGGGTATTCTTTTTTCCATTGTTCACAGAAGTAGCATGATTACCACATGGATTAGTGGGAGAGGCAGAAGCACATGCCCCTAATAATATAGTGGTGGCTATAATGGAGTGTAATTATCTTACAGTCATATAATTATGTTGTGATTTGATATTTTCTTAAGTGATAGTGATGGTTATCTAATGGGTTGTTTTATGTGTTGTAGGTGACACGTATTGGTCCTTGATAGTGGATACATCCATCCGCACATTGACGTAGAATGTGTCAACCGATGTACTAGCGGGTGGAGGGATGCTAGAGCACGTGGATGACATTACAAATGAGCATGCCCATTTATTTGAGCCAATGGCCATAGCAGCGGAAGATGGAGTGACATGTACTATGCTACTAGGTGAGAGGGATGAGACATGAGAGGAGACTTGATGATCCGAGAGGTAGTGGGTGGTGGCCCCTTCATTTAGGATGTGTTTGCACATTATGTCAAGTCAGTAAGCGTCGATTTTTCAGAGCAAGGTCTATCGAGGTTACACTACTAAGGAGGCAGGTGGAGAGATATTGAGGCCGCGAGCAGTGGTGCAAAGTTAGTGGTGAAGCGTAAGATGTAATCCTTGATAGGTTTAGATGTTCCCTGATGTAAAGTAGGTATATGATCATAAGTAACTCTAGGGCCATTTTTGATGATAAAACGATGAAGAAAGGTGTCATCCATATCATAGTAAGTACTAATAGACCCAAATGGAAGATGAGTGTACCATTGTAAAGCATCATCAGTAAGACTATGTCAAAAGGCCTTAAGAATAATCTATCATTAGAATAGGGAGCCATAGCCATGCGGTAATGTTGGAGATGTAAGTGAGGGTCACCAATACCATCAAAACATGTGAATGTAGGCATGATAAATTCCTTAGGAAATGCGGAGTTATGAATCTTCTTAGGAATATGGTTTCCATGTAATGAGTTGTTATCAATTAAAACATAATAGGCCCTAATTTCTAAAGTGAGCGACTAAACCTGAGATTGTAATTGACAATGAAATGCATGCGAGACAAAATATCTTGTGAAAGAATAGTATGAGATGACAATAATGTATTAAGTGGTTGTAACTTGCCATTGTGAGTAATCATAGGTACCTCAAGAGAAGATAAAGGATATTTCGATGCTAAAGGCACACTAGGGGTAGGTGCCGTAGAGAAGTGATAGTAGACAAAGGAGATGGAACATCCACAACAGTGGTAGGATCGACATCATAAACATCTCGAGAAGGTGATGCACCGATGGAGATACCTCGATAGAAGAAGATGAACTAATAGATGTAGGTGAAGTGTTAGGAGGAGATGAGATGGTAGGAGAAGAAGAACTAATAGATGGAGGTGACTCGTGCACGATGCTAGATATAACCTCAGGAGAAAGTGGAGTAGGAGATTCACACTCAATAGTATGAAAAGTAGTAGAATCATGGCTATCAATTGTATCATTGACATCAGATAGAGACTCAGATATGAAAATGTCATTAAGCGTATTATCAATAGGATCATCAACATAATATGAGAGAGTATGTGAACTAGTATCAGAAATAGGAGAGTCATGAGATGTAGCCATAGTAGTGGTCTGATTAGGAGGAGAATCAATATGAGAGCTATTGTCAAGACCTAGCATGTAATCGATAAGAGAATCATCTAGAATTTCTTTAGAATATCGAAGGAGGTGTAGTAGTGGCCGTATAACATGGTGTACAACGAGTAAAAGCTATTGGATCCGAAACAATACGATGCCAATGGGAGAATTTTCAAAAATAGTAGGTGCATATTGTTCACCGGTTAAGAGTTGTTGTTGAATATGGTCTAGCACAATAAAATTACTATAGAGAGCCGTGAACTCAAAAGAATAACGGCCTCATCATAGATTCGATTGACACTAAAGTGAGACGTGATGGGCTGAGAAGGAGAAGAGATTCCCTTAGCCATTAGGGTTTGAAGTGGATCCTATGGAAAATATGTTATAAGTTAAGGGTTCACCAAAATGATTATCTAAAATCTGTATTTTAGTAATAATCTAAGAAGTACAACAATGTAATAACTGAAATATAAATGCTAGATAATTTATTTTATATTTTAAATGAAATCAAATGAAAGGGGAAATGTACTAACCTAAATTAGACTTACCTCGCAGTGATTCGGACTGGACAGGGTGATGAACTAGTGGAACCGAGTGTCGTAACAAACCTATGAAAATTATAGACATGCCAGTCCGGCCGGATGAGGCGCTTGAAGAAGGATAAGGGCACCAGGGCGCCATGGTCTATGAAACAACTCGAACCTAGTTCGGCAGAGTTGTTAGGTCTTGGAAATATTTCTCCTTTGGTTGGGTGGATGTTGCACTTGTTTCGATGATGTCGTCGTGAACTCGCAATAAAGAATTTCTTGTAAAACCCCATATAAAACATCAAAGCCTAAAAAAGAAAGATGCAAATGAAGGGGTCAGACTATCCTTAATAGCCACAATGGTGGTTTTACAACTAAGTACTGCACTATATCTCAGACCCAATGTAGTTCTATGTGATTGTGTGTGCAATAATATGCCTATGATGCCTTAGCACCAATGACATAGAGAATATCGGGCAATAGCTAGATAGAATGCAACATGGTGAATAAAATAGAATAGAATCCCCTTCCTATGTAATATGTGATGCAAGATAATGCCCAAATGCTATCCCTTCCTCTATGTAGATAGTTAGCCCTTAGTAGAAATAGTCCGCCGATAAGATAATATGTATGTTGTGTTTATATAGGGATATCTTTTCTCAAATTTCTACATTGATGACCTAACATGCAAACTAGTGCATAGGGGAATGGGAGGGAAAGTCATAAAGACCGACATCGAACCTCTAAATTAGAACCAAGTGTGATGGGGACCAGAGCACCTAGAAATGAGGACCAGGGTGCCCCGGGTGCCCTAATCCCTTCCTAGGCACCCTATTCAAAGACTAGAGATGACAACTGAGTGAATAACGACAACTAAGACTTCCTAAGGGATGAATGAAACTGTGCTAGTGTGATCGACAACAGTGCAAGACACACAACGATAAAGACCAAATGCAAACTGATGACCGAACAAAAGGATGGGTCATTAGTGAATACTTTTCTTATGCAAGATCCATATATAAAACAACATACTTGGCGATATAATTATAATAGTAAGTGCATGATTTTGTGACTATGGGTTTATGTATATAATGTTTGTTGTGTGGTTTCTATAGAATTTGAGATATAGATTTGAATTATCTATATTATTATCCCATGCATGGAATTTATATTCATTTATTATTGTTTGAGTATAAAAATATCATACAATTAATACTTATATGAAGTTATTATACACTCTTACTTTAGCATTTAATACATCTTTGGTTCCCTAAGGATGAAACTTCATCTACAATTCTAAATCCAAGGCCAATGTTGATTATAAGTTAATACACCAACTCACTTTATGTAGTGTTTTGGTTTGTTTTCTAGGTTTGCTTTGTGTCCTTTCTTTATTCTCAATGATATTGAATAATCCCCAAATCTTAATAGTATGCTTGTCTATAATAGAATTTGAAATATTAAATTACCACACACTTAATATTTATTCTTAAGTCCCGATTAAAACTAGTTGGATTCCACTTTGACCTTTATGTTTGACAAAAGGGTTGATTAGTTGTTAGTCCATTTTGGTCGGAAAAAAATTTGGTGACTCTATTAGGGACTAATTGATATTGTTATATAATTTGTAGTTATCTTCTAACTAGCTACTCAATTTGGTCATTGTCTTGATGACCATTTCTAGTAATATTCTTGCACCTATTCACTAGCCTAATTTTCCTTCTAAAAGTCCTAAATCCGATATTATCTCCGACTTGGGAGCCTATTCTTGAAACGAATCCCTAAAACTAGATAAATTTGTAGGAGATCTTGATATTATTGATATGAAGAGGATGAAGCCTTTATGGCTAAAGAATTGCTCATTCTAAAGTACAAACTCAACACGATATTGTTAATAAGAACAAAGAATAAAGAGAGAGGAGTAAGTTCATTTTAGGTGCTAAGCGTGTGATTAAGATTATACCTTTAGATCTCCTAAGTAGTAAAGGAATTTTGAAACATTTCTATTGAATTTTGTTTCATGTTTCGGTTTCTACTTTTATGATGGAAGGTTTTAAAAATAATTGGATGCATACTAATGAAAAAATTCCTAATAGAAATAGGAAAGAGATACTTGTGCGGGATAATAAAGATGAAGGAGCTGCTACAAATGAATATGCTCATGAAATTGGAGAGGATAACATAAGCCCTTGGATAAGAGGAAATCATATTGATATAGGTAGGAATCCACCTAAGTTGCCTTATCTAAAAGGCATTAAATTTCCTAATTTTTTTAGCGATGCGAGTAATTCCTAGGAAGACCATCTAGATTATTTCAAATTGATGTGTTGCTATTGGGGTGACGAATGAAAGGGATTCACTTAGAATTTTCACACAAACCTTAGAGGAAAGGTATTACAAGGCCTTCATCGGTCTTCCTAGTAATTCTATCTCTCATTGTTTTGAGATTGAAGACTAGTTGGAGTAATGTTTTGGTAGAGAAAAAGATGAGTATAAATTAATAAATGAGCTTTTATGCATCTCTATGGATCATGTAGAGACCATGTATCACTTCACCGCATGCTTTAATAAGCTAATATCGAAAATTCTTGGTGATGTTAGACCACCTAAAAGGCTATCACATCTTTAATTTTTCAATGCTTTACCTTTTAAGTATAGTCTTGATCTTGAGGATGGAAAAATATATGAGTATGATTAAAATTTCTAGTTTTTTTAGATTATGAAAAACACTTTAAAATGTTGGTTTCAAAAATAGGGCATCTACCGTCATGTCATTTGATCACGTTAAAATTATGAATTCTATATGCAACCTTAGAAATGAGTTGGTCATTATTAAATGAAAATTGAGTAATCAACCCTCATGTTCCAAGATAACTAGTCTTGGTAAAGTTAAGAGTGAAGCCAAGGATATATTTTGTGACATTTGTGAATTAGACCATGATAATCGATACATGTATCACTGCCATTAAGATTTGTAAGTTTATTAAAGGTTAAAATATTGATGATCAAATTCATTTGTGCAACTCGAAAGAGTCCTACAAGTATGATGCTTGTGTAGTCCAAACCAAAACCGAGGATTATTTCGAGAAAGGAAATTTGAATAAGTTTATGAGCAGAAATTATTCTATCCTTTTTCATAAAAAAGATGTTGAGCATAGAAAAATTACTAAGTACCCAAGAAGAGATTAGCGCGCTTGGAGGCATTGGAGAAGAAACACACATGAGGACACACGCGTGAGGAGGACATGGTTTGTGCACTAAAGTTGAATAGGAATGCACACAAAAGAATTAACACTTAGCCAGTTTTGGGATGCAGATCTAAATATGGACTTGGAGTGGTGACCAAACAAGGTTTTGAAGATAAGATTAAAACAAGAAGACTTGCAGTTCAAGCAAAGTCTATTTGGGATAGATCTCATGTGAAGGAAGACCAAGCGACATGTATAGTTCTAGAGCTAATAATAGGATCTAAACTAGGAGTTAACTAAAGAAAATATATTATTAGGAAAGCTTGCATGCTTTTGTGATTATCTTATAGTGGTGCATGGCTATTCTTAGCATGCATCCTATTTTGAGGATGTATAGGTGGTGAAGGGAAATTCCCCACCCCTATAAATATGTATTGATTTGCATGGTTTAGAGAGCCAGCCTCGTAATAGAGTTGTGCTTTGCTAGTTTATGTGCACACATGACTTATGGTGACATTAGTATGTATGTATTCAACTTCTGTGTTTTACAACAATTAATATAATGGATCTTTTTGTTGGATATTTCTTGTAGACACATCTCTCGACCGGTTTTTGCATGGTAAAGTTAATCTCAATTCTTTTATGAGTTAATCTTGCATATGGTTAAAACCTAGGTCTAGTTCATGTTATGCTTTAATCTTGAATGGATATTATGGATCTGGAATATGTGTATGATCATGCTAACTCCCTAAACAAACTACCATAAAAGAGGGACTCATTACTCTTTTGCGCACTTTGAGTGAGCGCCGCTTTTGGCCAAGTGATGTGCCGCGCACCTTGGGAAATTTGGCAAAATAAAAGACTACAATAGATGATAAGGATAATCCAATTTTTTTGGTAAGTTTATGCAAGTAAGATTTTTACCACTCTTACGATATTCCCTTTAAACCGAATAATACACAATATTAACCCTATTAGACTAAAACATATGTTAAGAATAGTATTTTACCCTCTAGTTATGATATTGTTTCAAACATGAAAAGTGTTAGATGTAATTTGAACATGTTTGAACATTTGATTATACCGGACACAGTTTGAAAAACTCCAAGAATGTATAAAAATAGAGGTGATATGAGGAGCACTGTTAATCAACAAGAGGAAAGTGGTGAGACTCAAAGTGATGACATCTTAAATCAGTTCTCTAACCCCATATTCAATTACATCCCCCCTTTTATGTATTTGTTTGTATTAAGAACAAGATTATTCACAATTGCATCTTGGATACAAGATCTTCAAAGAATATTATGCCAAAATCTATTGTATATCAATTAAGTACCCCATATGAAAATGACTATCAAAAGCTTATGGGTTTTAATTCTAGGCAAAATAGATGTTGTGGTAAGTTCAGTGGATATTGTTATCAAGATAACATAGGATGGGAGAGTTAGATTTTTAGGTAATGTTCATATTCTCGATATTCCTACTAATTACATTATGTCTCTAGTTATGATATTGTTTCGGACATGAAAAGTGTTAGATGTAATTTGAACATGTTTGAACATTTGATTATACCATGACAGTTTTGAAAAACTCCAAGAATGTATAAAAAAGAGGTGCTATGAGGAGCACCGTTAATCAACAAGAGGAAAGTGGTGAGACTCAAAGTGACGACATCTTAAATCGCCTTCTCTAACCCCATATTCAATTACATCCCCCTTTTATGTATTTGTTTGTATTAAGAACAAGATTATTCACAATTGCATCTTGGATACAATATCTTCAAAGAATATTATGCCAAAATCTATTGTATATCAATTAAGTACCCCATATGAAAATGACTATCAAAAGCTTATGGGTTTTAATTCTAGGCAAAATAGATGTTGTGGTAAGCTCAGGGATATTGTTATCAAGATAACATAGGATGAGAGAGTTAGATTTTTAGGTAATGTTCATATTCTCGATATTTCTATTAATTACATTATGTTGTCAGGTAGGGAATGGTCTCAAGCAACTGGATCCTTTGTTGGTAAGGACATAACATGGGAATCTGTGAGTAACAAAATCACTTTCCTCCATAGAGAAGATCGTACTAATATATCCATCGAGTGTGCTTCACCTAGTGTTTCTTTAGTTGAAACTGTTATTGGTACTTATGGAATCATGGATTTTGGAATTAATGTATTTGATGATGATGAACAAAATCATGCTCGAATAATTCTCAAGAGTGAGGTTTGGTCAATGTTTTTTGACATTTTTTTCATAGGCCGAAAACGGTGTTGGAGTTGTTATCATTTCTCCTTTTGGAAAAACTCTTAAATATGATTTTCAACTGTCCTTTCCCACTACTAACAATATAGTTGTATTTGAGGCTTTATGTTTAGGTCTTGATAAGGCTATTGAGCTACATGTTTGGTGTTTAAATGTCATTGGCAATTATGATCTCATTTTTGCCCGTAAGGAGAGTTTATAAAACCAATCGATTCATTTGCATAGGTAAAGACAAAAGGTTTGGTCTTTGACTAAATAATTTAATTCTTGTAATGTCTCCCATGTGTTTAGAGAATTCAATGCTAAAGTTAATAAAATTGTTGTTTTTCTTCTAACCCAACAACATAAGATATCCTTTCCGATTGCACCATAATAGAGGTTTTCAAGCCTAAAATTCTTAATAATGACACTTGCTGGCTTATTTTTAGTGTTATGAGCATATTGAATATTTTTTGAAAGAAAATTATTTCGATGCTATTATTCTAATTATAAATTACAATCATTACCTACACTTGTCTGGAAACAAGTTGCTTGCTAGTTTTGTTAGTCTAGAATCCATGTTTTCACCACATGATCAACCAAAGATCTCCTCCTCCTCCGAATCTTTGAGAAGGATAATAGGTAAGATTATTGCCATAAATATCGGTTTGGATAGTAAGCCTAAAATTGTGTACTTAGGGGCTAGTTGTACTATAACTAAAAATATGCTTTTATTAAGTTGTTTAAGGAATTTATTGATGTTTTTTCTTAATTTTATAAGGATTTGAAGGGTTATGATACTCGTATTATAAGACATGACATACCTATTAAAATAAAGTATCATAGATGTTAGGAAAAAAATCAAACAAAGTGAGCCCTTGTTAGAAGACACCATCAACAAAGAGCTCGATAACATGCTAAAGGGTGGTGTCATCTAACCAGTCATATATTTTGATTGGGTAGCCAACCTTGTCCCCGTGAGAAATTAAAATGGAGATATTTTTCTATACATTGATTTTAGGGATTTGAATCATGATAGTATTAAGCGGTAGAGTAGGTATTTACCTTAGCTCATGTTCACCTAGGTACTTTATTTACCTTTATTGTATTTATCCTCACCCACTTATGTGTGTGGATATTTATTTTTATTTATTTAGATATTAGGGGGATATTATCTAGTTGTTAGGTTTAGTTCTTTCCTTGATATATGGTATTGACTAGATCCTTGATGTTTAGTTCTCTCATAAATCTATGGACTTAACTAGTTCTTTGATGACTAGTTCTTTCCATGATTTATGGCTTGATCTATGACCTTGACTGGTTCTTAGATTTTTATTCCTTGCCTATATAAGCAAGGCCCATTCTCATTTTATTTCATTGAGTTCCATAATAATATATGATATTGCTACTCATTTTTTGTAAAGGTTTATGTAAAGTTATTCGCGAAGTACTTTCATCTTATTGATCATGGTTTTGATTAACATCTGTGTTTTTGGCTTGAGTACGATATGGTTATCGTTCCTTTTACTAAGGATAAATTTCCCCTTCCCAATATTGATCAAATACTATAGCAAGTCACTAGTTCAAAATGTTGTCATCATTAGATGGTTTTTTGGGTCATAATCATTTTTTTGTAAATATGGAAGATAGACATAAGACCACATTCACTACTCGTAGATGTAATTTTTATATTAACCACGTCTCTTTTGGTCTCAATAATGTAGGATCCATCTTTAAAAGAGTCATGCATGTGGCTTTTGATGATCTCATTGGTATTATCATTCAGGTTTATCTTGATGATATGACCGTTTATTCTCAAAAACGTAAGAAGCATATCGATAATATTCGGAGATCTTCATTCGATGTTGTAAGTATGGGATTTATTTTAACCCCAAAATTTTTGTTTTTAGAGTTATTGAAGGCAAGTTAATTAGTCACATCATTTCCAAAGATGGCATTTCCATCAATCCTAATAGAGTAAGAGCTAGTAAAGATTTGTCACCCCGTAAAAATGAATAACGCATGCATTATTTCTTCAAAAGATTAATTTTGTGAGAAAATTTATATATGATTTTTCTAATAAAGATGCCCCTCTATAGATCATGATTTAAAAGAGTCACCAATGCCTATGTGACTATAACTCGATAAAGCTTTTAAAGAATTAAAAGAGTCTATTTCTAATGCTCATTTCCTAGCTAAGTCTAATTTAAACAGACCATTCATTTTGTATTTAAAAACTACTTGATAAATATGTGGGTGTCTGTAATCACTTATTTGTTTATAAATGATGAAGAAAAACCTATTGGCTACTTCAACCAAATATTCAAGGATGCTGAAACAAGATATCCTTTGATTAAGAAGTTCATATTTACTCTTGTTTTTATGTTGGGCAAATATAAGTATTTATTAATGGGAAAATGTAACATTGTTATTATGGAATATTTACTCAAACAACATGTTATTGATGGTGGGCTTGCGAAGTGGATTTTTAAGATCCAACAATTTGACCTTGAATTTGAAATGTGTAAAAATATTAAAGATAGATAATTAGCTAAACACCTTGGTGAAAATGTTGATTTTGATTTCAACATTATGACTCTTTCTTTGTTGATGAGGATTTAAATGTTGTTCAACATCTTTAGACCATGAAAATTTCTAATTTTGTTTCCAAGTTTAACATGGGCCTCGTCTTGCGAGATTGGGACTATTTTCTGTCCCAAGATGATTGGTACCATGGTTTAGTCTTTTAATTTCAAAATTAGGCATACCCTAATTATTTTGGCAAAAACAAACATAGGGAACTTCATTTTCAATCTTTGAATCTTTTTTTACTCTCAAATTTTATGTTCTTTAGAAATTGTGAAGGTTTATTTTTAAGATGTCTAATTCATGAGTAGATGAATAGGTTGTAAGGAGTTGTCTTGAAGGCATTTGTGTGCTCACTATGCTATTAAAAAATCTCATAAGGTTCTAATTGATGGATAGTGTTGGCCGACCCTATTTAAATATGCCTACCGTTTGGTGTGTACTTGTGTTCTATGTCACTGTTTGCTTGCTCTGATCACTTGCCAGTCATGTCCCTCAATCTTGTTATCCTAGATAGACCTTTTACTAAGTGGGACATTGATTTTGTTTATGAAATTCATCCCCTTTTTCAAAAAGACACAACTACATTCTAATAACTATGGATTACTTTACAAAGTGTCTTGAAGTTGTTGATTTAAAAAGTTTTGTATTTCTTGATGTAATAAAGTTCTTCAAAAAAAAAAATTCTCTCGTTTTGGTGTCCCATTTGAAATTATTTTCGATAATGTTCCTCAACTTATTTTAAGAAAATACTTAGAATTTTGGGAAGGCAATCCATTATTTCTTGTCATTTTTTGAGGTACCGCCCTCGAGGATATGGATAAGCCGAGTTTACTAATAAAAATTTGGTTTCCATCATGAAAAAGATTGTTTGCAGGAATAAGAGAGATCAACATCTATTTTTTTTAGAGTTCTTAGGGTAGACCATTATACTATTAAAAATTCCATAGGATTCTCTCGTTTCATGCTTGCTTATGGTTTTGAGGTCAATATGCCTATTGAATTGCAAATTTATTATGCTCAAACTATTATCACAAATGGTTTAAACGACTTAGATTCTCTACAAATCTGTTTGAATGATTTAATTTCTCTAGATGAAATTAAGGCTAATAATTTTCAAAAATAAATAAATTATAAGAGAAAATCAAGCAATTTTTTGACAAAAATGTTTATAAGAAGTTTTTCAAAGTCAATGACTTGATTTTCATACTAGGAAAAGGCTAAATAAGACCCCAAAAACACCAAAATTTTGATTCTTTATGGATAGTTCCCTTTAAAATCGTTGGAGTTATTGATAAGAATGATTTTCATTTACAAAAAATGGATGATAATTGGTTGCTTCATACAACCAAAATCATCATCTTAAGCATTTTTATGGTTGAGACAATTTTGTTCTTATTTTCTTTTGTTGTGTATGTTCTTTTGTGTGTGTTCACTTTTCTGTCATTTATTTAGTTGGTTACCATACTTATCCATGATGTCCAAGTATACATACACCATGGGAGTACATTCGAAGGCATAGAAATGTTGCAAAATAAGGTTCATGGATATAATTACTAAGTTCTCGGTGCACGATTATACTTGTGAAATATGTGCTTATAGATTTCGATAAACATCGTAAAGGGAAATATTGGAATTTTTTGATTGTTACTCAATCCTCAACATTTTGAAATAATTTTATGCTAATAATAGATTATACAACATATGCATAGGTCATATCATATTCCATGCACTCATCAAGATAAGACTGCTTTCATTCATATTTATACCCTGTTTTGGAGATCTTGTCTAGTAGCCTAGAATGGCTCAAACATGCAAAAATTGACCATTTAAGAAAAATATTTCTCTACTAACCTCATATCCTATCTCAAAACCTCATGAAATACCAAATAATCCTTTATACAAATCCACAACAAAAGAAATAATCAATCTTACCTTATTTTCCAATATTGTCCTTTATCAGCAACTTGTGAACTTGCTAAAAACTAAGAAATTTTGGAGTTTTAGATTCAACTAGCACTCCCAAACCTTAAACCATGTTTCACTAACTCAAACCAATGTTATTCAAATGATCAAGCTCCTTAAAAAAGTAAAAAAACTCATCAATATTCTCAAATTCTCTAAATCTATCCCTACTAGGCTCTTAATAACAATGCACATGGATGGTTCATGGTTGGAATGATTGGTGCATACCCAAAACAAAATATAAACTTATCCAAGTGCCCTTTATGGCCTTCAAGGTGTATTTCAAATTTCAAGACTAGATTCTTAAACCTCTTCTTGCAAACTCCACTTTCTCTTTCCTAACTCTTGTAGAGTTGTGGAGCTCAATTACTTCGGATTAACATGCGAATACATGAAACTTGTTGGAAAACACAACAACCGACATCAATTATGGAGGGACCCGAATTGGTTAGGAAAGGAGGAACTGACATTGGTTAGGGCTAATCGGCATCGGTTACCTATGTGTGGGTGGTTTAATTAACTCACAGGAATTATATCTATTTTTAGTATTAAAGCAAATATATTGATTGTAATTGCACGACTAAGTGCCCTACGTTTGTATACACCTATATAAGCATGAAATATAGGGTTTTGTTAGCAAGAAAATTTGTTGGGTGGAAAACTTGTGGATTTCTTTCCAACACTATGGGAATCTAAGTCCCTCTACTTAACCTCGTAATTTCCGTGTATGCATGCACGAGAAAATGTAGATTTCTATGGTGGCCTTTCGACCGAGGATCCAACAGGGGCACTCCACTGACCCTGCGGTAAAGCTAGAAATATCTTGCTAGGGAATACTTTATCTTAAGAGTGGGAAAGGGGAGTGAGAAAAGACGTAGGAGAACTAATGCTGCAGGTAGGAAATTAGATTCCTGCACACACTAGTTAGAAGTATCATCACATGCATTTATGAGAAGAAACAACTTTGTAAGCATCATTAAGACCAAATGAAATTTGATGAACACAAAGTATCAAGAAATCTCTTAGTCAAAGAAAGCTATAAACTCCTTCTCTTGTATTAATTTCTCAAACAAAGTTGTACATAGTGGAGAAATGGAGGAAATTGAGAAGGGGGAATGGAAGAAAATGGCTATCTCCTTTGTTCTCTCAAAGTACAATATACTCTTGAGTTTTCAAGTTCAATCACCAATCCATTGAAATGGGAATGGTATTTACAATTTATAGAATGAGAGGTGATTTATCATCTTCCTCATGACCCTCCATATGCCTTATTTCTAACTTTAGACTATTCATATTCCTACAAAATATTTAATTCCCTTTTATAAAATAAAGGTGACTTAATTTACATTATGTTTCTAAAGTCAATTTTAAGTGACTTAAAGGCATATCAAAAGTGCAAACCCCAATGAAGAATTAGAACATTTGAAGGGAGAGAAAGTTGGGGGAGAGGTAAGAGAGAGAAGAGGAGATGTTGCCCGATGAAGTCATTGATCCTCATTAATGGAAAACTTCAAATGCAGTGAAACTCTGAATCTTTGAATTCTTTGCACACTATGAAACTCCTTCAAATCATCTCATGAATGCTTGTCAAGTTGAGCAATCTATTCTACCGATGACCACAACTCCCAACTTTGTGTATGATATACTATTTTTAGTGAGAGGTGATTTTTGCCTCTTCTCAACCATCGTGATGTGATGAAATCCCTCATTCAATCCTGCACACACTACCCTTGCCTCGCCATTTTTTTTTGGGGTGACTTTCTATTTTTAGTAAGAACCAATATAAGGTACTTACTATTTTTAGTAAGTGGTCATTTTCACTATTTTGTACTTTGAACACTCATTCGACTTCATCGCGATCTTCAATGCCCGCTACCTTTATCTCAGCTTCTTTTGATGATGACTTTCCAAACATAACAAGTCTATATAGGAAAACTTACTATTTTTAGAAAGTGTGTTTACAGTGCTCGATTTGTGATAGAACATACTTTTTGGACTCGTCTTGTCATTACGATCACACCCTCCAAATTTTACATAGTTTTCCCACTAGAATGATTGGAAATAAATTTTGAAATTTTGACCTGGCAGTGGCTTTAGGCACAGAGCTACCATGGCGGCCATTAATGGAGCTTGAAATTTTCAGGTCTGGTTTTTGTCTCCGTTTTGCAATGAAAACAACTCCATTGTGATAGGTTTTTTATTTAGAGCCCATGTGCAAGTTTTTAGTTTGTTTCCATTGCCGGAGTGATGGGAAATCCGACGAATGTGAGTCGGTGCACGAAGTGAGGATTTTGTTGGAGAAAATGATTTTGGGCACCATTTGACCTCTTGTTTGTTGCATCTTGATTTTCTTGCAAAATTTGAAAGTTTGCAAAAGATAGAATCTTGGTCTCGACTTGTACTTTACAAGATATGAGGATTTTTTGATCGGGTGGCTTTGTAGTTATCTGGTGAAAAATCTCCATTTTCTCTTTGTTCTTCGTCATTTCACTCCATTTTTCTATAAGTCTTGCATATTGCTATGCATTCATGGCATGGAGAGTTTGGTGATTATGATGGAACTGGTTCGGATCAACAATGGCAGACTGGGTGTCTGACCAAGCTTGAGCAAAGCTATGACATGGTGAGGAGCTGTGGAGGAGAAATGAAAGGAAGAAAACAACTAAGAGCCGGATTTAAATTTTCAAAAAATACACATGGAGGGGCTGGGCACATTTTTTTGTCCCTGACATCCCTCACCTTAGGGACATGAGGGATATTAATTTCCATGGTGGTCAAGAGGACGACATGTGTCCTCGATCCGACTGTAGGGGATTTGCTTCAAAAATGCACCTAGGGGCAAAAAGCTGGTCATGTGGGTGACCAAAAGACTCCCCATAGGGGTTGGGCACATTTTTCCATTTTGGTGTCCATCACCTCAAGGGGACGTGAGGGACATCAAATTCCATGGTGGTCCTGGAGCTGACATGTCCTCGATCCAACGGTAGGGAGTTTGAGCTTCAAAAATACACTTGGGGGCTGAAAGTTAGTCACGTGGGTGACCAAAATACTCCCCATAGGGGTTGGGTGCATTTTTCAAGGGCTGATGTACCTGACCTCAGGGATGTTAGGGACATAAAATCCCACCAGGCTCCTGGTGCTGACACGTGTCCTCCCAAAAATTGACTAACTCCTAGACTGTCTCCAAGAGGGTGACTTGGAACGATGATAACTTGAGCTCCCGGTGGAATTTCTTGGCAAAATTCTATATGATTATGAATGGAAATGGAATTTTGAATCCAATGGTGGGGGTTCACATATTGATTCATCCATTTGATACCTAAAAAATCAGAATTGTGATTTAGTACTCCACCTGTGCTTGAGAAAAAATGCTTGCATACCTGATGCGCCAAAGTTTTGTGAGAAATATGATTTCACCATCTTGTAGGGCTTAGAATTATATTTTCGAGTGATGTTTTGTTTTACTCCTAACTCCATCCGGAGCACTTGAAGTCATCTTATGAATCCCAACAAATGTTTTAGGCATTTGTATTGCCTAGGCTTGTGAACCCTAATTCTAGCAAAACTGCCCCATCTTCTCCGCGACCTTCCAAAATCTTCCCAAATCATCTCCATTATGTCCCAAGAAATTTGGATCACCTCCAAATCCACTTAGGCTCTTCTACTCCACTATGTGAGGTTTCTCCAGCTCTAGGAAGGCCAGTGATAACCCTTCCCACAACTTCCTGTGGCTTGCAAATGAACTCCTAAAATCACCTAGGGGATGAGATAAAATTAATCGGGAGGCCACTTGAATTGATTGGAAAAACCTGGGGTGTCTTGGAATTATAGGACTTGAAAAAATTAACACTAGGGTATAGTTGTCGTGCTTGGGAATTGTCAATTTCCGTGTTGCACATTTGCACAACAAAAACAAGCTCTAGCTTGGGGACATGACATGGACTAAGTGTGGAAAACTTGGCATGAGAACTCCCGAAATATCAACTTACAATAGATTGACCAGTGCCTTATCCATTTGGCCTTGCGGATTCATGTACAACTTATAACAAGAGAGAGAGAGTGAAGAAGGAAAACACACACACACACATAGAAAAGGAAAATACGCAGACAACGGGAAGGGAAAAAAACCACAATGAAAGGGAAACACATGCAATAGAAAAGGAAACATACCTTGCAATCACCTATGGTACAGGTAGGTAGGGGACAACCCACTTTCACTAAAGCTCGTTTCATTCCTTAAAAGTGACCCCTGAGTGGGCAACACTAAGTGATGTTGTTGTTCTGAATCCGTTGACTAGTTCAAAAATTAACCTCCTCTCCTTCGTTGTTTATGAAAGCCATGTGCTTTCACAATTTTCTATGTACTTGGTATGAGTGAGTCTACATGATCTTCTTGATGCTCAGGCCTTTGCTTAGAAATTCCATTGCCTTCATCCTCTTTGAAATTGGTTTCATAGTGCCAGATTGCATTCCACATTTATCCACATAGATGATTCTTCATTGAGCACACTCATCACCCCCTAGGGCTGATTTTTGTTTAAATTTCTTGAATATTCTAAGTTACTTTCTTTCCCGGGCCTATGCTCATTGATATCTTCTCCATGAGAAACCTTGGACTTATCCTTTTCCTTTACTACATTATGATGTGCTTGAGTACTGATGGAAGGATTGGATGCGGCCTCATACTTGTCTTGTATGTCCACGGCATGAGTGAAGAGATTAAGAATTAGCTTGGGGTCTTCCACAACTTTTACTGCATCCAAGATTTCTTGCATGGATTTATGCTTCGTCGTTTCCTACAGCTCCTTATTGTATGCTTTTGAAGAATATTTATTTTTAAGCTCAAGTAAACTATCTAAAGGGATTACCTCATCATCTTGGGAATTGCTGCATTTTATCACTCCTTTGTCTAGAGGAGCTTCAACTTCAAAGGCCTCAAAACTTCTTACTTTAATTTGTTCATCATGGAAAGATTCTTCCTCTTCAAATGGGAAATAAAATACCTCAATTTCATCATTATATCCACCAACCATTGGCTCGAGAGGGACATCACATTTCTCATCTAGATTTATCTCAATATGGCAAACCTTCACATTGGTTAAGGCTTCCAAATCAGCTTCACTCTTGTCTTACAGATTTGTGGCTTACATCAAGAGCTCGAGATTGAGCTCAGGATCTTCAGTTTATTTTGCAACTCTAAGCATTTATTGTACAGATGGTTCTTCCCCATTATTCGAGGGTTCATTGTGGAATGGCTTGGTCTCTTCCTGGGTGACATTATCAAGGGATTCCTCATCTTCGAATGTGAATGAGAAAATTTCTTCATCACGAGATAAGCACATAAGCTTATTTTCATGTTTGAAAATCATCAAGAACCATTTCCTCTTCTTCACGGTTTGCATCATCTGCAATTAAGGGCTGCCCTCTTGTAACTAAAATCTCCTTAGTGATTCTTCAAAAGCCAAATCTCTCTAAGAAGGCATGTTTGGCCCTATCAAGATGGGGATATCCTCTTCCTCCTCGCTTATCATGAAGTGATTCACCTACCTGCTACTACCCAGTACAAAATGTTAGCTTCTGGATTCCAAACTTTCATACCGTGTACCTCATCTTCTTCTCAGGAAGAAATTTCTCCATGTCTCCCTTCACTGGCATGGTTGCAGAAGACCAATTCATCTAAATTTTCCTTCCCAAGTCTCGGCAAAAACTTCTACTCAACAACATTCCAAATGAGGCTGGGATGTCTACTACCAAAATCATTACTAAAAATTTCTTGTTTGGAAATATGGTGAGAGCCACCTGTGCATATTTGACCTTCCCTACAAGTGAGACCTCTTTTGACCCCAAAGAGTAATAAGAGCCACTAGATGTAGTTATGGTAAGTTTGAGATCCTTGGGGACCTTCAAAGGCATCATGTTGTTTGAGGAACCAAAATCTATTATGCAATTGTTCTATACATATTATCCAACAAGAAGGGAGATATAGAAAGGTTCAACTTTATCAATCTTTGATGCACTCAAATAAAACATGTTCTGTGAGGGAGGTGTAGGTGGGTTTGGTAGTATTCCTTTAGGATGATGAGCTACATCATTGGGTGTTAAACTACTATTCCTGATTCATTAAACAAACCTCTCAAACTATTCAGGATGAGTCTGCAAATATTTGGTTTCGGTAATCTACACTTTGGCTTTGTTTGCATATTCTATGAAGTCAAAGGGAGCATATGTGGATAAGAGGGGTGAAGGGACTACTTTTGGATTTAGGACAGGTTTGGAAGCATGAGTAGATTTTTGGGGAATAGAGGGCATTTTGAAAGGTACACTAGGATCTTTCAAAGTACTAGATTTTATAGGAGCAAATTTAGACTTATACTTGGAAGAGACATCAGAAGACTTACTTGGGATTTTAGGAGTCTTCTTACTTGTTACAGAATCGAGACTCCTACAATGTAGACTTCATGGAAGGAGGGAGTGGTGATCCTCTACTGATTTTTTTTTGTGGAGTCGCCATAGGAGGATCATCAACCTTATTTTTCTTTACAACAGTGGAGGGGGTGCTCCTTTCTTGGACTGAGAATGAGTGAATACCGCACATGAGAAACTGGTTCATCTTCTTCGTCTTCTTCATAACCTCCATAATACTCATAGAATTTGATTTGTGTATCGTTCTCAAACTCATCACTTTCTAGGAAACCACCACTTCACTTTCTTGTTCAAACTCCTCTTCATTTTCCTTACTCCTACAACTTGCATTGACAAGTGGAGCCTCCAAGTTAAGCCTTCAAGGTGATCCTGCAATCTGATGTTTGTTGCTCTTTGGGAAGAAACTTGTTCAAATAATTCCCTCTTTAAAGATGCTATCTCATTCGCCAACTTTTGCAGTGATGGATTGGTTCTCTCATCTCCAGGATGTTGGGTCTTTCCTTTTGATGGATTCTTGATATTTCCAGAGAGGATGAGATCATCATCAATTTCAATGGCCATCCTTTGTGCTTCTACAATGTTCCTTGGTTGGGCTCTTCGTAGAAAAAAATCCTACTTCTGATGATTGAGCATTGATGAAGAATATCTTGACATTTTTTGAGATGGCGAATCCTCTTCAGGTATCCTACAAAGCAACCTTTCAAATGAGCCATGAAGTCTCTCATGGTTTCATTTTCTCCTTTCTCTATTTGAGCCAACTGCACTAGGAGGTCTTGACAGTCTTTAGTTGATTTAAATATCTCTTTGAAGGCATCCTTGATGTCATTCCAACATGTGATGGAATGAGCAGGAAAGAGGTAAAACCATTCTGCTACTTTTTTTTGGAGGGAATCCATGAACAGTCTCATAACAATGTCTTCATGTTGGACACCAAGAATTCCACATGATGTCATGAAAGCAACAATGTGTTCTTCAGGATGTTGTGCATTGTCACCTTTGAACTTTGGAAAGTTATTACGGAACCCGTTGGTAGATTGTGAAGAGGGGGTTAAAGAGCAAATAGACCTATATTTCTTCCCCATGGAACAATGGGTTGAGGTCTTTCTGCTTCATCCGCCATCGTTGTTTTTGTTTCAGAAGTTTTACTTCAGCCAATTCTTCTTCAAATTATAGCACTGGAAAAATATGTAATAGGAATATGAAAAGACACCGTAGAATGTGAAAAGTCACATGCATAAATCAACAATGTGTCTTTTAGCAATGGATCTTCATGTATTATTTTTTTCAATATTTGTTTTTTTTTGAATTTGAGGACCTTGTGGTCGTATTTTGGGTGCAAATGGTGCTAAATCTACCCCACGATGGGCGCCAAAAACTATTGGCAAGAAAATTTTTCAAGTGGAAAAACTTGTGGATTTCTTGCCAATGCTTTGGGAATCTAACTCCCTCTACTTAAGCGGTGCAACTTCACGTATATGCATGTGTGAGAAAATGTGGATTTCTATAGTGTCCTTTCCACCAAAGATCCAACAAGGGAACTCCACTGACCCTACGAAAAAGCTAGCAATATCTTGCTAGGGAAGACTTTGTCTAAAGAGCGGGAAAGGGGAGTGAGAAAAGACATAGGAGAGCTAATGCTGCAGGTAGGAAATTAGATTCTTGCACACACTAGTTAGAAGTATCATCACATGCATTTATGAGAAGAAACAACTTTGTAAGCATCATTAAGACCAAATGAAATTTGATGAACACAAAGTATTAAGAAATCTCTTAGTCAAAGAAAGCTAGAAACTCCTTCTTCTTGTATTAATTTCTCAAACAAAGTTGTACATAGTGGAGAAATGGAGGAAATTGAGAAGGAAGGGGAATGGAAGAAAATGGCTATCTCCTTTGTTCTCTCAAAGTACAATATACTCTTGAGTTTACAAGATCAATCACCAACCCCTTGAAATCGGAATGGCATTTACAATTTATAGAAAGAGAGGTGATCTTTCGTCTTCCTCATGACCCTCCATATGCCTTATTTTTAACTTTAGACTATTCATATTCCTACAAAATATTTAATTCCCTTTTATAAAATTAAGGCGACTTAATTTACATTATGTTTCTAAAGTCACTTTTAAGTGACTTAAAGGCATATCAAAAAGTGCAAACCCTAACGAAGAATTAGAACATTTAAAGGGAGATAAAGTTGGGGGAGAGGTAAGAGAGAGAAGAGGAGATGTTTCCCGATGAAGTCCATTGATCCTCATTGATGAAAAACTTCAAATGCAATGAAACTCGAAATCTTCGAATTCCATGCACACTATGAAACTCCTTCAAATTAGCTCGTGAATGCTTGTCAAGTTGAGTGATCTATTCTGCTAATGACCACAACTCCCAGCTTGTGTATGATATACTATTTTTAGTGAGAGGTTATTTTTACCTCTTCTCGACCATCGTGATGTGATGAAATCCCTCATTCGATCTTGCACACACTACCCTTACCTCATCCACTTCTTGGGGGTGACTTACTATTTTTAGTAAGCACCCATATAAGGGAATTACTATTTTTCGTAAGTGGTCATTTTGAATATTTTCTACTTTGAACACTCATTCTGGCTTCCTAGTGATCTTCAATGCCCGCTTGCTTTGTCTCAACTAGTTTTGATGATGACTTTCCAAACATAACAAGTCTATATAGGAAAACTTACTATTTTTAGAAAGTGTGTTTCTAGTGCTCGATTTGTGATGGAACATACTTTTTTGGACTCGTCTTGTCATTACGATCACACCCTCTGAATTTCACATAGTTTTTCCCACTAGAATGATTGGAAATAAATTTTAAAAATTTGACTTAGCAGTGGCTTCAGGCACGGAGCTACCATGATGGCCATTAATGGAGCTTGAAATTTGTAGGTCTGGTTTTTGTCTCCGTTTACGAAAAACAACTCCATTATGATATGTTTTTATTTAGAGCCCATGTGCAAGTTTTTAGTTCATTTCCATTGCCGGAGTGATGGGAAATCTGACGAATGTGAGCCGGTGCACGAAGTGAGGATTTTGTTGGAGAAAATGATTCTGGGCACCATTTGACCTCTTGTTTGTTGCATCTTGATTGTCTTGCAAAATTTGAAAGTCTGCAAAAGACAATATCTCGGTTTGACTTGTACTTTGCAAGATATGAGGATTTTTGATCGGGTGGCTTCGTAGTTATCTGGTGAAAAATCTCCATTTTCTCTTCATTCTTCGTCATTTCACTCCATTTTTATCTAAGGCTTGCATATTGCTATGAATTCATGATGTGGAGAGTTTGGTGATTATGGCAGAGTTGGTTTAGATCAACAATGGTGGATCGGGTGTCTAAACAAGCTTGAGCAAAGCCATGGCATGGTGAGGAGCTATGGAGGAGAAATGAGAGGAAGAAAATGGCTAAGTGCCAAATTTAAATTTTCAAAAAATGCACATGGAGGGGATGGAAATTTTTTTGTGTCCTTGACATCCCTCACCTCAGGGACATGAGGGACATCGATTTTCATGGTGGTCAAGAGGACAACACATGTCCTCAATCCAATGACAGGGGATTTGCTTGAAAAATGCACCTGGGAGCTGAAAGTTGGTCACGTGGGTGACCAAAAGACTCCCCATAGGGGCTGGGTGCATTTTTCCATGTTTTGTGTCCCTCATCTCAAGGGGACGTGATGAACATCAAATTCCACGGTGGTCTTGGAGCTAACACGTGTCCTCGATCTGACGACAAGGAGTTTGAAGTCCAAAAATGCACTTAGGGGCTGAAAGTTGGTCACGTGGGTGACCAAAATCCTCCCCATAGGGGACCGAGTGCATTTTTCAAGGGCTGATGTACTTGACCTCGGGGACGTTGGGGACATAAAATCATGTCGGGCTCTGGCGGTGCTAACACGTGTCCTCCCGAAAATTGACTAACTCCTAGACTGTCTCCAAGAGGGTGACTTGGAACGATGATAACTTGAGCTCCCAGTGGAATTTCTTAGCAAAATTCTATATGATTATGATTGGAAATGGAATTTTGAATCCAATGGTGGGGGTTCATGTATTGATTCATCTATTTGATCCCTGAAAAATCAGAATTGTGATTTGTTACTCCACTTGTGCTTAAGAAAATATTCCTACATACTTGATGCACCAAAGTTTTGTGAGAAATATGATCTCACCATCTTGTAGGGCTTGGAATTATATTTCCAGAGATGTTTTTTTTACTCCTAATTCCATCTGGAGCTCTCAAAGTCATCTTCTGAATCCCAACAGATGTTTTAGGTATTTGTCTTTGCCTAGGCTTGTGAACTCTAATTATGGAAAAACTGCTACATCTTCTCCGTGACCTTCCAAAATCTTAGAAAATCATCTCCATTATGCCCCAAGACCTTTGGATCACCTCTACATCCACTTAGGATCTTCTACTCCACTTCATGAGGTTTCTCCAACTCTAGGAAGGCTAGTGATAGCCCTTCCCACAACTGTCTGTAGCTTGTAAATGAACTCCTAAAATCACCTAGGGGAATGAATGAACTTTTCTAAATAACCAAGGGGGTTGATCTAACATTAATCAAGAGGTCATTTGAACTCGATTGGATAGACCCAGGTGTCTTGGAATGATAGGACTTGAAAAAATTAACACTAGGGTATAGTTGTCGTGCTTGGGAATTGTCAATTTCCTTATTTTACATTCTGCACGACAATAGGTTTAGAAGTAAGAATTAAGAAGAACTTAGAAAATTTTATGATTATTGTGAGAATAATTGTGAGAGAGAGAATTCTTGGAGAAGAAGCAAAAACTTGAGAGAAAGAAAGTACTGTACATTTGAGAGGTGTTGAAGATTGTAATTCTTCATTGTATATCTTTTGAAAGCTTTGGATAATAGATTGGTTTGTTTCTTGGTGGATGTAGTGTTGGGGTTAACACACCGGTTCTACATATAATATATTAGATCTAAGCATACATGCAAATAAAAGTGAATATTCTACTAGAAGAATTATATAAAATAAGAGATATAAATCAACACCAGATTTAACGTGGTTCACCTAGTGTGGGCTACGTCCATTAAGAAACAAGCCAATCTATTATCCAAAGCTTTCACAAGATATACAATCTTCCACACCTCTCAGATGTACAATAATTTTTTTCTCTCAAGATTTTGCTTCTTCTCCAAGAATTTTCTCTCTCACAATTATTCTCACAATAATCAACTTTTTCAAGTTCTTCTTAATTCTTACTTCTAAACCCTAGATTTCATGCTTATATAGATATATACAAACTTAGGGCACTTAGCCATGTAATTACAATTAATAGATATGATTTAATACTAAAAATACATCTAATTCTGTGAGTTAATTGAAACACCCACACACACGAATGTAATCGGCTTTAGCTAGCCCTAACCGATGCCGGTTCTTCCTTTCGACCGATGGCGATCATAAGTGACCGATGTCAGGTCCCTCCATAACCGATGTCGGTCCCTCCATAACCGATGTCGCTTACTATGTTTTCTAGCAAGTTTCATGTTGCATGCTAATCCGAAGTAATTAGGCTCCTCAACTCAAAAATATCCCACTTGGAGATTAATTACAACACCATACTTGTATAACATCATTCTTGGATCCTTCCTTATCTTTGTTTCTTCCTCTTCAAGTCTCAAACTTGAAGACCATAGAAGTGGAGTGTAGCTCTAACTTATCCTTTGCTAATGACTTTGTTAGCATATCTCGCAAAGTGTTTTCACTCATATGAATATTCTCCAGTTCAACTTCCCATCCTCCAATACCTATCGCATGAAGTTAATCCTCAATCGAATGTGTTTCATTCTCAAATGAAATGCTGAGTTATTTACCAAATGAATTGCACTCGACTATCACTCGAACAATTTGTAATCATTTTTCTTCTTTCCCAACTCTTCCATGACCCTACTCATCCATATCATCTCCTTGCTAGCCTCGGTGAGCTTCAACATACTCGCCTCAATAGTAGACAAAGCCATAACCTTACGCAATCTAGAAATCTAGCTAACTCGCCATCCCACCTACTCGAAAATATATCTAGTATTTCTCCTCCTACCATCCGATCTCCGCCATATCCGAATCAACATAGCCACATAATGAAATATGCAAACCTCCATAGCATAATTGCATGCTAGATGTCCCTTTCAAATACCCGAGTATCCATTGGACTTCTTTCTAATGCTCTTTACCTGGATTGGCCATAAACCTACTCACAACTCCCACTACCTCGTGGAATGTCCGGTTTGGTACAAACCATAACATATATGACACTCCCAATTGCTGAAGCATATGGTACTATTTTCATGTATTTGACATCCTCATGTGGTAAAGAACACCGATGTTTGCTCAATTTAAAGTGTCTTGCCATATGTGTACTAACAAGTTTTGAATCTTGCATATTAAACCTTTCCAACACCTTATTGACATAAGCTTCCTGAGATAAATACAATTTGTATTCTTCTTGTCTCTATGTATTTGCATGCTAATGATTCCTTTTTCAGCTCCTAAATCCTTCATAGTAAATGTGTGAGTTATCTTTCCTTAATCTCACCAATGTCCCGCATACTAGATCCCGTAATAAACATATCATCCACATACAATAACAAAATAATATAGCTCCCATTTTCAAGCTTCTTGAAATAAGCACAATGGTAAAATTCACATCTCAAATAATCATGCTCATGCATGAAACTATCAAACCTCATGGAACATTTCCTTGGAGCTTGTTTGAGCCCATATAGACTCTTTTTCAACTCGCACACTAATTTCTCCTTACCCTTGATTTCATACCCAAGTGGTTGTTGCATATAAATTCCTCATCTAAATCACCATGAAGAAAATCCGTATTCACATCTAGTTTCTCTATATGCAAATCCTATAACTAAACTAAACTCAATACAATACGAATATAAGTCATCTTAACAACAGAGAAAATATTTCACCAAAGTCAATACCTACTATCTTTGTACATCCCTTTACTACAAGCCTTTCCTTGTACCTTTTCTATCCACCCTCTTCTTCCTTGATCCTTTAAACCCACTTGTTCTCGCAATGTCCTCTAACTTGATGGAAAATTATCCAGATCCCAAGTCCGGGTTCTATTTCAAGAGTCCATCTCCTCATCCATGCCATGCTCCCACTGAACGTGGGTCTCATCCTGCATTAATTCTTCAAAATTTTCTAGCTCACCATTATCAATCAATAATAAATAAAATTGAAAAGGTGTAAATTTTTCTAGAGGTTTACTTACCTTTTGAGACCTTCTCACAGAAGTTTGGGGTACCATAGGCTCATTATGGACCTCCCGAACATTTGTATCTCTGAATTTGTCGATGATGCATATTGGTCACCTGTAATTGACGTCGATTACGCTATTTGGTGTCGCTTCAGCTCTTTTATAACTGATACTAGTTTTGCTGACTGATGTCGGGCCAGTGTTAATCGACACGAGTCTTACTGTGTAACCTGTCGATTAATTTTAAACCCGAAAGTTCATTTTCATTCACAAACTTCTAAACCGGTTCATACTTTGGTACCAAAATTTGATCCATATACATTCTCTTTTCATTCCATTCAATGTCATGACTCCTAATAATTTTATAATTCTCTAAATCCCAAAAACAAAATTTGAAATCCCTAGATCCATAACCAATGAAAGTGCATCTCTTAGATTTTGAATCCAACTTTTTCATATTTTCCTTATCAATATGCACAAAAGCTTCTGAACCAAAATTTTTAAGAAAAGATAGATCTACCTCTTTTCTCGGTCCAAGCTTCATCCGTATTCCTCCATATAGTAAACTTGAAGGCCCATAATTAATCAAATAAACTATTGTATTAATCGCTTCTTCCCCAAAACCGCAAAGGTAATCCGAATGTATCCTCATACTTCTAGCACGTTCCATGATTGTCATGCTCAATCTCTCTCGCAACACCATTCTCTTGTTATGTTCTTGGAACCATCCTTTCTCTAAGTATCCCATTCAAGAACAATAATCATTGAAATCCTTACTACAATATTCACCACCATTGTCGGATGTAAGGCACTTTAACTTTGAATTTGATTTATTCTCAACAAGGGCTTTCCATAATTTAAAAAATCTCAAAAACATCAAATTTACGTTTAATACAATAAATCCATACCTTTCTTGTAGCATCATCAATAAAGTAACATAATATTGGGATCCTCCATGAGAAACTACCCGAGCTGGTCCCTGCATACATATGAGTGTACAAGATCCAATTTTTTCTCCTTCTTAGCTGCCCCAACTTTGAGAAATCTCACTCTCTTTTTCTTTCCAAAAACACAATGCTCACAGAAATCAAGATCTAAATTTTTCAAATATGATAACTTACCCTTAGCCTTTAAGATTTGCATTCCTTTTTGAATCATATGGCCCAACCAATTATGCCACATACATGCATCGAAATTTGAAATAGATAATATAGAAAATGAATCAATAACACAAGTAGATAAATATAACGTTCCTACCTTCTTGCCTCTTGCCACAACAAAAGCATCCTTGGTGACTTTCTAGGAGTCTACTGTGAATGTAACCATGCAACCAACTTCACTTAGTTACCCCGTAGAAATAAGATTCCACTTGAGGCTTAACACATGCCTCGCATCTTTCAATACCCATGTATTTCCATTATGTAATTTTAGATGAAATTCCCTTTACCAAAGAATACTACAAGGTTCATCATCACCCAAATAAACATGCCCAAAATTTCCTAGACATAATTTATGAAATAACCCTTATTAGGAGTCGCATGGAAAGAAGCTCCTAATCTAAACCCATGATTCAACTCTATTATCTAAAGAAAGAATAAGATCATCTTACATTACCTTTGCTGCAACAAGATTTACTTCTTTACTCGTGTCTGGTTGTTGGTACTCTTTATCCTTTTACCAACAATCTTTCTTTGCATGTCCTTTCTTTTCAAATTTCCAACAGGTAATTCCCTTACCTTTGGATTTATATATGTTATCCCTTGACTTTGATTTCCCATTACTTTTACTCTTGGATCTCTCCTTCTGCCTACCCTTGCTTTCTACATTCAAAGCATTCCCAGATGATGATTCCTCTATACTCTTCCTACGAATTTCTTCATTCAAGATTATACCAACCACATCATCAAACTTCAAAATATTATTAGCAGATGTTGTATTACTAACAACCATTACCAAGTTATCCCAACTATCAGGAAAATAACATAAGAATAAAAGTTCTTTCACTTCATCATCAAATGGTATATCAACCAATTTTAACTGATTTACAATAGATCTGAAATCATTCAAATGACTAGATTTAGATCCACCTTCATGCATCTTAGAACTAAATAGTTTCTTCATCAAATAAAATTTATTTGAAGCACTACCTTTTTCATATAAATTAGTAAGATATTTCATTAATCAGATCTTGTAGATGTTTCTTCTATAATATTGAAAGCCACAGAATCTTTGCCAGGCTCAATCTTATAGATCCCAAAGCCTTTCTGTCAAGAATCTTTCATTCTTCATCAATTATCTTCATATGTCTAGACTTCTCATCCAATGGTAAATACAAATCTCTTTGATAAAGATAATCCTATATCTGCATCTTCCATAATTGATAATTACTGACGTCAAACTTCTCTACATTGTATTTATTTTCTTCTACCATTGTTATAACTCCCACTCAATCAGAAAACCCTTTGTGAGTAAATCTATCAACACACAAAACCCTCAAACAAAGCTTTGATACCAGTTTTTGGGGTTAACACACCAGTTGTACAGATAATATATAAAATCTAAGCATACATGCAAATAAAAGTGGATATTCTACCAAAAGAAATATATAAAACAAGAGATATAAATCAACACTAGATTTTATAAACATGCAAGATGCCACACACACACACATCTATATAGATGCAAAAATTTATTTTACTATGCTTGGGTTTTGTTGTAAAATAACTCCCCTAGTTATTTGGATAAATTTTACTTCCATCTTGGCTCGAGGTTATATATGGTAGGTTGCATGCACTTCAATTATCCTTTGACATGTTCCTCGGTTCTGATCCTCGCTTGCCCTTGCGCACTCCTTTCCCGAGCTTCCATATTCCCTTCTTTTTCCTCCATCTATTCCATTTCCCTTCGCGCACACTCTCAACACACTCACCTTCCTCCCAATGATTCATGCACCCTTCATGTGCACCTCATAATTTATTCCAAATTAGCTAAATATTTGACCTCTTCGCACTCCCCATGCTTTACTTCTACACATTATCTTATAATGATTACTCATCTTCCATACGTTCCTTCGGTAGGTTTTCCTTCCATTCCTCATATGTGCATAAATTTTACATGCCTCATGTTATCTTCCTCTACACACCTTTACTTTGTGTGCATTCATGCCTTCCTTCTCGCACTGCCTTGTTGTTGTGCTACGTGGACTATCAAACATTGATTATATCACATGCAACCTCTAGAAGTGCACCAATAGGGTTTCAATCCTTGCAACATGGAAAAAAATAAAAAAATAGCTTACGATGTGGGTTACACTCCAGATCACTCAAGTTCAAATTTCGATAGGATTGGGTAGGTGAGAAGTTGAGAAACATCTCTCACGCCATTAATATAGGATCTGATTGCTCTAACCACCCGATTTGATTATGATCTCACCCTTTCCATCTCCTACATGCCAAATAGACATGGAGAAGAGCATTTAATAGATTTACAGGTAGATTTGTAGGAATTCATTCTTGTTGTTGGTGGTTGAGTTTTTAATCAGATTTTCCCTCCTTCTCCTCTTCTTCCTCTTATTCATTCATCTATAAATGTAAGAGCATTGGTCATTGAAAAGGGTTGGATTATTTTAGTTTGTAAAGGCATTCCTTACATTTTGAGTTACAGACCTTTAGATCTAGTTTTTACATGTGGATATCAGCCTCATATGCCATTGTAATCAACTGTGTATTTCTAAAAGTAATAGAAGCATTGTTTTGTGGCTATTTTCTTTTCTTAACTATTTTTATTCTTCTTCTTTCTTGTCTCTCTTTCACGTTGTGTGTTGTTGTGCTTTCTCATCCCTCTTACATCTCCTTTTCTCGTTGTTTCATGAAAATGATCGTGTGCATTTTTCGATCTATGATACACATGTCTAGCCTTCCTTATGCATATTATCCTTCATTTTCACTCAAATCTGATCATGTTCATCCCCTTTTTTTTGGTGATATCACCTCCTTAGTTTAGTTTTCCTTTTTGCATATCCTTCTATCCCTGGTCCTCGCATGTTTAGCTTAGGTTTCCATTTCAAGCATTAGGAGTAGAATAAGAAGTAGTAGAGAAATAGGTAGAGGAACTAAACCGGCCTTCTCTAGGTCTGTCTCAAGTGCACAAGGTCCCACAACTTGGAGATAGTCCCATTGTTGACTCAAACGACTAATCTCTAACTAGATCTAAGACACAGTGCAAGTTTGAAGAACCAACAATTTTTTGCATGCCCAGTGGGACCAACATTGAAAAATTTAAATTTCATCATTTCTAAGTTTGGTGTGTGTGTGACTTAGTGATTTCCAGCCTTTGAGGCTTATTTCAACACATCTGGTGACTCCCAACACTCCAGATCTACTATTTTTAGTAGTCCTGAGTGCCTTTTCATGAGAAGAGTGCATACGAGACAAAGTGCAACAACTAAAGCATCTTTTGAGTACCTCTAGCTATCTCCAAGAGAACATGTAGTAGAAAACCCATGCACACATCTCTCTCCATCTCCAAGCATGCACACACATTCCACTCCTCCTCACAACAGACTTGCATGCCCTACTATGGCACTACCACCTCCTCCTCTAAAGAAATTTTCCCAACTTCACTAGTGGAAGCCCTCTTGTTCTAAATGTGCAACATGATATGCCAACATCCACGCTCAAGAGTATTCCATACTTCACTGGTGAAAATCAAGTTACCCCTGTTGAGCACATCCAAGATGTAGCAAATGTGCACATTGTCTATCTAATCATGCATGATGATGTAGTAGTTAGGATCCTCGTGGCTTCATTCAAAGGCAAAATGATCCAATGGTACCAAGGTTTGAGACCTACATCTATTTCTACCTGGGATGAGCTTGGAATGACTCTGTGTAACTATTTTGAAGACAAGTCAGATCACATGTCTTTGGTGGAACAACTGACTACAACAAAAAGAGGCACCCAATGAGTAAATGATTTATTTTAATATCAGATTCTAAAGACTTGGGATAAATACCTCAAGTGGTAAGGCCTACAACCCAACATGCTTTCTATATTATCTAAGGGATTTGAATAGTGACATTTCAGTCATGATTCAATCCATGGGAGGTAGAACCTTACTGCTGCTTACAACATTGCAATAAGGGCAGAGAATAGTCTCATTCAGGTGGAAAGTTAGCCCCTAGACCTCCCATGCCCTTATTCCCAAAATGTCTCACGTGCCCCAACCTTCATATTCCCATTTCCCATAAAAGTGCTCAACCTTTGTTACATCCACATCATACTCTCCCACGCAAAAAAAAAGAAGATGAAGAAATGAAAGCCCTGATTAGAAACTTGTCAAATAAAGTTATATATTTAGAGAAAGAAGAAGCACAAGCCTTCAAAATAATTCTAATCAAGGGCATAACCAAAACAATCAACCCTAGTGGAATCAATATGCAAATCAGAGATATGGGCAGAACCAAAAAATGATAGATGGCATGCTAATGCATCTTCCCTTATAAGTGATTCCTCCTACACAACCTCTTCCAAAGACTCCAACACAAGTCAAACACTTGTTCCAGTTCAAAACAACATGGTGTAAGAGTCAAAATGGTGTTTCCCTTACAACATGCCTCATAGTCAGATAATCACTACACTAATGTTGTGCACGTATGCTAGACCTACATGATTCATGATGCTTCTAACTGTGAACCTTCCACAAGTGCAAGTGAGCTGAGAATCAAGAAAATCTAGAAGCCCTTCTGAGGCCAACCTTATATTCTTTGGCATCAAAATACTTTTGTGTAATTAATCAAGCTACAGATATGACATAAACAGACCACACTAGTTGCTTGATAACACAAGGTACAAGAAGAGAATGCTTGAGTTTGTGCATGTAAGTCTCAATTCCTACAACACAAACCTCAAAATGCAAAAGATGAAACCAAGGCATCCAAAAATAAAAGGTCACACAAGTTTCCACAAGTTTAAATCGAGGTTCCAGTACAATGCCTTTTCAAGTAGTGCACCCCTCCTCCTTTGGTAGGTCAAGCCTCTGCACAAGCTAAGGCCCCTACCTCTTGCACCTGAACAAACAAAAAGATGATGTTGTGCCCCAAATGCACAAATCAATGGGCCTTCCATTCAACATTGTGGACCAGATGAAGAAGAAAAAATAAATGTCACAATGTGGGATGCCCTGGCCATTCCATCTCAAATGACTTATTGCATGAAGCTCGCTTAACTTCCACTTAGTGATCCACTTGTCAAAAACCACATGCTGCTATCAATATTTGTCAAGTAGAGGAGAAAAAGTAAGTAAGGTTGTTAAAAACCCCACCCTTTTATATGTCCTTGATCATAGGAAAACACCTTGTGCATAATTGTATGATTGACTCAAGCGCTAGTACTTTTGTCATGCCTAAGAAAATTGTTGATGTCCTAGGTCTTAAGTACAACCCTTGTCCAAAGGAGTCCTACAACTTGATGGCTCAACTAATCACCACTCTAGGAGTCATCAAGGATCTTGAGTTAACCCTCCATGCATGTCCAAGCCTCACTATAACTCAAGATGTGTCAATCATTGACCTACCTCCTTTATTTTCCTTATGTCTATCAAGGATATTTTACTACGCTAAAGTGGGTGGTTACTTGTCTTCTGATTGGTCCCATATGTTACTCAAGACAAGGTATGGTACCTTGGTTTACCATACAAGATGAGCCAATATTTTCCTATCATGTTGAGTCATATGACCCATCCCCTCTCCAAGCCAATTTCCTAATCCAAGAAGAAGCAAGTTTCAAGTTTAAAGAGTAACATGTTCCTCCTCCTCTACCTATTTAGTGTTAGATGAGTGGGCAGAAAAGGCACCAAAAATTTGATCCATATGTTGAAGAGCTTGAAGCTTTTGAAACTGGGCTTGGCACTTATTGCATCCTTGAAGAAGAAGTTGTGTTGTTCACGCGCGCTCAAAAAAAAAAGAAAATTATGGTTTATGGAAGTTATACTTTGATGGATCCAGAAGTAGAAATGGCGTAGGCATAGGTGTTGTTCTCATTTCTCCCAAGGATGAGAAATTATTCTTCATGCACATGGTTGTAGTTCACATGCTCCAACAATGTAGGAAGAATATGAAGCATTGGTGCATGGTCTTCTTATTATTAAAAGAAAAAATTAAGGCATTGCAGATCTTTTGGGGACACAAAATTGGTCATCCACTAGGTCACAAAAAGTGCACTGACAAAGAATAAGCTTCTCAAAGCTTATAAACATAGATTTTGGGACCTCCTTGAGAGATTTGATGCTCTAAATCTATAGGTGGTGCCAAGGAAGATGAACAAAGAAGTTGATCAAATGGTCACACTTGGTTCACAATTTTCTCCCTGGAGGATTTTCAAAGGAAACACACAACATGTCAAAATGGTGATCAGACCATCCATCCCATAAAAATAACACCAACTGGAAAGTGTTTGACAAGTGACACAAAATCATCCAGTTCATTCAAAATGAAGTTGAGTTCTCTTCAAGCATGCAAGCTGACTTGCATGACAACTATGGTGACCAAGTGATCCAACTCAAGACAAATAAGTTTCCTAAAGGGTTGGTCACCTTAGAGAAAATATTCAGCCCTAATGATGAGTTCAAGGGTGAAGAAAATTATATGTGCACATGAAGAAGAAGATTGTCTCCTAGTCACTATTGCACATGCGGAAAGGAGTTACTTCACTCATTAGTAAATCTTGTGCATATGATGAAAAATAGGCCTTCATCTCTCTATGTCAAAAATACAATGACATATTCTCATGGGAGTATGAAGACCTAAAAGGATTTGATCCAAGTGTTTCTCAACACTCCATTGACCTTGATCCTAGTATCAAGCCCATCAGAAAAAAAAGAGGCCAGTCAATCCAAAGATAGAGCCCTCATGAGGAAAGAGTTGTCTAAACTCATTGAGGCAAAGATAATTTTTCCCATCAAATACTCTACTTGGGTCATGAATCTTGTTCCAATGTGCAAAGAAGAATGGTGAAATCAGACTCTATGTTGATTTCAGAGATTTGAATAAGGCATCTTTAAGGATCATTATCCTTTGCCTTCTATGGAGTAGATTTTACAGATATGGGCCAATGCGTAAATTTTTCTATGTTGGATGGGTATTCTGGCTTCAATCAGATCTGGTCAAGGAAGAGGATCAATTCAAAATGGTGTTTACAACCAAATGGGGGAACATATGCATATCATAAAGATGCCCTTTGGTCTATCAAACATAGGTGCAACATTTCAACATGCCATGGATATTGCCTTCAAAGGATACATCAATGAGTTCATCTTGGTTTACCTAGATGACATAACTATCTTCTCAAAGTAGAGCGCAGATCATATGGCACATCTGAGAAAGTATTTGAGAGATGTAGAAAATTTGGGGTGTCTCTTAACCCCAAGAAGTGTAATTTTTCTTGTGGCATGCAGGGAAAGCTTTTTAGGCCATGTGGTCTCAAAGGATGGCATCACATTGATCCTTGAGCAGTGTTTTCAGCCATCCTGGCTCTTTCCTTTCCGCCAATGCATAAGAAAATCCTTGTAGTCCTTCCTCGGAAAAATCAATTTTGTTAGAGATTCATTCCTAACTTTGCAGGACTGGTAAGGCCCATCACCCTCATGCTCAAAAAGACATAACCTTTAAGTGGACAAAAAGGAAAAGAGAGCTTCAACAAGATCAAGCAAGAAATTACTTGCACGCCAACACTCATCAACCCAAATTACTCAAAGGATTTCATCCTTTATGCTTATGGAGTTGATGCGAGTGTTGTTTGTCTTGACACAAGAAAATGAACAAGGACTGAGCAGCCAATGGCTTTCTTCAGTCAAACACTAAAGGATTATGAGTTAAAATACAGTCACACAGAGAAAACAAGTCTATGCCATCATGCACATGCTGCTCAAGAAATTCAAAATGCTCACTTACAAATCATATCAAGGTGTTAGTTTCACACTCAAGTGTGAGAGACTTCATCATGGGAGAAAAAATCAATGAAAAAGAGAGCAAGATGGGTGACCAAAATCATGGAATATGATGTGACTATCAAAGCCATGAAATTGGTTAGAGGTAGTGCACTCTGCAAAACTTGCTTGTGAGGATGCACAAAATGAACATGAGACTTCATTATTTCTAGATGAAGATCTCCTATGTGCAAAACCTAACAAAATGAAGCCCCTAGCATGCATGTAATGGATGAAGGACATGATCACATTCCTTTCTCAAGGGCATGTACCCTCCTAGTTTGAACAAAGCAAAGAGAAGACATCTATGAGGTGCAATCTATTCCATATGTTTGATTGATGGTATTCTCTTCAAAAAATAATCTTGATGGCATGTTACTAAGGTGTATTGATGACACAAATTGAAAAGTGTTAGTAGAATTTCATGATGGATTCTCTGTGGACACTTCTCTTCCAAGAATACAACAATGAAGATCATAATGGAAGGATATTTTGGCCTACCTTGTTTACGGATGCACACAAGTGGGTCATGAAATGTAAAGAATGCACTTTCTTTGCAGAAAGAAGAAATTGGCAGCTTCCCCTCTTGACCAATCCAAATGGATCAACCTTTTGCAATGGGGTCTTGACTTCATAGGCATGATCAATCCTCCTTCAAGCACTAGGACATAAATGGGTGTTGATAGCTATGGATTACTTCACCAGATGGACAAAAGTTATCATGCTCAAGGAATCAACCGAGTCAGTCATCCTTGAATTTCTCAAGGTATTATAACAAGGTTTGGCATTCCTCAAACCATTATTTCTCGATAATGCAAAATCCTTCCTTGGTACTAAAATTACTGATTGGGCTCTTAGTCTTGGTATATACTTGAAGACCTCCAACTATTACCCTCAAGGTAATGGTTGGCAGAGTCAACAAACAAGAACTTGATCAGAATCATGAAGTGGAAAATGAATATCAACCAAAGAAAATGGCATACAAAGGTCTCACGTGCATGCTCTGGGAAGACATAATCATAATGAAGAAGGCAATAGGAACTTCACCTTATAAGCTTGTCTATGGCAAGGAGGCTACACTTCCTTTGATACTTGAGTTGAATTCATTATCACTTTCCCAACAACTAGAATTTGAAGGCATAGACCAGAGAGAAATTAGAATGGTAGAGTTGGTTGAACTTGAAGAATCAAGGAACTTTGCCATGATCAAGCTAGAACAACATCAACAATCAAAAAAGAAATGGTTTGATAGAAAGGCTAGGCCTCAAGATTTCAAAGTTGGTGACTTGGTCTTAAAATGGGATGTAACAGAGCTAAACTAGGGCACCATTCAAAGTTTGATGCACTTTGGAGTGGCCCATATATTATCAGTTCTTGCAAGGAGGCTAACTCTTTCTGAGTTATCTCATCTTGATGGAGGCATGCTATCAATCCTAGTCAATGGGATCTATCTCAAACCCTTCCATTAAGCTTATTACATCATTTTGTATATATTAGAGTAGTTTCAATTCCTCCAAGTGCACTGCACACATTGTTTTGTTTGTATATAGTTCTTTCTTCTCTATGTGCTTCTTGCACACTCTTTTTTTTTTCCAGAGACAAGTCATCTTCAGTAGTTATAAATAGTTTTGTAGATTCATAATAGAGAGTTTCAGAATATGCTTCAAGTGACTTCAGGGGTAGTTCTTCAAAGTTATAGATCAGATCGAGGTTCATATACACGACTCCATGCCCAATGGATGCTCCAGGCTACTGATCTCCTTCATCTAACAGGAAGATGGCCCCAAAATTCACCAAACTATTATCCAAAATAACTCCCCTAGTTATTTGGATAACTTATATTTCCATTCTGCTCTGAGGTTCTATATTGCAGGTTGCGCACTTAAATTATCCTTTTGACACATTCCTTGGTTCTGATCCTCATGTGCCTTACGCTCTCCTATTTCCTATGCTTCCATCTTCCCTTCCTTTTCCTCATTCTTCTTTCATTTCCCTCATGCCCCACTCTCGACACATTCACCTTCCTCCCAACAGTTCATGCACCCTTCACGCACACCTTATACTTGCTTCCCAAAATTAGCTAAATCCTCCTACATTCTTCGCATGCCCCCTTCTTCCTTACTTCCACATTATATTGTAATGATTTTGCCTCTTCCATACTTTCCTTTGGTAGGTGTTGTTTCCATTCCTCCCATGCGCATAAATTTTTGCGCCTCCTACTATCTTCTTCTGCGCTCATTTCCTTCGCGTGCTTTCATGCCTTCCTCTCTCACTAGTTCTTGTGTTACGTGGACATCGACATTGAGTATATCACACATAACCTATCAAAGCATGCCAATAGGGTGCCCTCAAATCAACTAAATGTGACAATGTGGCAAAAATGACAAAATAGATGATGACGTGGGTTACACTCCATATCACTCAAGTTCAAATTTCATGGATTAGGTAGGTGAGAAGTGATAAAATGTCACATGCCATTAATACAGGATTTGATTTCTCCAACCACCCGATTTGATTTAGATCTCTCCCCTTTCCTTCTCCTACATGCCAAATAGAAATGGAGAAGTGCATTTGAAAAATTTGTTAGGTGGATTTGTAGGCATTCATTGTTGACTTTTGGTGGTTGAGTTTTCAAATCAGATTTTCCCTCCTCTCCCTTCTTCCTCTCATTCATTCATCTATAAATGTAAGAGCATTGCTCATTGAAAAGGGTTGGATTCTTTCAGTTTGTAAAGGAACTCCCTTAAAATTTTGAGTTACAGACCTTTAGATCTAGTTTTTTCATGTGGATATCGGCCTCATACGCTAATGTAATCAACTGTGCATTCCTGGAAGTAATAAAAGCATTGTTTTGTGGCTATTATTTTCCTTAACCTATTTTTATTCTTCTTTCTTACCTCTCTTTCATGTTGAGTGTTTTTTGTGCTTTCTCACGTTGTCGCCTCCTTTTTTTGAGCGTGTTTCATGAAAATGACTGTGTAGCTGCATTCTAGCCTCTGTATGCTACGAGTGTCTAGCCTTCCTTTTTGCATATTCTCCTTTATTCTCACTCAAATATGATCGTTTTCATCCTCTTTATTTCAGGTGCCATTGCCTCCTTAGTCATAGTTTTCCCTTCCTACATATCCTTCTATCCTTGGTCCCTTGACATGTTTAGCTTAGGTTTTCATTTTAGCATTAGGAGTAGCAGTAGTAGTAGAATTAAGTAGAGGAACTGGTTTTCTTTGGAGGTCCATCTTAAGCATGCAAGGTCCCACAACTTAGATACAGTCCCATTGTTGACTCAAATGACTCAACTCTACCAAATCTGAGACATGAGTGTAAGTTTGAAGAACCAACAAGATTTACCAAATGCATTACCATACATGGAAAGAAAAACTTCAAGGGAATGAAAAAAATGCATATATATCCTGAAAACACAATAGGAAATCAAACCATTGTATATCCTCAAAGTGATTAACAATCCCCTTCTTTGTATTTATTAAAAACTCCATGAAGAAATTTAGAGAATTTTTTAAATAGAACCTCTTTACCAGTCTTTCCAAAATAATTGTTGGTTCCATTTTACATTCCATGTGAGTGATATATCTTCACTTGATTCAACTGAATCAATTTCCAAAAATGCTTATCCAACAATGGAAACAAAAGTGAAATAGGATATTTCAAAACTTATGCGTGTCTAGCCTTCCTTTTTGCATATTTTCCTTTATTCTCACTCAAATATGATCGCTTTCATCCTCTTTATTTCAGTGCCATTGCCTCCCTTAGTCATAGTTTTCCTTTCTACATATCCTTCTATCCTTGGTCCCTTGGCATGTTTAGCTTAGGTTTCCATTTTAGCATTAGAAGTAGTAGTAGTAGTAGTAGAATTAAGTAGAGGAATTGGTTTTCTCTGGAGGTCCATCTTAAGCATGCAAGGTCCCACAACTTAGATACAGTCCCGTTGTTGACTCAAATGACTCAACTCTACCAAATATGAGACATGAGTGTAAGTTTGAAGAACCAACAAGATTTACCAAATGCATTACCATACATGGAAAGAAAAACTTCAAGGGAATGAAAAAAATGCATATATATCTTGACAACACAATAGGAAATCAAACCATTGTATATCCTCAAAGTGATTAACAATCACCTTCTTTGTATTTATAAAAAACTCCATGAACAAATTTAGAGAATTTTTTAAATAGAACCTCTTTACCAGTCTTTCCAAAATGATTGTTGGTTCCATGTTTACATTCCACGTGAGTGATATATCTCCACCGATTCAACTGAATTAGTTTCCAAAAATGCATATCCAACAATGGAAACAAAAGTGAAATAGGATATATCAAAAATTTCTTCCAAACAAAAGGGTAAAAACTCCTTTCTCATCAACACAACAAGGAATCCAAAAAAGTGTTTGAGGTTAAACAAAGAATGCTAATCAATAAATATCAACAATACAATACAAAATATCCAATAAATTAGTTTTACCAAATCAAGGGTTGATCCATCTTCTCGGTTCAACAACTTACATAGAAGGCTACACCATATCAAACCTCTTGTAGAATGAGGTAATGATTAAACCTCATGTTTTCAAAATTCCATTCTCCATATCTCCAAATGTAATGGCATTTCACTTGGTCCTAATCAAATAACATAGGCTCAACAACATATATAGTTATTACACCATAAAATAAAGCTTCATAATATGGTTTACACTCACCAAACACTGTGACCAATAATAACTCGATTAGATTCAATTTCATATCTTAATCACCTGCGTGAAATTAAGAGAGATCCATCTGTCCCTCTCATCACATGGTTTCCTATTTTCTGCAAATAACATGTACTCCCAACAACTGCACACTACAAATGGAAGATCAACAAGCCCAAATGTTTGCACAAATTGAATAAAACCAAGCTGAAAATTTGATATCAAAAATGCAATCAAAAGCTAATCCAACATTCTAACAAACTCTAATACCAAAACATGATCCATAAACTAACATTATCCCCATGTTTAAATAGTTTATCAAAAATGGATACTTAACAAATTAATCATTTCCCCCAAATTAACAAATAGGAATTGATTAAAATATGATCCAAAACTAATTTAAAATGTGTCCAAAACTAAATCAAAAATATAATTTCAATCTCATTAATCATTTCTAGTTTACATGATCAAAAGGATCAAATACAATGTTGTAAAAGTGTTATAATCGCACCCATTTAATTAAAAATCTGATTTAAATATGCAAATAATCAAAATCAACAGATGTAAAATCGAAGATAAAAATGAAAATTGATAATGAAGTTCACTCGTGGATCAGGCTACATCTATGGGATAGCTTAGAATACCATCTAATCCATTAAAAATCAATTTTCAAGTATAATGATTAAAAATTACAAAGAATAATAGATCATAAACTCGCATAAATATGCTTACTGGACCTTTGAAAGACTTTGAACTCAATCAACAATGTCTTCCACCTTCCTATAATGTTTACACAATATTTTTTTCATGTTCTACATCAAAAGTGGTAGAAAATGCTTCAAACAATGTCAAACAAACACCAATCAAGAAAATAAATAGCTCGATTGATCATATGGGTATTTTACACATTTCTCCATTCTGTCAAACTCCCGAAAATGCCATTTAGTGGGTGAAAATGACCATATGTAAAAATTGTCCATTATGGACCTTACACAATCCCAAAACCACCATCAAGTTTAAATACCACTAAATGCCTTTAATAACACTTACAAATGCATGGTGGAGTGGTTGGGCGGTTATAATTTTTCTTGTTGGTAAAGGGGTCAATTCCCCGTGATCTGTTTTGGTACGTTGTTGGTATTAAATCCCACATTGGTCGAAATATTTAAAATATCATGTCATCACTGTTGAATACATGGTTGTGGCCACGTTGCACTCCTTTTTCCAAGTATGGGACACAATCCCCGTGAGCTTGATAATATATTGGCGCGTTATTGTGTTTGGTGGCTCGATAAATCGTACTGACAAGTGGATGAGTTGGTGTTTGAAGCAACTTAGACACGCTAATAATAATGAGTTGGGATGACAGTCCCCTTGAGATCTTTGTGGTTAAAACAACTCGTCAAGTTTTGCATAGATGGTTGAAATAACTCTGGATCCTTTGAGCTTAGTTGGTGAGTTTATCGATGTGCCATGTAGTGGCTTGAGGACCCACTATGTGGATCACTCCATAACTCCAATCCTTCCATGTGTTAGCACCAATACATGACATAATATGACATAAAACTATAGTGTAATTGGGAAAATTAAAATTACACTAATATACCATGGCGGTTTCATCCCCTTCATGAACAAGAGTGGACCTCACTATTGAAAACAATTTTTTCACATCCGCCGAATACCAAAGGGTTAGACAACACACGTCCATGATCAATTTTTTCGTTGATCAAATCTGAATTACACAAATATAATTTGTGCATGGGTTAGGTACTTTAGACTCGCACTTCCCTGTTGACCCAGTTTGACCATGAAATTTAACCAAAGTGATATCGTGGAGCATATAATGTCCGATTCATGTGTTTTAATAGGTGTTGAAATCTATAAGAGTGATCTTCCATACTATAATGGTTTAGGGGGAAATAGGGAACTTATGACCACCCAAAATTCCTTTGTATCACCCTTACAATTAAAATCACTTGGATTCCACTTTGGCCGTTTGCATTCGGTGAAAATGTTGATTAGTTTCTAGTATATTTTGGTTGACATCATGTTATATGGTCATGAAAAAGATGTAATGTCTTTACCCTTTTGATTTTCGGGTCGTTTTCCCATTGGGTCTCTTCATTACTCTTTTATTTTTTGCATATTATGTTTTTGGATGGATTGCGCCCCACTAAGATTCAAATTTCAAAGTGATAAAATGTTATATGTAAAAATTAACCTTAAAAATTAATTATCTATCAAACACCACAATTTCATAATAAGTTTTTTCATGGGAACAAAGTAGCAAAGCCCGTTATCGGTGTGGAAGCACAAGGGAAAATCTAGGTCAATGGTTTTAGTTGCATGCACACTCACAAAATGCATAAGGATAACTCCATTGAGTCTAAAATGTAGTACAATTCTCAATGACTCATAAACAGTGACCACCGAGGTCACTAACTCAAGTATTTACATCTTTTATTTTTTATCTAATTAGTGCTTGAGTTTTTTTGTAGAAAGCTAGGTTTATTTTATAGGCTCAAGTGCAAAAATTAGGGTTGCAAGTAAATATAAATATATTAAAGTGTGACATAGGTGATAATGAGTGACATAACAAAAATCAAAACTCTACCATTTACATGTTCAAGATAGTAGAATAGGGCTAGTTTGTAAAATCATGTCCCGCCCCTTTGTATGGTCCTACCCCTGCATGATTGGAGCAATAAAGAATTAATTCGAGTACATTTATAATTTCTCATACTTTCCAAATCTAGAAATAACATAGTCAAAAATCAGCCTTAGCTAGCTAATTCACCTTTCTAATCTTAGTGGTACTTATAATTACTTTATGAGTTTGACATGTTTGCAAATAACTTACTTTTCATTGTATAATTGTAAATGATTTTAAGATGAATTATTCATTTCCTGCAATGTAACATTCAATCCTATTTAAATTAATTATATTAATCTCTTTTAATTAATTTAGGGTTGATATAGGGGCAAATGTTAATGTTATGTCCCATAAAACATGGGAGGTATTAGGAAAACTATGAATACAACGAGTCCGATATGACATAGATTTGGTATATGGCATTCTCAAGGAATCATTTAGAGTTCTAAAATGAGTAGATGTAAATTTCATGAGAGTGAAATGATTAGTTGAATTTGAGGTAATGGAAAACTTCTCCAAAAAACCCACATAATCCATACTTGTTGGTATTAGCATGGTTTACATATTGTAATGGAATCTTCAATTATGAATACAAAGAAATCATGTTTGAAAGATAGAATAATAACACATATATATTTGGAAATTGGAATGAGTACAATTTAGATGAAGGAAGTCTGCTACAATGCTAGTGATGACCAAGAATACAAAACACTACAAAGAATTTATGCCATATAGAATACTCCAATGTTTAATAAGGATTTTGAACTCGATGAGGAAGGAAAATTTGGAGTTAAAAATGAAGAACTTGAATATGATACCGATGAAGATATTGAAGTATGGTTGTATGCTACACTAAAAATAGGGGTATGCAAACTACTACATATGTGAAGAGTGATAAAAACATATTATTATGGTGTCACGATGGTACAAATGAGACCCTTGATGAACAATATTTCTTGACGGAGGAAGATGATGACATCGTGAGCATATACTATGACTTTGCAGAGAAACATATAAAACCAAGGTCATAGATTATACCAATAAAACCATGGAATAAAGGAATGAAATCATGGTTAATACGAAAATAGAGGAATCCATAGAATACATAAAAATAGCCATGGAAGAAAATAAAGAGATATAATTCTTGGATATCGAGGAAAGGGATAAATAAATAAAATTAAAAAGATAAGTTCAAATTGTATTTTAGTTAGGATAAGGGACATCCCACAACATACTCCCTTTTTTGGTATTAGTGATGTTGAACACTACATTATTTAAATGATGTCGGTATTTATGAATGAATGAGTACGAGATAGAAGTCCTCAATGATACATTTATCATTAATGTCACAAGGTGATGGGCTACCCACAAAATATATATTAAAACATGGAACACATTTATCATTATGTTTAAAATAAGATATTTACAAAACAAATTGTAAAGGAAATATTAGAGTACATTAGGGTAACTAATCCAAAAATACATATAAACCAATGTGAGTACCACTAGAGAGATACAGGGAGACATCACCATGGTTGTGGGTTCAATATTTCTATTGGACTTTAGGGCCCCTCCTCCGCTCATGCTACCTTCAACAAAAAAACTCACTAAGATACATGACATTGGGAATAAATCACAAAAGATTTATGTTACACATTTTACTTTTGGGACCACGATAAGAGAACTTATCATGCTTATTAGAAAAATAAAATATGTTACTTTTTAATGGTAGATGATGATTCCATTGAATAGTTTTCCAAATATGGAATAAAATAAGATATGATCACTTGATCTGATTGGAAGGTAATATGATGTATATATAAATATAATGAGCTCGTATACTATTGCACCGTTGAGCAAAAACCACATGATCTATATGAAGATGTCCTTCATAAAACAAAAAGTTTTAGGTTGAAGACAAGTGAGAGGAATTTAGTTGAAATAAATATAGATAAAACCAAATATTTCTACCAACCACTTAGGATACAAGAGAAAACCTTGGGAAAGAAGGAGAGCATAAGTTTGTAAATATTGGACATTATTAGGATAAAACTAAGATCCTTAAAATTATATAAATATTGAAAGAATATGAATATTTATTTGAATAGTTTTCGTGATATCTATAAAATAAAGAAATAACTGAAACTATAAAAATACAAATTAAGTAGGGAATAAAAAATGGTTAAGAAAATACCATATAGATTTAACCCAAATGTAGAAGTGAAAGTAAATGTTGAACTATATAAAATGATAGTTAGCAATATAATTCATCTCACAAAGGACTCAAATTAGATTAGTCCAATGGGAATACAAAAATAGAAAACTAGTGAAATAAGGATATGTGCTGATTTTAGGGAATTAAATACATCATTTGGACATGACCCCTTTCCCAAATCCATTTATAGAAAAGGCCTTAGAGAACATGACTAACAGGAGGAATATTCATTTTCATATGGGATCTCAAGATATCACCAATTCAAGATTTTCCCTAAAATATTAGCCTAAAACAACATTTTCTCGCCAGTGGGGTGCTTTCATGTAAATTATAATACCCTTTGGAATAAATAATTCCTAATAGTTTTAAGTAGGATTGTGGTGAACATACATTGAAAGAATTCATTCATGGTTTCCTAGAAGTATACTTAGATGACTGGATGATATATGACTTGTTGAAAGATCACATACAAGTATTGAGGTTGATGTTTATAAGATTTTGCATCCTACAAATTACATTGACTATTAAGACATGTTAGTTTCTTACACCATTTGGAATGTTACTAGGCCACATTATCTCGTAAATAAGGACTATTGGTAAATTCACTAAAACATCTATTATTGTGACACTTACTCCACCTAAAACATAAAAGAGGTGAGATCTTTGTTGAGATATACTAATTATCATCAAAATATTATCTAAAAATATACCGCCATTAGTGCACCGATAGAGAAACTATAGAAAAAGAAGACAAATAAGGCAATAAAATGGACCACAAAATGTTAAGAAAAAAATAAAATCAAAATACTTAATTTGTACCCATACTTTTATTTCAATATTGGAAGGTCCCCATTTCATGTTCATGATAATGCCTCAAGGATAGAAATTAGTAGGATTTTAGCATAACTATAAGGTATGATGGATCATTCTATTTAATTTGCTAGCCATAAATTAGCTAAAGTAGAGAAAATTACTCCATAACAAAACTCGAGGTTCTAGTAGCGAGTTATGCATTGTAAAAGTACCAATACTATCTATTAGACACACCATTTGTATTTTACATAGATCATGAATAACTAAAATACCTAATAAATAGGCCAATGATATAAGGACACATATATTGACCACTCGTGTTGTTTCAAGAATTTGAACTCATTATTGGAGTCAAACCAAGGAAGCTCAAGAAAGGACCATATTACTTATTGTAGATAGAAAATGGGGAAGAAAAGGAACCTATAGAAGATGATATTTTGGGAGCTCATGTATTCCACATCGAAGCGATTACAAAATAAATGAAGACTATGACATAGTTTTTAGCTACATGGGACTTATTTAAAGAATACTCAAAAATGACAAGAAATTATTACTTATTTAAGTATTCTCATTTACGTTGATTGAAGGGACATTATATAAAAAGGGCCACAATGATGTTTTGAGAAGAGTATCACTACAACATGAAAGGAACAATATACTAAGAGAATCTCATGATGGAGTAGTTGACAAATAATTGATGGAACTGTGAGGAATGTATCAATTACAAGGTTATGGTGTCCTACAATTTATTTAAATGCACACAAATATACTTATAGTTGTGAGTAGGAAAGCCAACGTACAAGATGAGATGCTATTGAGACCTATATTAATGTTATCTCCCTTTGAGAAATGGATGATCGATTTCATTATACCTATTAAGCCCATGACTCGTCGATCATAAGTGAGGTTTATCATCAAAATAATTGAATATCTAACTAGATGAAATGAATCTATCACAACAAAAGATTGTACTACCAACATATTGCCAAAGCGTAGCTTAATTCATTTATGAAAATATCATACTTTGCAATTCGGATGAACACTAAGTATTAGAAGTGATCAAGGGACACATTTTCTTATGACATCATTGAGAGATTGTTAAAACATTTTTATCAACTATAATAGAATCATGCCCTATAACCTCAAAAATGGGATGGTCAAGGAAATCAATAAATTTCTAGATAAAGTTCTTTGAAAAATATGTAACTTAGATAAGGTAGAATAAGATCTTAAGATACCCGTGATATTATGGGTATAATATACTACATATAAATGATTGAAAAAATATTGTCATTTTCAATTAGTATATGGTTTGGAGGCTATTGTTCCAATTGGATTCATTATTCCAAGTATGATAATTGTGGTTGTAATTCAAATCAATGAGGACAAATATACATGAATGATTGATTGAGTTAGAGAAACTAGATGATAAAATATTCCTAGCCACATATAATTAGACATAATAAAGAGGTGACAAAAGAATGCCATGAATACCACTATAAACATAGGAGATTTGGAAAATAAGATAGAGTGTTTTTATATCATAACAAATATAAGAAAATAGGAAAGTCAAAGATCTATTAGCTAGGACCCTACATAGTAGATAAGATTTTTTCATAAGGAGAAATTAAATTGAAAACATTACCAGGATATATAAATGGTGCTAGGCTTCAATCCTATATAGTTGTGGAATGAAGGAAGACTAGTAGGCTTCAATCCTATATAGTTGTGGAATGAAGGAAGACTAGGAAAATGAAAGAAAATGTAAAAAGAAAAAGAAAATAGATTTATGAGAACAAAAAAATTATAATACCAAAAAAACAATTGGGAAAAATTTTTAGAAAAAAACTACAAAAAGAAATTTTTAGAAAAAATAGAAAATAAAAAAGAATTTGGAGAAAGAAAACCGATGACAAATATAAAATCGAGGGGGATTAAGCCTTAGGAAAACTAGGCAGTTACCTAGGGCGCTAGCAGTCACAGGTGCTTAAATCTAAAAATTTCCTTTTGTCGGTCAATTTTAGAACTTAACTTTAAAATAATTTATCTTAAGATTTAATATTGATCAATCCATTTATAGATATTATTATATAGTAACATAAATTTCACGCATACACATAAAAAAATTGTAATATTTTTGCAAGTAAAAGAAAATATCACATATTTATAAGCACATATGATTTTGTTGGTATTGTTACCCATTCTCTGATGTAGCTCTAGATTATGTAGGTGTGTAATTTGTTCTAAAAAAGCTTAATGTATTTTTTATAATGTAATTGACATTGAAGGAAAAAAATATTTGATTTTCTATTCTTAATTTTTTGTGGAAATTTTCTATTTTTTTTTATGGAGGAATCCGTAGGCTTGGTCCAAATACAACTCTTCACAAAACCATGGGAGCTACATGAATGTTTTTGTTTCTTTGCAAAAAAAATGGTGCTTTATTTCAGGATAGAGTTCTTGTCACCTACTTGATATGGCTAAATCAGACTTGTAAGAAGCCTTGTATCAAATATTGTATTTTTTGCATTCTGAGCATCTCATACAATTAATGCTTTCCATCCGCAAAGTATTTTGCATCCTTCTGTGATAATTTAATAAGATATTTTAAAATTATTTTATTATGACTACGATGTAAATTTAAAAATACAAGAATATAGACATTTTATTTATTTACTTGATGGAAAAAAATATCAACTAATTTTTTTGAGGAGGGCATCCACTCAAACTATTGCCTAGGGCGCTCTTGACCTTTAATTCGGACATGTATAAAATAGTAGGAAATTTGTAGAAAAAATACAAAAATAATAAAAATCATGCCGCTAAATTGAAAACTATTAATTGGGTGATTTAGCGAGGTGGGATTTGTATAAAATATTTTACAAATACCTTTAGGAGAAAGTTAGCTAAGATCATGTATTAGTTCTCACTATTTTTCCTATTTTTTCAATGAATATATTATTTTATTTACTAATTTTAAAAGATGAAACATCCTAAAAATGAAATAACCACATGCATGCCCCCTTATTTTTGAGAAAAACAATTGAATATCATTTTTTTGAATGTGTGGAGAATGGATCGTAGATTGTGTTGATGTAATTTTTTTGAAATTTGGATGAGTGGATAAAAAACTACATAGGAAAAAAAACATGTGTTTTGGGGAAAAATGAAGCCACTACTAAAAGAAATTAAGGATCAAAACCTTAAACTATTTAGATTTTAGAAATAAATACATCGACACAACTATAAGACAAAGCTTGATGTCGTAGTCATGTTTATTTTGGAATATTATCTTAAAACACATGAGAAAATGTGTTTCTCCAATTGGGTGTTTGCATATGATCTAATTACTCTATGGCCACATGTAAGTTATCTTATTCAAAAATGTGTAGCTCGATTTCTCCTTTTTGTTTGCACAATTTTATGATGTAGTTCTTGCACCGCGATTGAATTTTTAGATGTATGTCATGCTTTTATATCCTTTTCGTGAATAGATGTCCCTTATATGATAGATGAAGTTATAACAATTAGTATCACATTGTGCTCATTTGATGTGTGTGTGTGTGTGTGTGTGTGTGGAGAGAGAGAGAGAGAGAGAGAGAGAGAGAGAGAGAGAGAGAGAGAGAGAGAGAGAGAGAGAGAGAGAGAGAGAGAGAGAGAGAGAGAGAGAGAGAGAGAGAGAGAGAGAGAGAGAGAGAGAGAGAGAGAGAGAGAGAGAGAGAGAGAGAGAGAGAGAGAGAGAGAGAGAGAGAGAGAGAGAGAGAGAGAGAGAGAGAGAGAGAGAGAGAGAGAGAGAGAGAGAGAGAGAGAGAGAGAGAGAGAGAGAGAGAGAGAGAGAGAGAGAGAGAGAGAGAGAGAGAGAGAGAGAGAGAGAGAGAGAGAGAGAGAGAGAGAGAGAGAGAGAGAGAGAGAGAGAGAGAGAGAGAGAGAGAGAGAGAGAGAGAGAGAGAGAGAGAGAGAGAGAGAGAGAGAGAGAGAGAGAGAGAGAGAGAGAGAGAGAGAGAGAGAGAGAGAGAGAGAGAGAGAGAGAGAGAGAGATATATATCACTAATATGAGGATGAGAAACCATTATGTCATGAGAAGGATTGTCATGGGAGATAAAAATGTTTGTAAAAGCAGTGCCATAGAGAAGGAGAGGTTGATATATAAAAATAACATGTATAAAAGGAAATATCGCCATTATGATTGAGTTATTGTAGAGAGAGAGAGAGAGAGAGAGAGAGATCACTAATATGAGGATGAGAAAGGATCTATTATGAGAGATATCACTAATATGAGGATGAGAAACCATTATGTCATGAGAAGGATTGTCATGGGAGATAAAAATGTTTGTAAAATGCAGTGCCATAGAGAAGGAGAGGTTGATATATAAAAATAACATGTATAAAAGGAAATATCGCCATTATGATTGAGTTATTGTGTCTTTTAGTGTAAAGCATAACAATCATTGTCATAATGTCCATTGATTCCATGATAATTACAAAATGACATGTCTTTGATTATGTCAAGCATACGAAGGGAAAAATTATAATAAGGTACAAAAGTGATTAATCACATATTGCGTAGCACATAGTGAATATCACATGGTCTATCATTCTTATCTAACTGAAGGGGTTATTTCCAATGTGGTTGTATTAGTCTTTAATATTGAGTGCTTGGGACATAAATATTATTACATATGTGGAGGACTTTGACATGAATTAATCTAATGAATGTATCATGTATATCATTAGTATCACATTGATTTCATTTAGCCTTGCATTTAAATTGGTCATGATAAGTATAAACATAATTGATATGGTTGTGAAACAAAGTTCTTAAGCATACAATCTCATATTTAAGTCATTTGATCTTAGTAGTCATAGCTGGAATGTGCACTTGAATGTCACTTTGCAATGCCTGAATAGAGGCAAGGATAACCTTATAGTAAGGGTTATTTCTATAAATAAAAGGGGCTAGAGATGATGATTCCTTGGCATTATATGCTATATGATACACTCCTTAATAGGTATGCCACATAGGAAGGCTTTGTATCAACAAGAGGTATTGTTTGTTTAACATATTTAAAAGGTTATCTTTGGATGTGGGGAAATATAGAAGTAAATCATATAAAAGAACTTGGGAATTAGTAACAATGCCCATGATAACAGACATAAAAGACACATTGAAGGGATAAAAGATAGATCACACACCACACTAGATGACTATGCTCAAAAAGTTAGTTAGTTATATATACATATATATATATATATATATATATATATATATATATATATTATATAGATAGTTATATATGTGTGTAGATAGTGTGTGTGTGTGTGTGTGTGTGTGTGTGTGTGTGTGTGTGTGTGTGTGTGTGTGTGTGTGTGTGTGTGTGTGTGTGTGTGTGTGTGTGTGTGTGTGTAAACATTGCCCATGATAACTTAGGACATAAAAGACACATTGAAGGGATAAAAATAGATCACACACCACACTAGATGACTATGCTCAAAAAGTTATATATATATATATATATATATATATTCACGTAAATAAAATTATTATTTAGAAAATAGAAAGTGAATATTTATGAAACCAAAATAGGTATTAATATGATGAATAAAAGCCTCTAAGGAATTTTGAGACAAATGTATATTTTACAAATTATGCCCTTATTCCTAAAAATAATAATTTTGAATTTCTGAAAATTGTGCTTAAAATTAGGAAGAAGAAAAGAGGTTTCTATTTAATTTTAAAAAATAAATAAATAATCTCAAAGAAATTTGAAAATAAGGTCATTAATTTAGAGATATGTGATGAAAGGTGTTGTTGCTAACTAGGAAGCATTAGAAAGAGTCCCGAAGAGGAAACCAAGCATGAAACCCCAAGGAAATTATGAAAACCAGACTTAGGGTGTGAAATAGATAGAAATTAAAAGTAAATATGAATACCAATCCTAGAAGATTGAAGAAATTTGAAACCCTAGGATAAGATAAGATTGTGCAAGAGTAACATTTGAGTTCACCAAATGTTTACACACCAAAATATAATAGGAGTAGGATGTAAGGTATGTTACGAGATAAAATATTTTAGAAAAATTAATCCAAATTAGCTATACAATCTATAATATATCTATTAATATAGTAAATTATGACATAACAATGAAACCATAATGTAAAACACAAGAAGGGATAAAAACTTAGATGTGTAGAGAGTACATAAGTGATCTATGTGTGTAGATTGGATAGAAATACTTATTTAAACATGGAAGTACTTCATTCTTTGAGACTATGCATGGAAAATACTCTCGTATGCAACCAAACAAATTTAGATAGGGCATAGTACAGTCTAGTCATACTTTGTATGGTTTCAACTTGTAAATGTTGGATATTTGTAACTTCACTTGCTTGTCATTGGTTTGGAAATGGTTGTCGATGTTTAGCGCTAGGGTTATCTAACTTCAACACCTCATGTAATGACTTACAACTAATATAAAATCCTTGATACGTAACAAACTTCATGTAATGATTTGATACAAAAAAGACAAATTTGTATGTGGTCGAGGATGGAATGACCACAGTAATCAACCTCGGTTGATCCAATCAAGGCACTACACTACATCCCCTTAAGTAGGATCCAACCTCATGTAGTTCTCCCGATGGTGGTGGAAATAATGTATGTAATCTAAGACAATTGTTATTTTCTCTCATATTTCTTGAAAAAATATAGTAGGCATAGCTATAGATAGAAGAGAAATTTACCCTGGTGTAGTAGTAGTGTGATGTGGTATGCTTTAGATACTAAGACTATCCCCTTTGTCCCTTAATAAATTTGAAAATGCTTGGAGTGATTTGTTGTTAGTAAAACATGACTCTAGTACCTTTGTGTGCTTGGAAACGGAGGAAACTAGACACTTGAACATGGGTTGAGTGCTTTAGACCTATGTGGTGGATTTTCTAAAGGATGTGTAATTGTTTTAGGAAGATTTAAAAGAGCCTTGAGTGCTTTAGTGTTGATATTTTGTAGCATGAGTACTTGAGAATGTGAGGTGAGTTATGAAGTACATTTGAATTGCTTGTATAGGCTTCCAAAAGTTAAATATTTGCATTAAGGATGACTTAGCGAAGATGAAACGACACACATATGATTTTACAATTAAGAAAAGAGTCATTAGAAAAGAGGGTATGGCATTGTAAATGTTGGTCCAGACTATGGTGCGACCCAACCCTATTCTATATGGTCCCATACATGAATTTAGTGACAAACAAGCCAAATTCTGGGAAATTTCTCCATGGACGGAATATTGCGTTGGATTATTAATATTGTATGAATGAAAGAAAAATTAGTGTCTGTAGATTATCAAGTCATGTGAGAGAAAGATATTTCAATATAGCTTTAAACATGAGCATTTTTCTTAGCACAAGAACAAAGTCAAACGTGTTATTTTCAAAGGATAAGTTGTAAAGTTGTCTGTCTACACCTCCTAGAGAGGCTGGCTATTTTTTTCGTTGTTGTCTTGAATTAAATATGGCATACTTTTAGAGTGGAAGTTATTTTATTTATTTGGAAAGAAACAAATTCATCTATTTTTTCGACTTTGTTATTGATTGTAGCTTCTTTGCTTAAAATGCAACGATGATCATTTCTAATGGGTTTTACAAGTTTAAATGCAAGTTAGGAAGGTGGTTTTAGAGGTTACCCATCTCCATACCCTTTTAGACCATTAGGGAAATGATCCTACATTTTGGCTCATATTCGCCCTCTTCGCCATCTAGGGAAGGCACTTTGAGGGGAAGAGGTTAGAGGATAATTTTCTATATTTTCCACTTGTAGAGTCAAGTCGGGTTGTATTTTCCTTTCTACCACACTTTTGTACATGCACAAGGAGAATGGGGCTTGAAACCTCCTAAGTAGGATGGGTGGGCTCCTACTTCCCAAGTAGGCAAGTTTCCTTAGTTTAGTCCAACTATTTCATCTCGACGAGATTATACTCAAGGTTAGGAGGATGTTGCCAAAGAAAATAACACTAAAAAAACTTCCAACATTGGTTGGAATCCTATCACTAAGGGAAATACCTCGTAGATGGTGGCTAGGAAAATATCAATGAAAAGGATATGCCTTCTACTGGTCTCTTTGCAACAATTGCTTAGTTAGATTGTGTTGTATTTATTCTAATTGTGCTTAGTCTTGGTTAGTATAGAACTTTTCCTACGCCTAAATATGGCCTATTGTGATGAATTTGTGACGTGCTTCCATTATGAATTTTTACGAATAGTTTGTAATATTTTTTTCTAAAGTATTATAGTTTTATTTCATCAAATTTGTATGATTATACATGATGTTTTTGAATATTTTTAATTTTGTGGATAGGTGTAATTTACAATGGTAGCCAAAGGCAATGGTGGATTGTAATGAATATGAGATATTAAAAATTAACGGTTGATTTTAAATTTGATGCATATTTGGTTGGTATAAGACAATTTTTATATTTGCTTAGACAAGTTGATCGAAACATTACAATATCTTGGACATTTACCACAATTTATTTTTGAGTTCAATACATTGAGTACAACCATATTAAAACCATCTATCACTAATCAATAAAAAATTGTGAAAAAGGCAACATAATCATAAATCATTGTAAAACCTTTTAATAAACAAAATTATGTGAAAAATTAAAAATAGGTACCTTGGCTTTGATACATCTTAAAGTTTGTACAAAGTAACTTATTTAATAATAATTTTTATGATATTAAAAAGAAAATACCTAAACCTTATTCACTTTTCTTGATTTGAAATTTTATAAATTAAAACCATATATTTTAATTCGGTACCTAATCTGTACATACATTCTACAATACCGAGTTACATGTGGTGGTTGTGGATTATAATGTGCGTTGTTAATTATCTTGATAGATGTTCTATAATGGTATCCAAATGTGGTGATCATGCAATATAGTGTGAGTTGTTAACAATGAATTTCCAACTTTATATTTGACAATCATTTGACATTCACATGGCTATTTCGACTTTAAATTTGGCGTCTATTTGATCACAACTTAATTTTTTTATGGGTGCTTAAAAGAGTCTATTGAAAAATCGTAATATCTTAGCCATATAATAGAGTTTAAACTCTGTTTTTTCCTAATCTTTTTTCAAGCCTAACACAATAGTGTAACGAAATTGATTTTTTTTTTTTTTTTTAATCACCAATTAATGAAAATTTTGCAGAGAAGATAATATTATTATAAATCAATGTAGTATACAAAAAATCCAAAACATATATATGTAAATTGATCTCACTAAAATTTTCATTCATACATGCATATAAAATAATGTCCCTTTCATCTAAATTACTTTCATGAAAATATTCCACCATAATTTTATCATTCTCTTTTGTAAACTAGCTTTTTCTTTCATGATTTGCAGACAAAAACAGCTATCACTATCTTTAAGAATATTTTGGGTCAACTTGAACGAGTAGAAAAGAATATTGCACTTTGCCTCAAGTCTTCCAAAAAAAAAAAAAAATATGGCAATCGCCAAAGATACCTCATGAAAGGTTCCAATTGCGTTTTAAAATAAAAATGATGGGTGAAAGGACTCCAATTTATTTAGTCCACCGAAAAACTCCAATTTATTTGCAGGGAAAAGTACCAAACATGATGGGAAATGTACGAAGAACTGAAATGTTAGACCAAAAGTTCAAAGATTTTATTATTCCATGAAGTGAGAAAAATGTATGAACATTTTGATAAATGTTTTGGGTTTTCTTCTTCTTGATGTTTTCTACTTATTAATGTTGGGGAAAAAATATTCACATGATTTTTTAAAGTTATTTTTCCCAATTCTTTCTTAACGAAATAAAGGGAATATTAATTAAGTGGGATATTAGTAAAGCATTTAATATTTTATTTTGGGTTTACTTGAGAATGATTATATCATAATTTAGATTTAGTGATATTTGGTTTAAATAATTTTAAGTTGTATTTTTTTGGTAGTATTTGTGGTGCTTATTATTAGAAGGTTTATTTCGATTCTTTCAATTGTTTAGAAACATTTGTCAAGGAGACTTATTATTGTCTTGTCTATGGATTTGACAAACTTACTAATGAGTTAAAAAAACTTTAAAAAACTCCATGAATGTATGCAACTAATTTTACATGTTTATTTTTACACCTTCAATTTGTTGCTTTGACTTTCTTCTCATGGGTAGAGTATCTATTTAGGAGGCTAGGAGTTCAAGAAAATTATAATTATTTTTTTCTTAAATTTAGGGTTAGTGATTGCTTTGAGAGAAAAATAAAATATATATTTGTTCGATCTGATTGCAAAAAAAAGTCATTTACGTTAAGTTGAAGGTTTTCAAGAGCAATTTAATTATATTATTATTTTGTGGGATTTTTACTCGTGCGTGTTTAAGTCATTTCAAGATGAACAATAAGAATAGTCACTAACATAATGACATTGTTTTCTTATGTATTTTTGGTAATAATAAGAAAAGGGGTCCACTTAACATACAAAAACCATAATTTATTAGTAGGGAGGATCGGTAAATGTAATCCAGTGACTCGGGCTTCTCAAATAGCTTCCAAACAAATGAGAATCACAAATTGATATATTACAATCACTAATCTTCCTCCTTATAAATGCTTCTGATGCTTGTGTGTAAAGTGGGCCCCCTTTCCTTATTATTATTACCAAAAATACATGAAGAAACAATCTAATTACATAGTTAATTACCACTCATGATGGTCAAGACACATGCATATAAAATAACACAAAAATTAATAAACTAAGTCAAATCTTATACTACATTTTGTGTTTTCCAATATTTGTTTTAGGACAAATATATTTAAAAACTGAAGTTTATGAATTAGAACAAAAGTTTAGATATATTAAGGTGATATTTTGTTGATGATTATTTTCTTAACCTTATAGAAGATGAGAATAATATGAAAAATGTTATGGATTTCCTCAACAAATATTTCCTTGCTTCAAGCTCAAACATATGATGGAGGAAGAGTCAATGTTACAGACAATTGTGTATGCCCTTGACTCCTTGGTTAGATAAATTTGATTGGAAATGGATTCAAAGTGGTGAAATATTTTAATATCTAGGAGTTCCATTTGCATTTCAAGTTACTCATTCCCTTATGTGGGAGTATGTCATTAATTGTGCGGAGAAAAAAATTCGTTATTGGATCATTGAGCCCCTTTTTAGAAATAAAGTTTCAAATTTTTTCAAAAGTTCCAACCTGACCCTTGTCTATTACTATTCACATTATATTCCTTCATAGTCCTCCTCTCAAAATCTCAAAAGTTGTTTAGAATTTTCCTTTGGGCTAGTTCGAATATGGGAAGGGTTTTGATAGAGTATATTGGGAATAATTGTCTTTCCAAGGAGGCGGGTGGATTAGGTTTTTTAGACATTGACTAGTAAGGTAAAACCCTCTTCACTAAATGGATTATCCATATGATGAAGGCAAAGAAGATATAAAATTCATACAAAATTACATTACTTATGGAGATCCTTATGTTTGATTAACTTGGAATGGACTTGACTTTCACAACCTTGCTAGTCTCGGACTTCTCAAAATGGTTATTTTTTTGTTATTAAGAGTATCTTGAAAGCATGGAAAAATCTCAAACCTTGGATAGTGTGGAATGACAATGGATTTCAAGAAGGGTTGTCGATAAATCAACTCTCTTGATTAAAGTATGATGTTCCTTTTATGATGTTACACATGGATTCACATACTTTAACTCTTTAGGAGAGGACTTCACATAATGTAACACATTTTCGTAGACAGACCAAAATTTTTCTTTTTGATCTAAAACCAAGAAAAAAATTCATTTGGATAAAATTGATCAAGAGTCTTTCAAGGACATTTTAGAGGAAATCCTGACAAGATGCTTTACACAATTGGTTTCATCTCCTCTCATCCTTTTGGAAAGGTTAGAAGTGGTATCCTGAAACACCTTTTAAATTGTCTCTACCATAAAGGGATATGAATTATTTTCACCATATCTACCCATGGTTAACAATCTTAATGGTCATTGGTATATTCACTCAACTACTACAACTTAGAGATAAATGTTTCATACATTTAGAATCATATTTTGGAGCCCAAGCTAGCAAAAATTTATTGGTGCTTACTTTACCAAGGTCTTTCCTTTGGTCATTTCCTTATTCATCTAAAAGTTAGCCTAACCTAAAGCCTAAAATTAAAGGTGGATTTTAATAATATATGTAAAACCACGATTTAGGATGAAATTTAGAAATGATGTATATTCAAATTATTAAATCAACGTTCATATAAAAAATTGAAATTACGATAAGTGATTGAGATATTTGATTGATTATGGAGCTTGCTAAATATAGTATAATGACAAGAGGCCAATGTACTTAGTTTTTGTTTGTTTTGATGGGCTAATTGGGATTAAAACTAGAAGGAATAAACAAGAAAGCTAGTGTATTTTCTCATCTCTAAAATTGGGTCTTTGTCTTCCCTTCAAAAATTGACATGAATGGAACAATTTGAATAGCTTATCCTATCCTTGTTGTATGTATTTATCCTAACACTCTCTATGCCCCTATTCTAGTTTGTGAATTTTTGTCTCGAGTCTACACTTCCATTTTTGTTTTCGATCACTCTATACACACACACACATGTTATTATCGTAAAATACCCTATATTTCCTATACAAGCTCTTGAATTGGCATGAGATGATGGGAATAGGGTCAAGGTATTTATGGGTTGTATATTCCTTATTTCACCTACATTTTCTTATATGGAGATCAAACCCAAATGTAGTTCTCCCAAATATATGGAAGTCGGGTTGTGCTCAGTTCGACTATATATGTATAACTAGAATTTGGCTCTTTAATACTTGATAATGATTTCTTTGACTTGGATTTGAATGCTCTTAACTTGGTTTGGAGTGTTTTAGAGTTGTATAGGGGTTGTCATTTGTGTATGATTTTGCAATAGGGAAGAATAGAGCAACTTTCTTGATAAGTGATAGATATATGCCAAGTTATTTTCCAAATGATTTCTAAGTGAGTAAATGAATGTGTTTGGTTTATATTCATATTGTTTCAAGGGGTAATATTTCAAACTAAGGCATACCTAGAGGGGAAAATGACTCATGGAAAGGTGCCCATTTAAACATGTGATTGGGTGTTTTTTCCGAGTAGGGATAAAAACTAAAATGATGATCTAGAGAATTTTGTGAAAAAGGTATAAAGTGTTTTTATTGAAGAATTCCTTCAGTGATTGAAAAATATAATAAGGTATTTCAAGCCTTAATATATAAAGAGAGAGTGTGTTTGAACTTAGTTTATGCACACACATCCTATATAAGAGATATAAGCCAAAACCAACATTACTAAATACCAAATTACCAAATTTGGGTGTTTAAATTTTCCCCTCCTTTAATCTAACACATGGAATTTTATAGTTAAAGGAAATTCACACCTAAGTGTGTAGAAACACTTTGTCTTTACTTGAGTGCTTGAGTGCTTGAGTTGTTTGAGTGATGTTAAAAGTGAACCATGTGTAGACACCCTAAAAATACATACCTATTTCTATTCATTCCTAATTATAAATATCCTTTGCATAATATGCTAATCTACAGTCCCTTTAGAATTAATTTAATTAATTCTATCATGCTTAAACCATACACTTATATCCCTTGGCTAATTTAATTAGCTATTTAAATAAATAAATAGCTAATTATCCACTCACCCTCCACTTAGCTCCACTTCACCATCCAACTCACTCAAGTTGAACTATCCCACTCCACTCAAGTTATAGAACCCTACAAAGGTGGAAGCAATAATATTCACATACAACCACCTTCTCGAATAAAATAAAAAGCCAAAAAAATATTCATTGGCTCTTAATGAATATTGTCATCATCCAACTCGCACACATATCAAATCAACTTGCTAATTTAAGAAAATGCATTCATGTTCCTGCAACTCATTCAAACCTTGATCCACAATCCATGACCTCTCCTTCAACTATAAATATGAGGCTCAATCCTTTACAATTCATCCTTGGAAGATTTAATAATTTTGTAGCAAAACTCTTCTCATTTTCCATTCAAATTTGCATACCAAAGGTTGTCCTCATGTTCACTCATTTGCTTTCGTAGCATTCCTCTTCATTTGGAGACAATATTGGAGCATCCATAATCAAACTATCCCAAGAGATCCAAAAAGTGTAGTAACACTTCAACTATCTCATCTTGAGGTTGTAAGAAGACTCAAAGGAAGGTTTGCATCTTGTTTGTTTGCTTACTTTCTTCTTAGTTTTTAGTTTTCATTGTACACATTCTAAATGCCCCGGTGGGACTCCCACGCAATTATTTATCTTTTTAGCTCATTTCTTGCTAAAATAACTTCATTTGTGTGTTCCTTGTTTTGTTTCAAACCTACTATCAAAATTTTAGAGTGTTTGGTGGAGATAATTGAGAGAAAACCTCAAAAACACAATAAAATTTTCATACTTTTCATAATTTTTTGAGCACCTACAAGATCCCTGTGCTAGCATATAATTGCATGCACTAACATTACTTGTGAAGTGTGCTAGCATAACACTACAAGCGCTAGCATAACTCTTCACATGTTAGTGTTAAACCATTATTATTCTCTAGCTCCTTGCACGCACTAGCATAGAACTTCACGTGCTAGCGTTAAACCACTATTTCTTCCTTGTCTCCATGCATGCGCTAGCATATGCACTGCACACACTAGTGTATCACTATACATGATAATATTAAACCTGTAATTTTTTTCTTTGTATTTCTATAAACTTTTCTACGCAAACATGTTTGCTTTCACACACTAGTGTATCCTACCAAGCTAGTGCACCTTTTGCACACGCTAGCATTCCATCATTGTATTTTACTATTTTATTCATTTTTACATCATTTTAAATCATTTATAATCTCTATTTTAACACCGCAGTTTAACCCTTTTTCACAAATTCTTGAAAAATAATTAGTTTAAGCATTTAATTTTTGTTTAATTTTTGTTTAATCTAATCAATTCAAACCAACCGCATATGCTCTTTTCTTGTACCCTTTTGGGTGATCTTAAAAATAAATAACGGGGAAGTTTGCCTTATTTGTTTTATATCATGATTTCATTGTAGGAAAACTACCAACATGTTGATTGCGGATTGTATCTTACACAGATTACCTTGAAATTTCAACCAAACTATTAACTGCAGGTTTCCTTGATCGTGACAACTAAACAAACTTAATTTTATTAAATTTTACAAACTTGATTTACAAGTTTGGATAAGGGTTTATTCCCATCCTCTTTAGCTATAGGAAGTGTGTGGCCAGGATCATAAACTTATTATGAGGAGTACCATAAGAACCCCAGAGTAGTTGGCACCTTGAGGCAACTAGCCAATGAAACATGACCCCCACCTACTTGACTAGTACACCTTGTCATAATTAGATCCAATGTTATCCATCATGATTTCCCTGGTTTGATTGATTGAGTAGAGTAAAATCCAATTTTTTTAATCAAGGAGGTAAAGTAAGAAAAAGGCGCAAGAAAAACACATGGTTATACCAAGGATACCATGGGAATACATTAGCATGGATTTTATGCTAGGGTTGTCGAGAACGCAGAGAGGGAATGACTCCATATTTTTGGTAGTAAATAAATTTGCAAAGATGGCACATTTTTTTGCATGTAAGAAGATAAGTGATGCGATGGGGATCACACATATATTTTGAAGGAAATAGTGTGGTTACATGGACTACCAATGAGAATAATATCAAATAGGAGACCAAGTTCCTAACACATTTCTAGAGGAATTTTTGGAAGAATTTGGGAATGAGTTTAACTTATAGTTCATCTTACCATCCACAAACTAATGGGCGAGATAGAAGTGGTAATCAAATGCTTAGGAAATTTTGCGTAGCTTGGTGGGAGATAATCTAGGCTAATGGGATATGGTATTAGAATAATATGAGTTTTCCTACGATGATTCGATTAACATGAACATAGGAAGGAACCCATTTCAATTTTTATGGAGAAAGTCGGGAGTCTCAAAATTATGTGAGCTAATGAATCAACTGAAGCGTGGAGGCTAAAGAGTATGAAAAATACATGCATGAATTACATGAGAAAGTGTGTGAGAAACGACAAGGAGTAATTAAGGATACACAAAGAGTGCAGATAGAGGCACATAACTAAGGAGTTTGAAGAAGTAGATACAATAATGACACATTTTCGAAAGGAGAGGTTTCTTAAGGGGATCTACAATAACTTGAAGCTGAAGAAAATTGGGCCATACATAAGATAGTGCAAAATATTGGGCCAAATGCCTATAAATTAGAGTTTCCTAAGGGATTAGACATCACTCCAATTTTTAATATTTTATATTTATACGAGTTGCATGAAAAGGAAATTATTAAATATAGAGTTGAAAAGCAATGCTCAAAATAATTAGAGGAGGAAGTGCTAGGAGATGAAGAAACTCTAGACTAGAGGAGACAACTATCGGAGAAAAGGATGAAGAAATTGAAGATGTAATAGATGCAAGGATAGTGAAGAATGTTAGGAAATAAGGGATAAAATATGCAGAATAATCCCTCACATAATCGCAATGTGAGAAACTAATACACAGAAAATATTACAGATCTGAAATAAAAGTGCAGAATAAAAATAACACAACATAAAGAGATGGTATTTAACGTGGTTCACCCAATTTGGGATACGTCCACCAAGAATCACTTGATCATATTTTATTACAAGCCACCTCTCTCTCAATACAATACCCATATCTATTTGGAGCTATGCTCAACAAACTCTACAAAATTAACACTCGAATTCGACACATCTCTGATGTTACATTATCCTACCATATGCACAAAACCACATAAGTAGGCAACCCGCTGTAGTTTTTCAAAACCGTGGTATCAAAACCATGGGCCAAAACTGTCCCATAAACCTATGGGTCAAAAATCCTGCCCATATGAAAAAGAACGTTTCTGGTATATTGGGCACGTTTTAAGGCCAATTTTTTTCTCAAGGGCTGCACCCCCAAACCCTGGTGAGACAACTATGGAAAGTGTATAATACTCTTAGTGTATAGTCTTAAACACTTTCTCACATAAAAATAGGCTCCACAACCTAACAAAGAAGACACATGGAAAGGAATATAAGGAGTATCTAGTTAAGTGGAAGGAATGCATTAAAGAAGATGTGACATGGGTAAGTCTGAAGGAGCTTGGTTGACTAGGCCATACTATGGGCTGACTCATGAGAAGGAGCTAACTTTTGTTTTATGCAAGGTGTTTGATGTAGGAGCATCATGGAAGACATATATAATTACATATATTTTGAGGATTTTGGTTAAGTATGGTGGTGCACACAAGAATAAGAATGGATCAGTTATAAAGATAGGCACAACAAAAATGTTTGTGGCATATACAAAAGTTTTGAAGAAAAAAAGAATGCTCGGAATTGAGAAGGGAAGGATGTTGGATCTAGGTGCATAATTTTGGGACCAAACCCAAATAACAGTGCAAAATATCTCAAAAAAATTGAAACCATGGTATGCATGAAGGAAGTTATTCAAGGTGAAAAATGAAAAGTGACATGTGTATGAAGAACCTCCATTTCGGTAGTGATGTGGAAGTTCCGGATGCATTTCTTTTAGTTCTTTAGGAAAAAATTTGTTGAGTTCTTATTAATGCACAAAAATTTGAATTCTAGTTTGAGCGGGATTATGAGAGGATTCTATAAGGAATTTAAAATTCTTGATGGGTGAGAAGATTATCTATAAATACTTTCCAGAACCTTGTTTTAGAGAGAGTATTTTTGAGGTGAACGTTCAAATATTAGAAGTGATATATAGAAGGAAACTATCAAAGTTGCCACCCACCTGTAACTCTCTAAAATACCCTTTGAGGATTGCTATTTTTGTACATACGGTTGAAGGCTTGATTGATATAAAATAACCTTTATTTATTTTTATTTCCATTGTGCTTACTCTATATACGTCTAAGGGCCACTTAGATCAATTGGTTTCCATCAAGATTCCACAAGCCAACCAAAGTGGAAGTTTCTAAATAGGGATGAAAAACATAAAAATAAATGGTTGTATCCTATTAAGTGGAATTTTTATGGATATTTTGTATTTAAATATCATAATATTTCAATAAATGAGTGTGTATAAATAAACAAGTTAGACAAGATACTTGAGATGTACAAAATGGGGATAGAAAGAGTGTGTTTGTCTCAACAAGAGTGCATTGTCAAAACCAATAGTGTTAAAGGGTAAATTTCCAAATTTGAGTGTCTACATTTTCCCCCTTTAAGCGTGAAATAAAATTACATGCTTTAAGGAAATATACATGAGTGTGTAGACCCTTTGTCTTTCCGTAAAGTTTGTTTTTGTAGTGTCATTGTGTTGGTGTTAGAATGCTCCATGATAAAAACCCATTTGTTTTATGGAGGGAGAAGCTCCCGTTATTTCCTTATACTTTAAGATTTTGATTATTGAGCTTGTTGAAGTATTAGGGGTGATCGGTCCCCAATTGTCTTTGAGGATAAACTAGATTGGAGCCTTGAGCTCACCATGTATTCACCAAATTAGACCCAATGACATTAGGAGGCAACGACATGGACTTTCCCGGGATGTCACCCATCTCAAGATTACTACTCAAAGTTGAGTGCGCTTAACTTCCACAGTATCAAGTTACACAACTTGTCGTCACACCAAAAGCTCAAACTGGTAATGGAGAGGGATCTCATTTTGTTAACCAACTGTTACGCCAACACACCCACACATGATGGAGCTAGATGCAACCACGTGAGCCTTGAGCTCACCATGTATTCACCAAATTAGGTCCAACAACATTAGGATGCAACGACACTGGGACTTCTGTGAGGTCACCCATCCCAGTACTACTCAGGTCGGGGGTGCTTAACTGCCTGGTATCATAGTTGCAGTTAAATTCACATGACTCCCAACCAAATGAAATATCAAGGAAAGTATGGATAAATTACATGAGACTCCCACCAAATGAAATATCAAAGGCAAGTATGGGTCAAGTACATGAGACTCCCAACCAACCGCCTATACAATGTAGGACCACAAAGTGGTGTGGTACATGTGGAAGTAAGAGTAACTTGAGACTGAAAAGGAGATGGACTTGGCTTGCAATCCACCATATAAAAGTGCCTAAGAAGATCATGGGTGTACTTTTGCTGACTCAAATGAATCCCGAATATGTCCGAGAAATCTGCAAATGAAGGAAATAATGCACATAGCCTAATCTCTGTCATGTCAAACTTTGTAGAAAGAGCCCTCCGAATACTCAATGTGGGAAGAAGAGTTGTCGAAGTAAAGTAACAGATCATCAACATATGTAATACAAGTATCAAAATGTCCTCACCAACATGTTGGAGATACATTGTACGATCAAAGTGGCAACAAACAAAACCAGCAGATAGAAGAAAAGAATCCATCTTCTCATACAAAGCCCGAGGGGCTTGTTTGAGACCGTAGAGAGACCTTCGAGTCTACAAACAAGAGAAGAATTTTGAACAAATCCAGTCACCTACTCTATGTATATTTCCTCTTGTAGATCTCCATGTGAGAATGCACTCTTCACGTCCATCTGGTATACGGGCCACCCATGTGATGCAACAATAGTAAATACAAGGCGTACAAAGTCCATCTTCGCAACAGGTGCAAAAGTCTCAAAGTAATCAATACCTTTAACTTGTGAAAAACCCTTTACAACAAGACGATCCTTATACTTGTCAATGGACCCATCAGCTATGTATTTGGTTTGGTATACCCACTTACACCTAACCATCTTTCTTCCTTTAGGAAGAGATACCAAATCCCAAGTACGATTCTTCATCAAAGAAGAATACTCAACTTCCATCGCATCATCCCACTCTTGTATGCCATGAGCCTTTGAAAAGATTGTGGATTTTCAGAAACCACCTGACACAAAAGTATAGAACCTACAGAATGTGTGTGATGATGCCTAGTGGGTGGAAGATCCTATATGAAAGGTGTTTCCTCGGGAAACTATAAATGACGGGCCCACTTAGGCAAAGTGACAACATCGGTGAAGATAGGATCCTCAACGACATCTATAATCTCCTCAAAGAAAGGACCCTCAAGATGAGATGATGAAGAAGGAGGCATGGAAGAAGATGAAGAATCATGAAGAGTAAAGAGCTCATCAAAATGAACATGTGCTTGAAAAGAATGTCATGTTTATCGGGATTTAAAAGTTGATAAGCTCTCATGTCCTCACAATACCCTACAAAGATCAAGGGTTTACTCTTCGTATCCAAATCTTTCCTTTTCTTCTTTGTACAAAGGCCAAAGCATGGCTCCCAAAGACTTGAAAAAATGAGACATTTGGCTTAGTGTTGGACCAAGCTTCCTCTGGAGTCAAATGCTCAAGTGCTCTGTGTGGTGTGTGATTCTGAATGTAGTTAGCACAATTAACTTCTTCTGCCCAATAGATAAGAGGTATATCTCTAGAATGCATCATACAATTAGCCATTTCCTTCAAATTTCTATTCTTCTGTTTTGTTAAGTCATTTTGTTGTGGAGTATGAGGAACAAAATGTTGGTGAATAATGCCTTGAGTTGTAAAAATTCAAAATACATTACTGAAGTACTCCCCCCATTATCATTACGAAGGTTCTTTATGCAACTAGAATATTATTTCTCTACTAAAGCCTTGAAGACTTTGAAGTGTGAAAAAAATCACTTTTGTACTTGAGAAAATAAACCCAAGTACACCTTAAGAAATTATCAATAAAGGTAAGTGCATACTTAGCTCCATTGAAAGATGGGGTAGGAAAAACCATCAAGTCACTATGCACAAGCTCAAGTGGTGAAAAATCTCTCTTAGACAAATTATTAGGAAATGGATCTTGGTGTTGTTTTGCTAATGCACATCTAGAGCAAACTCCTCAAGACAGAAACTCTAGGAAGACCATCTACCATACCATGAGTGCTCAAATCCTTCAAATATGTATAATTGAGATGCCCAAATCACTCATGCAAAAGCTTATTCTCTGAATCTGGATGAGAAACCAATCTTGTCCCTATAGAGGAACTGTCATCAAAACCCTCAAAGTGATATAGTCTAGAATTATGATCAACGATACCCCGAGCAACAAGTGATTGAGGTTCTAACAAAGTTTTACTTCTACCCCATGTGGTGTAAAAGTCACTATTTTCCCTTGACAAGAATGAAAATTTTGATATACGAAAAGCAAATTTGTAGTGATGTTAGGAAATACAGCATGACTTGATACAACCACCATCAAGTTGTATATCACCTTTTCCTTTAACCAAAAGAAAGGAAGAATCTCCAACCTCGATTTTGGAAGTAGAACTCAAACCTAGAGAAACAAAATACTCCTTGGAAGAAGTCAAGTGATGAAAGGCACAAAATCTATAACCCAACTGTCAAAGAATGGTGACTTGAGATATCCCAACAACATTAAGTGCTTTTTCATGCTTTGGAGATAGAAATTTTTGTTTCTTGATTGCATCATGTAAGGCTTGCATTCACCTATAACACCTATGTTCTTCATGATTACTACCCCACAAAAATAGCATGAAAGGCTAGACTTGCTCTTGGATTTAGAAGACTCCTTGGGTTTAGAGTTGTTTTCTTTGGGTTTAGGAGCACTTTGATTTGGAGAAGGGTGGATTTTGTTTTACTTTTTGGTTTTCCATTGCCCTTAGGATTGGATGCAACTAATTTCTTTTGAGAGGTGGGATAATCAATATGAGATAATTTGGATTCTTCCTAGTAAGTTTTTCACAAAATGTTTCTAAGTCGAATTTTGAATGTGTCACCTAAGACATCCATGCTAGAGAAAAGGTAGAAGAAAATATTTGAAATGGTCCTCGAACTTGGATAGAATCAAGTAAACACACTCTTCATCTTTCTTACCTCTTCTACTCCCCTTCAATTGTTTCAACAAATGCTTGAACTTGGTAAGATAGTCTATAATTGTTGGAAAATCTTCAGGATTAAGAGAGGTGATCTCAATTTCAAGTTGTATGGCTCTCATATGATCCACCTTACCAAATAAATCCTCTAATTTCTCCCATTTTTGAAAAGAGAGTCACATTTTTCCAAATGAAACAAAAAACTATCACTTACATAAGTTCCTATCAAACCCATACACTCATCAAATTTTCACTAGTACTGAAATTTCTCATATTCTCTAGTGAACACTGGTTGTTCTGAAGAAGTTAAAGCCCATAGCATTTTCCGCTTAATTATTGTTTCCATTCTTGGTTTCCATGTGTGGTAATTATGTGTTGTTAATGACTCAACATGATCTAATGCAGAAGTAGAAAAAGATTCCATCCTCAAAAAATCACCAAAAGAAATGCAAGACCCAAGTAATGCAACAAGACTCCCAAGCAATGCAACAAAATCCCCCGGATTTTGGCACTTTATAATGAGTGTGTGTTACAATATGAAACTTTATAATTATAGTGAAATTATCAAAATAAATATTTCTAATGGAAAGATCATGAAGAAACAAGCACTTTTGTAAAATACGAGCTCTCAAAACTGAGTTACTTGATCAAAAGATGCAAGTTTTTCAATATTATGCTCTACTTATTTATTTTAGTTTCCACTAAAACAGAATAAAATGCTCTTGCCTTCACCAAAAAAATAAAATGAAAGGGGGCTGGAGTTGAACACATACTAATAGGAATCAAAAGCTTAAGCCCTCATACGACCATACCATATGACTAAGGGCTAAGGATTTTAATGGGTGTTTGTCAACTTACTATTCTAGGGCGTCTTTACCTATTTTTGAGAAATTCACATCCAACTGCTTCTTCTGGTAAAAAATGCTATTTCTAGACTGTGTTGAAAATGAACTTCCCACCCAAAATAGATGTCTACAGATTTTCCCAAAATAGTAACTCATGCGTAGTAGTCCGTGGACCCTTGCCAAAAAAGGAAAGAATCAATGCTTCTCCCACACAAATTGAAAATATTGTACCAAAAAAAAAACCCTTAGTAGATCTCAATAAACTCAACAAAACCTAGAAACTGCTTTCTTATGCGTTTCTTTCTTGTTAGCACAAATCCCGAGGTAACCCACAAAAACACCAAAAAATCATTGCCTCCGAAATGGTTGAGTTTGACAATAATCTTAGGTGTCTTCCACCTTTTGGATCTAATAGAAACCTCTGCTTTTGCATAAAAACACACGCAACAACACAATGCATACAAATACCGACTATATGAATATATAAAGAATTTATTTACAAAATAAAACTTACAGATAAATGTCAACAACAATCTCTAGCTCTCGATACCATAAAAGGAATAATAACCGGATTGTACCAAGACAAGAACATAGATGTTAATCAAACACCATGATCAATAAGATGAAAACAATTCACCAAAATAACTTTACATAAACCTTTGCAAACAAATGAATAACAATATCATATATTATTATGGAACTCTTTGAAATAAAATGAGAATGGGCCTTGCTTATTTAGGCAAGGAATAACAATCTAAGAGTTAGTCAAGGTCATAGATCAAGCCATAAATCATGGAAAGAACTATTCATCAAAGAACTAGGCGTCAAGGATCTAGTCAATACCATAGATCAAGGGAAGAACTATACCTAACAACTAGATAATATCCCCTAATATCTAAATAAATAAAAATAAATATCCACACACATTAGTGGGTGAGGATAAATACAATAAAAGTAAATAAAGTACCTAGGTGAACATGAGCTAAGGTAAATACCTACTCTAACATAATCAATACAATCTACATGTAATGATCAAATATGTTATACAAGGTCATCTTTGCAAAGTTTAGGAGCAAAAAAATCACAGAGCAAAGGATAAAAAGCCACTTCAAGTGAAATTGGGTTATGAGTAAACTTAGTATAATCCATAACATGAGAAAAATCATATGCACCTTGTTGTAATTGCAAGATTTGGGCTTTTAAAGTATGAACAATGGTTTCAAGAGCATGCGTGCTAGATGAATAATTATGTGAACTATTATGATTGCATAGAGGATGTGTAGTAACAATAGTGGTTACAAAAATAGGAATAGAGACATCATGCATGTAAATATTAGGTGTCCCCATGGATTTGAGCACCATAGATGTAGGAATAGTAGATGTTGATAAACTTGAAGAGGGTTGGGACCTCTAAAAAAGGATTCTTCACTAGATTTATGATCATAAGTAAGCTTAGCAGCAAGAAGTATTTTGGTAATAGGATAAATGTGATGAGGATTATCATGAAGTTGGCATGTAAGAGAGATATAAGTTCCACTTGTTCATGATCCACGATGTTATCCTCATCATGGTTGTAATCATAAGAATGTTCACTATTAGTTTCAATTTCATGCAATGGTATCTCATTATCAGAGTAAAAAAATATATGGATTGATAGCGATATGTAATGGAGAAGAGTCCATGAGACTGTGATACTTGCGATTAGGAGGAGAAAGCTCAATATGATCAATGGGTTAACCATGAATTCAATTGCTACTCCAAAAGGGCATAGGAAATAAGCATATGTAACCATGAAATATGCATCCACTAATGTTATCATGTGAAACCATATGAGAACTAGGGTTGATACAAACATCGAGTCACAAGTCGAGTTTCACAAAATATTTTTCACCCTTATTAGATTATAATAGTTAAGTGAGTTAAGTACAGTAAAAGGATATAAAGGGAAGTGTTTTCACTTTGAAATGCACCCTTTAGAGAATGGTGTGATAAATATCCTTTTAATCAAAAACATGGAAACACTCCTAGGTTGTGGGTGACCTATATATTGGCGTGAATCTCCAGAGAGGGTTGGTTCCCCTAGTGTAACACTTGAACTAATTCTACCTCCTAAAACTAGCCAAGAAAAGGGAGAAGGAAAGGGAAAAAAAGAACGAAAAAGGGAGGTAATACACCAGAATGTTTTGAGAACTTCAAACTTATTTGTATCACACAAATGAAGCAAAGAAGCTACACACACCATACATAAGAATACAAGTAATTGAGTCAAATTGAAGGTGATTCACAAAAGGGTTTGGAATGAATTGTCACAAGATAAGAAGGGGCAACATATGGATCCATAAAAAAATCCTAAAAACAACATGTTAAACACAATCTATGACCTGTAAATTAACACAAAATTGCATAAAGGAACAAATTATTTAACTAATAAAACAAGGATAAACAAGTATCAAAAAATAAAATCGAGTTAAAACAGGTATGATAAATAAAGACCTGTAGAAGGTAAAACACGACTCTTTTATTGCTCGAAGAGGTGGGATAAGCATATAAAGTCCCTCATGACCCTTGCTTTCTCGCTTAAAAGACCGAATTGATCCAAGAAATATGAATGAATAAGGAGAGATTGATTTTACACTTTTTTTTTTGAAGTTTTTTTATAGAATTCTAAGGGAGAAGAAGGGTAAAACAATCTAACACATGCGAGGTTGAATTAAAAATAGAATAAAAGCAATGTAGTTTATTTCCTTTCTCAAAAGTAACTCCTTCGTGTCACAACATGTGTTATTTCTACTTTATTTTATCTTTTTCCTAAAAAACAATATCTGCGTATGACTCAAAATAAATTTCCCCCTTTGTTTTGCATGCTTTGATTTTGCTTTAAAGTCTTCTAGATGAAAACAAGCTACTTTGCATGCTTTGATCTATTTTTAATCTCTTTTAACGAGTTTTATTTTTTCATGTTGCATGGATTTAATTTTGAATATCTTCAATCCCTAAAATAAATGATTCCAAATTGAAGAGCGAGGTTGAGATCTTTCCAATGAGACCATTTTTGTGAAATTTGGAGTTGTATAGCAAAAGTTATAGCCATCTAAAGTTATGTCTATCGTAATGCATAGGAAATTGGCACGTTTTAGCTTCTAATTGGACTGAAAATTGAAATTTATCACGTGTATGTCTCACCGACCTTTTGCCAAGTGTCCTCGCTTAATTTTATCGCCAAATCAAGCTTTTCTTTTCCTTAAAATGCGAGCCAATAAAATACACCACACATACACGCACAAAGGTGGGATTATAAATCTTAAATGTGAATTACGAACCATTTAGAGCACTCCACGTACTTTTGTGATGTTAATATTTTGACTGGTTTTGACTATGCTCTGCGAAAGCTTAAACCAATAGAAACAATCCATGTATCATGTGTCATCTCGATTGGTCTCACTAACAATTGTGAAATATTTAGTCATCAAATATCACCATGTATCCTTTGCCTTTAAACTTAACGGACCATTACGAACTATGAATGAATCGAAAGCTCCCACATTTTCTAATTAGCTCGGCCTAGTTTTGTAAAATGTGAACCAATAGGAAAACACCACACCTTTCGCAAGCTAGATATTTGAGTGGGTTCTATAAAATGTGAACCAATACAATAGCTCCACACCCTTCACAAATTGGATCCTTGACTAAAAATTCTGAAATGAAAATGAATAAAAAAGTTCCATGAATCCTTGGTGTCATCTTGAATTAAGATACCATGTTAGATCACAAACATGAGCTAATAGAAAAGCTCCATGTTTCCTTCGGCTTTTATATCATTATTGGGTTTTGTAAAATGTGAACCAATAAAAGGTTCCATGAACTTTATGGTGTCAGTATGTCCTCTCATCACTGAATCTATAAGATGCCGACACGTAGCTTTGACCTAAGCCGTTGATCTGCCAACACATAGCCTCTATTTGTTGGAGTAAAATTTGTGACAGAATTTGAATGTCATATGGATTTTATAAAATCTGCCAATGATTTAAACTTGCTCCATGTGGATTTTTGAATGCTTAATGGCCGGTTCTTTTAAGGCATGGAAATTGATGGGCATTTGGACGTATTTTTCTCTTAAAAAACAGTTAAGCCCATTTTAAAAGACTGATTTGTATTCTATAGTTCTGATGTTTCTACCTTCGATGTTTTCAACTAAACCTTATCATTATAGTCCTCAACTCATGTAAAACATTCATAATTCATTCCCAAGAACTCATTCTTCCATTCAAAGTCTGCAAGCCTTTCCAAAAGCTATGTCTGCTTAAAGAAATGAAGTTTTGAGTTTCCTTCTTGCATGTGTGCAAGAAATGGTAACAATTTTAGGGATTCTATGGGGTCATCTACCTGCTAGCTGTAATGATCTAGTGCTTTGATGTATCCATTGGGCATGGAGTCAAGCATTCAAATTTTTAGAACCTTCTTGGAGCTATAAGGAAATTGAAAATACCTTATAACAAAAGGGAAAACACGTGCTTGTAAGAACTTATTAGACAACACAAAGCAAAGTGCACGAGGCACACAAGGAAAAGAAACCTAGAAAGAATAATGTGCGTGAAACACTTATTGAAAGTAAACACAAAAATCTACCCTATCCTACTCTAACTAGGCTGGAAAGAGAGGATAAACAAAACCCAATACGGGTTGGGAGAAATAACTTCCTATCCTTAGAAAATACGGACATGAGATCGGTTTGGCAACTAGATCACATTGTATGATTATGAGACATGGCTTGTACAATTAATTTTCTCAAAATATCAGCCTATAAAAGAATAAACAACTGTTTTAGGACATGTATTATATCTTTGTTGACCTTGAGGCCAATTTTTGATAATTTGAAGCTCTTTCTTATGTACTAAACTCGAGAAAACAGATGGCAACTCCTTATGTGGCTTTAAACTAGCCAAATACTTGATTGGACAAGGCCTCGGTCTTTTTGATTTTCTTGTTTCTTTGAAGCTCAATCCCAAAAATGGGATTATCATGCATAATTTTGAAGGTGACTTTTTGCAAGCTGATCTAGACCTTGTTATGCTTTTACAAAACAATCTATCATTCGTGGGTCCACCTTTTACTCCTCAAATCAGAAATTTGAAAGATAAAACTAATTCATTCCCTCTTCATGAGGATTGTTCTAGAAACATGTTCTTCTTTGATGTTATTCTCCATGTTAGGCTCATCAAAAAATTAGATTCAAAAAAAGAAAGCAAGAAATTTTCAATCATACCATTTTCATCTAGGATCTCTGAATCTGATTTTTTCTCTACCATTGTTGATTCTTGTGAAGATAAATCATTAACCTCAAAGAATATGGTGCCACGACGCACACTACACTTAGAACATAGAGATTGTTCATCAGCTTCCTCTTGTTCTGATCTTCTACAAAATCATCCTTTGCCTTGTGTACTTCAGTTTTAACCTCTGTTGAAGACTTAACAAGTTATGGAACTTGTTTGAACCCAAACTTGAGACCCATTTTGTGAGATTTTTCCTGAAAAATTCTTCAATTTTCTCTCTAGTTGGCTACTTTTTCAAACTAATTTGTTTATTATTTTAATTCCAAAATGGATTTGGACATATGAGGGAGGGTAGGTTGGGTTGATAACTCTGATTTTTCAATGGTTGAGATGATTGGAGAGGTGTAAGATCTTGTGGAGGAGAAGCTTTAAGAAAGCTAGGAATTTGGGACTTGGGTTGAGATTGAGTGGGTTGGGAAGTAAGAATATGATGGATTCATGATGATAGTGAAGAGTCATCCCATTGAAAGGGTTTCTCAACACTAGGTTAGTAAGCTTCCATTTCTTCATTCCACTTTAATATTTTTGGCATCAATTCAGACATAAAGTCTAACTTCTCTTTAGGACTATACCAGTATGGCATAGGACCGACCCATAGGTAGGGTACCTTGAATCCAATATTTATTATTTGATAGTATTTGTTTCTCTCAACTATACCATCTTCATATCCAAGCATTGTACCTTTATCTCGCGAATCATCATTAGGTATGGAATTGTTTCCATAATCTGCATATACCTACTCTTGAAAAACACCATGATTATTAGGATAATTGTATAAATTATTTGGATCATGGGCATATTCATTATGATATGGATTATAGTACTGATCTGGAGGAGGATTTTGGGGAAGAGGATATCCAGGGGAGTAATAATTCTCTTGAAACTGGAATTCCAATGAGGAATTGAAGCCATGATTGCACGACCTCATAAAAAAATGAAAAGATGGAGGAAATGGTATCTGCATTGATTAAGAAAATGTGTATATTGGACCAATGGGGTCGCCATATGCTGAATATTTATGTATGAAACACTTATTTTTGTCAAAAATATCATCAAATTATTGATAAATCATTTGTACTTGTCCCACCGGGTGTTAAAATGTTTTCACTTTGAAATGCACCCTTTGGAGAATGGTGTGATAACTCTCCTTTCAATTGACAAAATGGAAACACTCCTAGGCTGTGGGTGACCTATATATCAGAGTGAATCTCTGGAGAGGGATGGATCCCCTAGTGCAACACATAAACTAATTATACCTCCTTAAACTGACCCAGAAAAGGGAGAAGGAAAGGAAAGAAAACTAACTAAAAGGGAGGTGATACACGAGTAATGTTTTGAGAAATTCATACTTATTTGGATCAAACAGAGGAAGGAAAGAAGCCACATATACCATACACAAACTACAAGTAATTGATTCAATTTTAAATTTGTTCACAAAGGGTTTGTAATGAATTGTCATAAGATAAGAAGAGCGACAGATGGCTCCATGACAAAATCCTACAAACAACTTATCAAAAACAATCTATGACCTACAAATTGACACAAGATCAAAAGGCATGAGATTTTTAAATAATAAGACAAGGATAAACAAGTATCACAAAATAAAATAATTTTAAAAAAAAGTATGCACTAAATACATATTTGTAAAAGGTAAAACACAAATCCTTTATTGCTCCAAGAGGTGGAATAAGCATAGATAGTCACTCATGACCCTTGCTTTTAAAAACATTGTAGAAAAAAAGGGTCATGAGTGATTATCTGTGCTTATTCCACCTCTTGGAGCAATAAAGGAGTTGTGTTTTACCTTCTACAAATATGTATTAGTGCATTCTCTGCTTTGACTAATTTTATTTGGTGATAATTGTTTATCGTTGTCTTATTAGTTAAACCTCTCATGCCTTTTTCTGCAATATTGTTTCAATTTGTAGGTCATAGATTGTGTTTGACAGTTGTTTGTAGGATTTTTTGGAGCCATCTATCGCCTTTATTATCTTGTGACAATTCATTCCAAACCCTTGTGTGAATCACTTTCAAACCGGCTCAACTACTTGTAGTTTGTGTGCATGTAATGTGTGTGTTTTTTGCTTCATCTTTGTGATCCAAATAAGTTTGAAGTTCTTAAAACATTTGGAGTGTATCACCTCCCTTTTTAGTTATTTTTCTTTCCTTTCCTTCTCCCTTTTCCCGATCGATTTTAGGAGGTAGAATCGGTTAGGTGTTGCACTAGGGAACCGACCCTCTCTGAGATTCACTTCAATATACAAGTCACCCACATCCTAGAAGTGTTTCCATTTTGTCAATTAAAAGGAGTTATCACACCATTCTCTAAAGGGTGCACTTCAAAGTGACAACATGAAGCTACACGAGGCTATTTTGATTAATTAACTTCAAAGGTTAGTTATGCAATAGTAGAATAACACATGGTGAGTTAAGTACACTAAAAAGATGTAAAGGGGAGCTACAGGAGGTTATTCTGATTAATTAACTTCTAACATTAATTATGTAATATTATAATAACACACTAATTCTTACGAACTAATGTATACGATACGCTATAAGCTAAAAAAGAGAGGATGAATGCACTTAGTTGATTACAAATGGATATGGGAAGTTATAGGTCCTGTAAATTGGAACTAGGAGATATAAACTTGAGAGTGCTTCCTTTTTGGAACTGTAGCTAGACATTTTTTTGGTGTAGGACCGCATACAAATCTTCTAGGACCATTCATATAGTTTTACATATATTGTAGCTTTTTGACCCGAACTAAATCTTACTCACGTAACTTCTTGAGGTTTCGATGTGCCTAGAAATTTTTGTCGTTGTCAAACCTAGTTTTCGCTCATATTGTGAAGCCCTCTGAATATTCGAGTAAGGTATCAAACCCTAAATAGACATTAGTTGGGTTGAAGTGCAATCCTTGCAACGTAAACCTCGACACTATTCAAAAGATGCCTCAAAACACATTATGTTCTCCACATAACATGTGATATCTAAATGAATGTAACTAGATTTGGCAATTGGAACCTCCTTGAAAATGCTTGAATTGAGTTTGGCTCTTACTAATACTTGAAGTGGGGATGTTTGAGTGCTTGTAAATGGGAGAATTTTATTCCTTGACTTGGTAGGATACTTCAAACCTATATTGATTTTTGCCTAATGACTTGCGCGAAAAGAGATTTGGAGATATTTAGGGAGCTTTGGGTGCCTTTTGTGCTAGATTTTGCAATAGGAGTTCATGAGAATGCTAGGTTATGCTAACCTAGAAAATGAGGTGAGTTTAACTTGCTTATATAGGATTCTGAAGGTAAATTATCATGGAATGACTGACCTAGAGGGATTAAATGACCAAAAGAAGAATATGAAATTGAAAGATCAAATGGAGGATATGTTGGTCCAAAATCGTACAAGTCAATCAGGACCAGATTCCACAAGCCGAAAAATTGGACATTTCTAAGGATGAAAAACATAAAAACTGAGGGTTCCATCATGTCAAGTGGAGTTTGTCTATGGATTTATGCATTTAACTCTTAGAATATGTTGACGTATCAGTGTGTATGAATAAATAAGTTAGACAAAAGACATCGAGATGTCTTGAACGGGATAAAAGATTGTGCTTGTTTTAACAAGAGTGCATTGTCGAAGGGTAAATTGCCAAATTTGAGTGTCTACAATTATTATGCCTTTGACATGAATTGTATGTTTAGGTTGTTGCTTTGAAATTTTCAGCTTAGATATCTAATTATAAAAGTTTTGTTTTGTAAGTTAAAGGTAGATATTATACATCCATATTGGTCTTTTATATGTTTCATCGTATAATTGAAATAAACTCCTAATGTTTTTGTGTCTTCTATATTTACGATGCCTTTTGCATTATGTTTTCTTGATGTCTTACTTGATTCCCAATCATGCATACAAGAAAAGTGTGTGATCGTGTTGTTGACCAATGTATGGAAATAGGAGTTACCTTTTTGGTAATACTATATCATTCCATTTTATGTAAGCATTATCATTGTTGTCATAACTTATGGTTTCTTGATTTCATTGTGTTATTCTATTGAAGGATGTTGTTTTCGCTTACAAAATAATGAATTGTAAGAGTTTTGAGGTTCTTTCCTAAGTGGGTTTTCCATGGTTTTTTGTTTATTTTCCATAAGGGGCCATGATTGTCATCGAATATTCCTTTTTGCATTAACTTTCATTGTCCAATATTTGAACTATCTAGTAATCAGTCTTCTTCATATCTAAATTGTTTCAAACTTTGTTTTTATAGGAATTTATTGTTTTATTTGCACATGTGCCTTCCCTACCTTTTCGCAATTGGTAACACATCATTTTACAATCTACACTTGTGAAGAGGTTCCTTGGACAACATCAATTGTGCCATCTAGGTCAAATGAAATAAGTATCTTGTTGTCTACTACAATTGGTTATTGTGTATTTACTATGTTTCTAGGTGGGATTTTCAATGCACAACTTTTTGTTTTGGGCTCGTTCATCATGCATATATTCATGAAAGTGTTTCACATCAAGGGCTTCACGTTTAGTCACATCTTATTGCTAATTAGTTATGATTGCTTGTAATAGAAATGGTTGTGATGATGTTTCTCATTTTTTTGTCAAAACAATACTTGGTTGATACATATTGTTCCTTCATTTTCATTCTTGAGCTATTCCTTTTTTCCGTGAATGTTGTATGCTTTAATATTGCATTTGCCTTTCTAATACTTGTTGTCAATGGTGTGTTTCATCGCTTAAAAGCATGTAATTTACATTTTTGTAGCATGTAAATGTACCTACTTCACTTTAATTCATTTCCCACCACATTTTTTTCATTCACTATAATTTCTTTTGAGCCCCTACTCTAATATACAACATTTTCAATAGAATTTACCATTTCATGACCTAATATGATATTAAAACATAAATAAATTAATACCATAGTAATTAGTCGAGTCTCATACTATTAATGAATAAACACACAAATATCATAACAATTAACTAACAATGTATTGATAATTAATAAACACTCTAATACTATATTTATGTTGAGGCCCGATGCATATTACCAAGAGATTATAAACGGGGTTCGCCATGTATCGAGTTTCACAATTCTAGGATGTTGGACCAATCTCAACGGGTTACCAAAAAAATTCATTGTAACAAAAATAATCTAACACTAATTAATAAACACATAAATATACTAATACCACAACAATTGGTTTACCCTGTACCAATATTAAGTATATATAGACTAAATAATATATTTAATCAAATTTATTTTCTAAAAATAATTCCAATTGAATTATTTTTGCTTATTGTTATTTAACATTTTTTGTTTTTTTAAAAGAATTCCTCTAAGGAGAATGTTATATTTGACTATATTTATGTTCTACATATGCTTGCAAACATCCGTTAAGTTTTTTTTTTGAAAAAAGAACATATTTGCATAAAAAATCATTTATGGTTAAAATTCTTTATACTAAAATGTATGTCAATGTGTCATCAGGCCACCCTTCTTTTTAATTAAGGGAATATGGTGACTTTTAAGTGGTGCATGTGCCTCCCACGTGGCTATTTATTGTGATTTTTAAGTAGGAGAAAAATAATCATTCCAAGGCAGCCTTATAAAGAATCGTGATAATGAAAACCAAAGTGTAATTTAAAAAATAATGGGTAATTAGTGGGGCCAACAAAATAGTTTTTTAATTGTAATTTGTTCTTCCAACAACTTATATGGTGTGCATTAAATTGAACTCACGCCTTTATTTATAAAAAATATTGTAAATAACACAATAATAATGGGCAAAAAAAAAAATAATGATATTAATAGCAAGGCACCTAACGTGAAAAGGAACAACCCAATCCTTTATTTTTTCCTTTTTCTCACATGCCATTTGGGCATTTAGCTAGTTTCTTAAATATAACTTTCACATGATTGGAGACATGGAAACCCAAAAAAATGGTCTCCATGAGAAAGAAAAGTTTTGTTCCCAGGGCTTCATATGCTTTGTTTTTAGATCTATTTGTTTTTTATAGTTGAATTGAGTTCTTATATCGTTTTGGATTCCTTGTATTTAATTTGATACTAATTTCACTTTTTGGACGAGTTTTTCACTTTAAATATGACATTTACGTAACCTCATGTAACTATTTTTGCAAATGGTAGAGAACATTGATATGAAATGAGCCGGATAATGTATATATTGAGGTAATGTTTCTAATACTCCTTATCATCTATTGATGTTAATATAGCTTTAGATGCCATAGAATGCATTTATTATTGGTATAAATCTAGTAGCCTTACTATTTAGTATGTTTGTTGCACCCCTTGAGTCAAATCCCAAAAGGTCGGTTAAACAACACTATGGGAAAACCATGAAATTAAACTATACGGGGTTTGAAACCTTACTAAGATATTTTTCTTTTCTCTTATGTGGAACCACTACATGTGCAAAAAAATTCAAAATCCCATTGTTGGGTTTTGTTGCCAAGGCTTCATATGCTTTTTTTTAAGATTTTTTTTTTTTTATAATTGAATCGAGTTCTTATATCATTTTCGAGGTTTTTTTGGATTCCTTGTATTTAATTTGATACTAATTTCACTTTTTGACGAGTTTTTCACTTTAAATATGACATTTACGTACTCTGATGTAACTATTTTTGCAAATGGCGAGAGAACATTGCTTTGAAATGAGCCCGGATAATGTATATATTGAGGTATTGTTTGTAATACTCCCTTATCATCTATTGATGTTCATATAGCTTTAGATGCCGTAAAATGCATTTATTATTGGTATAAATCTAGTAGCCTTACTATTTAGTATGTTTGTTGCACCCGTTTAGAGCCCAATCCCAAAAGGTAGGTTAAACAACACTATGGGAAAACCATGAAATTAAACTATACGGGATTTGAAACCTTACTTAGATATTTATTCTTTTCTCTTATGTGGAACCACTACACGTGCAAAAAATCAAAATCCAGGTTGTTGGTTAATTCACAACACCCTAATGATTTATTGCATTAGACTCATGATTTTAAGGTTTCGAATAATCCTCGCTTAAGTCCTTGTTTGGGTTGAGCTCACTCCCATTGTGCATCTTCTTAAAACCAAATAGTTAAGCATATAGGTCGTGTGATATATCATGAACAAGAATGTTTCTATTCATCATGGTAAAACAAACATATATGTGTCAAGTTTGACCTCACAAAAACTTGAAACAATCTTTAGAGATTCAAGCGAGTTTTGAACATTTTATGCGAGAATGTGATTTACATCAATTTTCCTAAAATTACTTTTATTTTCAAATTCCTAACTACAAAATTTGGGATTGTCTGCCATGCCTCACGTAGAGCCTATGTAGACTATTAAAAAGTGGCAACTACTAAAATTGATGCCTAGACAACAATTAAGAATTAAAAATGGCCATCAATAATCAAAATTTATAAAATGGTAAACCTATAGCGAATAGAAGCCCCAATATGTCGAAAGGTTGAAACTAGTCCCCCCTTTAGCCTAGTATCGCAAAATCAAATTTTTCTAGTTCATGTTGATAAATCTATGAATTCTCATGTTGGGGAATTTGTTTCCATCATTCCTTCCTCAAAGTGCTCATGTATCTTGCCTCACAAAGGAGACAACTCACCAATAAGAGATAATAGGGCCTAACATCACTCTATTATGCTAAAGACTTCACTATTCTAGATCAACCTCTTTTGAGGAACATGTTTGCATCATATGATACTAAGGAAGGGTTTGAAGATGGGAAAACAAAGTTACATCTAAATAATTCCTCGTTCAAATTTCCTCTCTTAGAATGGTGACAACCACACACGAGTCCTCCCAAAACTCTTTGTCATATGTTGTTGTCAACAACTTGTCCTCAGGATATTGTTTACTGAACCAGTCAAAATATATGTTTTTCTCATGTATTTTTCATTCAAGAGTATATGGCCTAACATTGTTCATTACTACACCTCGTACGAGGATGGATGTAGTAGTGCCTAAATTCCGATACACCCTAAATTCGTAGTCTCAATTCCTACCTTAAGGGAAGATCCTATATATCATATACTATGGTGGGAAGATCCAATATATCATATAGTGTGGGTCATGTTTGATATTGATGGCAATTCCATGGGTCTCATATATGTCTACTCCTATATTAATTGCCCTAAAAGAGTGGTGCTTTGGATATTTCTAGAAGATAGCTTTCCTTTTTCTACATGAATTATCAACAATGAATTTAATATGATTAAAACCCTCTAAGAAGAAGAAGTGACTTTACTACTTTGTGATCATGCATTGGAAAACATGAAGTGTGGTTTTAATTTAATAATTATTGGGATTTTTAGATCCTCTCCTTTAATAGTGTTGTTTGGTTTATGCGGTTTAATTGTTGGGTTGGCCATAATCATGTCCTAAAAGTATTGATCATGTCATGCTCATTGAGTAACACATTTTCTCTTTTCCTAGTGTTGGCAGGGAAACCGTCATCATCCACTTGGAGATTGTGCTTTTTGATCATAGTCCCATCACCTTTACAATATAATGGGGAGGTAATCCAAAAAAATACCCAACACAATTATTTTTGATTTTGTCTCTTTTAGAGCATGAATGTACAATTTGAATCATCACTTAGGTTTGGAACTTGTGCTACCTCCACCTTACATTACCAATTTATCAATTGGTGGAATGGAACATTTATCTATATTACCTCTTTCCTCCAACACTTTATGAAACAAGTAGTGAGGATTTGCAAGCCAATTGAACTTGCATTGGCCAATGAATACCACAAAGCCATAATTTAATTTGAGAAAATCCTATTTAATACTCACTTAGAAGTAATTACCACTCATATCAAGCATAATCTCAAAAATTTGATTATCATGTTGTTAAAGAAGCTCAAATCTATGCCCACTTACATTAGCCCAAAGTTGAAGTTTGAGTGTATTGTAGTACCCAAAATATAGTCTCGAGCATTTGGCGGTGTGAAATTTTGTACTCATCATATTCTCAAGTACATGTTTAACCCTTATTTGAATTTAGGTCAATTTGATTAGGTGTAGGATATATTAGAGTTGATTTCTAATTTTACATAGATATTACATTTTAAATACTAATTTAGATTTACAACTCAGATTAAGTAGAAAAATTTGTGTACATGAATTAACCTAACAAGCAATGGAAAGCTCAAATATAGGTATAAAAGTACTTAGTTGATTTCTATTGATTTGGAAAGATCCTGGGACTGTGTAAAGAGAAATTGGGAGGACTTAACTTGAGGAACCCTCACAAACTAGTCTAGAACTGTCATTATACAGGTCGGGACTGTACCATTGGTTCATGATTGTACCATACGGTCCAACCCCTTTTGTATAGTCTTGGACCAGCTTTGAGCCCGACTATGCTACTTTCTAGGTTTCTCGCCTTCCTAGAATTTTTTTACCGTCAAACCATAGTTTTTGTACATATAATGAAGTTATCTGAATGGAATAAACATAATCTCAAACCCTAGTCATGGATGAAGAGTTTGCAAAACAAACATTAGAAGGGTTGTGGGCACCCTCGTGCACCACTAACATTGGCACTACTTTGAAGAGGCCTCAAACCACATGTCGTTATCCACCTAGCATGTGATATATATTTTGACTTGGCTCTTGCTAAAACACTTGAAGAAAGGATGTTTGGATGTTTGTAGATGAGATATATGGCTTCCTTGACCTAGGTTTTGCATTAGACCGATGTGGGTGCTTCCTAATGATTGTAGATGTGCAATTCCAAGATTTAGGGAGATTTGGATGTCTTTTGCAAGTGTATGGCGAGTGCTCTAATGCATAACTCAAGGAGTTCCAGGTTAGAAAATGAGGTGGTTTTTACTTGTTTATATAGGGTTTCACAAATGATTTTACTAAGAAATAATGATCCTGGATGAAGTATAAGACCTAATGAAATATTTGAATTTGAAATTCCAATTGGAAGACATATCAGCCCATGACCATACAAAGAGATCATGACCGTATGGTACGACCTTGACTCGACTATATGGTCCCGACCATTAACAAGGAATATGCCTAGAGAAGTTTGGAGTGGTGATATGATGTTTCTCTAAATATTTTCTCGCATTGTATTCTAAAAGTTTTTCTACATGTCAATGTGCAAGGATAAACAAGTTAAACAATGGACCTCATTAAGTGCTAAACGTGAATGGAGAAGTAACATTTGTCATAAAGAAGAGTGCATAGTAAAACCAAGGGTTGCCAAATTTCAAATTATCAAATTTGAGTGTTTATAGAATCATTTAGCGATATTAGAGCACCTTTTCATTCTATTCCCACACCCTACATCCAATAGACTAGCAACTTCTCTAGTTTAGCATGTTTGAAACAATAGAAGTATATTATTTAATATCTAATAGATACCCCTCTATCTTTTTCTAATTTTTTTCATTACAAGATAGGTTCATATGACACACATGACAAATACCATCATTGGTAATTTCCATAGGATACGTATCCATCCTCCCGATTCTAATGACCATACTAAAGTTTGGGAAATTTGTGTGGTTGGGCTAGGTAAGACTTTTGGATTGGTTAAATAGGAGATTTGAATGGCCACATATATAAACACATCCACCCTAATTTATTAGGGGCATCTACAATCACTCAAAGAATGTTAAGATTAGTCTCAAAACATTCACTTCCTTAGAGAACTATCACAATAAAAGATACTATTTTTAAATATATCTACATTTATTTCCATAGATTAATCGTGATACATAACTAAAGTATCTTGCGTGTGTCTCCAAGTGTGAGGGATAAATAAAAGGAATGATTGATAGAAATCTTATCAAAGGACTTAAGCAATTCCTTGATGTCTTGAATAATATTTTTTTCGGCCAATTAATCTTACTTTTATTGAGAAGATATTTTATAATAATTAAGGAATCACCTTCAATCTAAATGTCCTTAAGGCCTTTTTCCTTAGCGATCAAAACACCCCAAAGGAGGGCTCTAGCTTCAGCCATATTATTAGTTTGTTTACCCAGGGGTCCAACATAGACAAATAACCACTCACCCTCACTATTCCTTAAGATGCCCCCTCCCCGACTTGACCGGGTTAGCAAACTTACCAAGGCTTTTGCTCTTGACCTGACTATAGGTGAAATTATCCAGAACTTCCTGTTCCCCTTTCGGGCATGGGTTTTCATTTTCCTTTGAACAATTTGAGATTTTCCTTAAAGGCAGTTTGAATTTTCCTTTTAGCAACCCCAATCAGAGGTTTGGTCTCTAAAAACACTATCATTCCTTGTTTTCCACAGGCCCCATAAAATATGAGGCAGAGCAATCTTCCATGCCTAGGCCAGAAAAGGAAATCTAAATGGGCTCTCCCATTGTGTGGAACAATCCTCAATATTCGAGGTAGAATCTAATGCATATTGAAAAGCTCTAGAATCAGAGAAAAAAATCCTTCAGAGAAAGGACAAAGTAAAAAAGATGATTCACATCTTCTTCTTTTTTCCAAAAAGAACACACCTATTAGGGATCTGCATTCCTCTTTTTATAAGGTTTTCAACAGTCAGGATTCTATTTTGGGTAGCCAACCAGTAAAAAATATTGGTCTTTGGAATCAAATCTTTAATCCATAACTTGCCCCAATACTCTTTTTGGAAGTGTTTCTTAAAATGAAGTCTATAGGTAGATTTAATAGAGTAATTTCTTGAGTCTTCCTCTTTCCAAATGATGGAATCCTCCTTGGTTTGGAATATGGGAATATGGAATTCCCTGAGTTTCTTATTGAGATCTTGATAGGGTTTGAAATTACCATCAAAACCGGGGGCTCTATAATTTCCCATTGGACCCTATCCTCTTCATACCTCCAGAAATCTCTTATCCAGGTTTTACCATTCTCCTCATAGAAATGAGCCACCTCCTTCCAAATTTCCTGATCCGCTAAGGGGGATTCTTCTATCCAATTATCCCACCAAAATCTGATCCTATTCCCCTTACCAATCTCCCAAAGGGTACCTTTAGAGAGGATGCACTTCGAATCCAACAGGGAATTCCGGAAAAAGGATCCTCTAGGAAGATTATCCTGAGAGAAAAAAAGATCAATTATGCCTAAATTCCACAAATATTTCTTTTTTATTATATCAATCCACAAACCTTCCTCTCTAGAAATTCTCCATCCAACTTTAGCAACCAGAGCTTTGTTCATAATAGGTAAGCTTTTGGACCCGTGCCCCCACACATCTTAGGTCTAGTGACCTTGTCCCAAGCCACTAGAGGGAATTTAAAATTTTCTGAGGCTCTTGCCCAGAGGAATTTTTCTAGAGTATCAATAATTTTGGACGAGAGCTTGAAGAGAGACATAATGAAAATGGGAACCCCTTGAAGAGAGCTCAAAAGGAGTTGGATCTTTCCCACCTGAGAGAGGAGGAGGCCTTTCTAGGAAGAAAGTTTCTTATTCACTCTTTCCAGCAGGGCATTCCAGATAGAGGAATCAGGCTTATTGAGAATAAGAGGCATACCTAAATAAGAATTCGGAAACACTTGATTTTGCAACCCATAATGGGCAACAAGATATCTAGTTATACAGAATGGGTAACAAGATGATATGAACCTAAATATTCTCCATTTATGATACATAACAGAAACTATTTTTCTCTATAACCATATAGTCCTGCCATTATTATATATGATTTTTCCTTCTTTTGTATGGTTTTGAACCTAAATTCAATGGGGTTATGAAAATTATTCTAGCCTTTGTTTGTCGAAATATTTATCATTGTATGTTTCTATTTCTCATAGAACATCGACAAAACCTATAATGAATCCAACAAGTGGAAAGTATTAGATACATATAATACCCTTCAGCAAAGTATTAGATAACAAAAAGAGAAATTAGTGTGTGGGCAAGACTAAGCTACCCTTGGAGGTCAAACCCTACTAAACCAATCCAAGTGTTGTAATAAATTCCATCAAGTGGTATCAAACCTCACGTACTTCTCCCGAGTAGGTGAAAGTGTTAATGAAATCTAATATAACCCCTATGTGTGCCCTCATGTATCTTGACAAAAATATAGTGGGATAACTATAAAGTAGAGAATATACCCAACATGAAAGTAACATGATGTGGAACAACTACTAGACTAAACCATTTTGTACCTTTAATACCTTTGACAATGCTTGGAGTGAATTTATCTTGCTAAGACATGGCTCTAAGACCTTTGAATGCTTGGAAGTGGGGGAAACTAGAATCTTTGACCTGGTTGAGTGCTTCAAATGTATAATAATGATTGGTCTAAATGATGTCAATTACTTTAGGAAGATTTACCTTGAGTGTTTTTGTATTGATATTTGTAATAGGATATTATGAAATTGTTAGGTGAGTTATGAAGTGATATTGACTTGCTTATATAAGTTTCCATGGGTGAAATTTCATGCTAAGGCCGACACTAGGAAGATGAAATGAAAAATATAAGATAATCAAATTTAAAATAGAGACGTAATATAAGAGGGGTCAAGACCATATTGATTGCCTATGAGCATAGTCCTTTGTAGCCCTAATATGTACATTTTATACAAGTAAATAGTGAGATAAAATGTAAAGTTCAAGAATTATGTATGTGGTTGAATTATTTGTTTGTTTAATTAATATTTCATGGATGAATGAAAAAATAGAGTGTAGGGATGAGAAATTTAAGAGATAGATATATCAAGATGCACTAATTGAGATTAGAATCATGAATGTGAGAATTTGTCTTAGAAATTTAACAAAGTAAATTTTTTCTTTTCAAAAGGATAATTTATCAAATATGAGTGTCTACCCCCTTGAGTGTGTAATTGAAAATTGCATGCTTAAAGGAAAAACATACCTAAATGCGTACACAAACTTTATCTTGTCTTGATAGTTGTATTCTGATGTGTTAGTGTTTGGATTCTCCATGGAAAAACCTAAAATTAAGAGTGTAGTCAATGTCCATAATATAAATTGAATCAGAACCCAAATGTAAATAATTATTGTAACTTTTACAAATCTAAAAATGCGTAAAGGAAAGAGATGTAAAACATGGAAGGAATCACTTGATTATTTTATGGAGAGAGGACATCCCGTTCTTTTTGTTCTTTAGAAAATTTTACTTTTTATTAAGATGCCAAAGGATTGGGGTGATCAATGCCCAAATTTCCAAAGGATAAAGTGTATTTTTGAGTGCATGCATCCAAACATGGAAAACGAGAGAGAGAAACCGAAGCACCTTTTTAGAGAGAAGAGAAATGTATTAGAATATTTAGTAACCCTAATATCTTCCCCTATAAATGTGAAAGAGTATAGGAAGTACATCCTACGAATAACTTAGCCTCTTTGATACCTTCCAAAACTCCATGGACCAAACCACTACGAGAAAAATCTACACCCATTTGTTAAAATAAACCACATAGTTGAAAAGGAATGGATGCATCATTCCCCCACTATGTGTTGTAAAGTGAGTCTAACTATGCAAAATATGAAATAATGCAAAGGAAGAGAATGACCATACCCCCAAACCCTACTAGTATAAAGTAGTGTAAAGAAGAAGTAATGAAGTAATCATTCCCCTTGTATAATGCTTTGAATTGTTTTATCTATGTATGAATCTACATCAAACGTTTTAAATAGTTTGAGAAATATGAAAATGTTGGAAATATATGAGAATACTCCCCTTATTTGGAATTTCCAGCCTGGACTATACCATGGTTTAGACATGAAGTGTGCGGTTTTGACTAATGTTGTTTCCTACCACATTTCGTATCTATACATATTTTTGAGGATATGTAACCTATTAAAACTTGTTTCATTTTCATATAATATGCATATACTAGTTGTATATTTAGAATATATCTTGATGAATGTCCCCTTTTTTAGGCACATGTGATAAAGAATTTGAGTGTGCATCATAAAATAAATTATGTGTACCCATGGTAGATAAGTTTGAAAATATATGTTGGACCAAAAATAAGGATGTAATGGTAGCCAAAATGGGTTACACATGTTGGAGAAAATGGTGTAAAAATAAAAATGCAACATGCAACAAGAAATATTAGTAACAATAATCATGTGTATATAAGTAATAAAAAGTTTTAAGACATATTCAACCAAGCTAACATAAGTGAAAGAAAAGAAAATATTGGCATAAAGACATATATCCATTAACATGGGACACCCATGTTTTCACAAGAAATCTCATAGAAGGAACTGAGGCCATATACAAATAAGAAAGTGTAAACATGTATTATAGGAAAAGAGACATAAACATGAGACACATAATGTATTACAAGGAAACAAAGGAGTTGAGACCATAAACAATAAGTAATCAAGCATTCATGCAATGAAGTAAGAAAACAAGTTAAAAAGAAATTATAGAAAATAGTCATGAAATAACATATAGGAAAAGATAAGTTAGTGCTACATAAAACACATATGTTAGCTCAAAAAATAACGTATACACCATATACATAATTAAGAATAATGAGGAAGTGTAAAGTAACTATAATGAAATAAAATAACTCGTATTATGTAGTATATGAATCTGGAAGATTAGAGTCCTTGGGAAGAAACAAAGTTGGCAGCTACCATCATGTATCAATTTGTGTGTGTGTGTGTGTTTTGATTAAGCTCAATATACCTCATGATAACATGTGTGTAAAACGTATATATAAGTATATGTTATCTATCGGACCAACATGCATAAAGGAACTAGCAAGGCAATAAAATCATGAACAAGTCTTGATTTGGTATTTTGTGTAAATATGTGAATGTTGTTGTACTATGTGGTGAAATGAATGTATTTGTATTTTTTGGAAATATCTATGTATAGGGAAGGGGTAGAAAAATATCTACCTAATAATAGAATCATGAGGATGTGGGATAAAACCATAAGGAAAAGGGAGCTTATACCTCACAAATGTCATGATATAAGAAGGATAATCTTGTAGAAGATGTGTAGAAAACACAATATGCACCATATGAGACATAGGGTAGAAATAATTGTGATAAGTAGTATACATATGTATGGATCTAGCAAGAGGCCTAGGAGAGAGTGACCCAATTTAAGTAGAATGTAAACCAAAAGCCCTATAAGAAGGCATATGAGATAGTGACCCACTAGAAATAACATGTGAACTAAAAGACCTATGTTGAGATGTACTATGAGAAAGTAACCCAATAAAAGTAGCATGTGAATTATAAGCCCTAGAAAAATGCCCAATAGTGAGAGTGACCCACTAAAAGTAGCATATGCAAACTAGAAAACCTACACCCGGATGTAGTAGGAATAGGAATAGTAACTATGTCATTTTGGATAGGCCCCTTAAATATAGGATCCTAAAATGATAAACTACTAACTCTAACCACTTGCTGATTATGAGTAAACTTACCACATTTATGAAATATATATGAGATAGGCCTAAAATATGTAGCCAAGGGAAACATAGATACATGTCACATGAGCTAATATAAGATGAAAAAATAGAATAACAATAGTAGAAGATCCAATTGTGAGGAGTGTGAGGTCCGATAAATTAATTAATAATCAACCAACTTAAATATTACATGAATGCATTTAAATAAATAACATTAAATTATAATGCAAGAAATGTAAACAACACATGACACAAATATTTAACGTGGAAAAACCCCAAAGGGTAAAAAACCACGATGAAAGGTAAGATTCCATTTACGAGAAATAAATTTTATAGTCCAGTAAAATAATCTCCATTCACCTCACTCCTCTCCACAATTTTAATTCACCCATGTGAATTATTTTTCACCTGACCCCATGGGTCAATTTAAATGGTTTAAATGGGTGTGTCTTCTCGTGAAGTACCCCGACCATTAATTTAATTGATATTAAAATTAATTTAACCATAAACCTAAAGTTTATATTAAATAAATTAAAATACTATTTTTTCTAATTTATTTAATTATAAAATATAGTTTATATATATCTAGAACACTTAATATTAATGTTCTAACACTCCCCTTAATATTAAACGGGGATAAGGAAAGCAAAAGGACCATTGATCAGCTGGATAAGACTGACGCTGCCCACATGACTACTTTGGGTATGTTCCATTCCTGGAAGAATATCAAGACCAGCATAGACAAAGCTGCCAAAAAGTAGTTGTAGATGCTTTAGCTGTTCTTGTCTGTTTTTATCTTTTTTTTTGTGGTCTCTCTACTACTTTTTTGTAGTGTTTTTGTTGTTTTGTCTTGTTTGGGTAGCTGTTTTTTGGCTACTTTGGGCTTCATTGTCACATTTGGATTCTGATCCTTTTCTCTCTGGTTTTCATTCCTATTCTGGCTCCTAGGCCATCTTTTGTACTCAAGGGTATAGTCCCTTTCAAAAAACTATTTGCCAATAATAATAAAAAATATTAAACGGGATCATATGACAACATTATTTGTTTATACAATAGGATTTACAATCCTTAAACCACATTGAGAGTTTAGGCTAACATATTAGATTTGAAGGATATATACACCTTCATCATGTTAAACTTACCTTTTATTACAAAAGGATTTAGAATCCATAAATCACAAGTTATGATTTAGGCTAAGCATGATATGTGAGACTACGAGATCACGAGTTTCTCATGAAAAATTTATACCATCATATCTAGGATCATTTTATAAAGTAAGGTCATCCTTTATAATAAAATGTAACATTACTAGAATACATAGTAAAATTAGAGTTATAAGTTTCTTAAGATCATAAACTTATCTTTTCAATACTTTAAATAGGAAAAAAGTATAGAGGTGGAGTAAAAAGATGGACACCCATTAGGAGGTGGCATTGTCATGCACACTCCCTTGTAATGATGAATCTAAAAGGCCAAGAATTACATGAAACTTGTATAAATTTACAACACACAATGGGTTCATAAATATATCTACAAATTGATCTTTAGTTGGGCGATCGAGATCTATATCACCTCCGATCACCTTCTCTCGGATGAAATGTATACGTATCTCTCTATGCTTCATTCTCTAATGTTGAAGTGGATTATTGACAAGAGTAATACAAATATGACTATCACATAGAAGATGAGTACTTCCTTTAACTTCCATGTGAATCTCTTCCAACAACCGCTTTAGCCACATGGCTTCTTTCACTACTTCCATCACACTTCTATATTTTTCCTCAGTAGAAGAGATGGAAAATGTCGGTTGCTTTTTGCTACTCCAAGTAATGGCACCTATACCAAACTTGAACACATATCCAATTGTAGATTTTATATCTATCACATCACCAACATGGCTATAATCACAATATCATTTTGGTTAACTTCAGCTTATCCTAATATGGTTCCTGCATGAATCTAGATGCAATACTTACTACATATGCAATGTCAGGTATAGTAATAGTAAGATAAATCAAACTACCTACAAGTTTCTTATAAAGAGTAAGATTAGCTTTTTCACATGCATGTTTACGATCAAGTTTAAAACCAAATTTAATAGGAATAACAATTGGTTTATAATCTACCATATTAAACATTTTAAGCAAGTTGGTAGCATATTGTGACTGAGATACAACAATAGAATGTTTATCTTAAAAAATTGTCATGCCTAAGAAATGATGCAATAGTCCTAAATCAGTCATTTCAAAGTATTGTTTCAATTTAATTTTAATTTCAAAAATTAAACTATTAGAATTACTAATAATAACCAAATCATCAACATACAATACAATAAGAATAATATGATTATTTTAAATTTTAACAAAAAGATCATTATCGGAAAAGCGATTAGTGAAACCAATTTATCTTTAAAAAAACGTTTTTATTTGTATACCAAACTATAGGAGCTTATTTTAATCCATATAGATATTTTTCAATTTACACACATACAATTATTTTCCAGTTCCTCAAAACCTTTAGGTTGAGTCATGTAAATTTCTTCTTTTAAATTATCATTTAGGAATGCATTCTTAACATCCATATGGTGGATTTCCCAACCATATTGAGAATCTAAGAAAATAACAATCCTAATGCGCTCATTTTTACAATGGGTACAAAGGTTTCTATGTAGTTGATATCGGTTTTTAAGCAAACCCACAAGCTACAAACACGACTTTGAACTTATCAATATTTCCATTAGCCTTATATTTGATTTTATAAATCCACCTAGAGCCAATAATACTATGTTTTTTTGGAGGAGGGACAAGATCCCAAGTCTAATTTTTAATTAAGGTAGAATATTCAACTTTCATAGATTCTACCCATATTTTTTTCGTGAGATACCTTTTCAAAATACTGGGGTTACGGCTCACACATAGTCATTAAAACATGATAAGAATGATGACTTATAGTCATCTTACCAAGGTTATCAGGATTAGAATTTTGAAGAAGATACTGAGCCCATTTAGGTCTTTTCATTAAAGAGGAAACAAGAAGAGACTCTTTTTCAACTAAAGACTCATTATTAACATCTATTTGATCATCGCAATCATCATTATCAAAATCATTATTTTTTAACTCATTAGGTTAATCATAGACAATAGAAACAGAAGAAGATGAAGAAGAAAAAAGGTTTTTTCTAAGATTTTAACATTCATGTTCTCAATAACTTCATGTTTTGCAAGATCATTTTCCCTCCATAGCCTACAAAGTTGCATAGATAGGATATTTGATCTAACTTCTTAATTTTTTTCTTTAGGAATGAAGATAGAGGCAAGGCTTCCAAATATTCTCAGATGAGATACACTAGGTTTCTTATTAGTCCACTTTTCTAAGGGAGTAGATTGAAAAATAGTTTTAGTAGGCACTTTTTCGAGTATGAACAATGCTTATTCATTCCTCCAAATTTCATATAAATTTATGAACTTGAGATGAGTGCAACATGGTTCTAGCCATTTCAAGAATGGTGCGGTTTTTCCTCTTTGTAATACCATTTTTGAGGAGAGTAGAGAGTAGTTAATTCCCTTTGTATTCCATAATTGATACAAAAAAATAAAATTATTTACTAATATATACTCCTCCATTATGTGTTCTAAGTCTTTTAATTTTATGACTAGAAATGCTCTCGTTAAATCTTTAAATTCTTTAAATTTTGATTAAAAAAATGTGTTTTATTTTTGATAAAGAAGGGATAAATCATTCAAAAATAATCATCAATAAAAGTGACAGCATACAAAGAACCATTTAGGGAAGGAACTTCTAATGGTCCTCTAACATCATTGTGGACAAGTTTCAGAGGTTCTGAGGAGTTAGCTTCATGATGACTATGAAAGGGGTTTGTTAATTGCTTACCACGTAAGCACCCTTCACATGTTTCATGAGCATGAGAGATAGGTGGAAGACAAATAACTAGGTTAATCCGAGACATGTCATACATGCTCCTAAAATTAACATGACCTAATCTTTCATGCCACAACTGAACATCATTCCTATTTTGAGTAGACAAACATGAAACATAAACAAAACCTTTAAAAATAAACCATTATTTTGTATGCCTTCAACAATAGTAACATCTAACTCATTTTTAATAAACCATTTATCCTTTAGTAAAATTACACTATAATTATTTTGAGTTAGCTATGAACAAGAAAGAAAATTCATTTTCAATTTAGGAACACACAAAACATAGTTTATAAAACCATTGAAAATTTTTTATTTTCCTTGACTCTGAACATCAATAATGGAATGATAACCTAAATAAATTTGATCATTACATTATCGATATCATCTAGAATATTTGTTGATAAACAATTCTACCTTAACAATTTAGTTGATAAAACCAAGAGGTAAAATTGGATCAACCTTGAATATGGCGAGGTTTAGAAATACCCATGGATGTGGATGAATGTAGTTAGATGGTTGTGCTCCGTGGAAGAATGGACCAAGATCCTCTTCTGTGAATGAATTTGCAATCAAAAACACTACACAAGATGATATTGACCAAATTTATGGCGGATTTCACTGCGCAAATTCTAATCCCCAGAAGTTAATGGACTTCCTTGCAAGGATGTCAATCTACTTTTAAGAAATTAATTTGATGATGATAAAATGAAATGATAAAAGATGATATAACCAATCAATGCAAAGGAAGAGTGACTAACATGTTCCAAGGCTATATGTTGATTTGATGGTGATACCTAATCCAATGGGAGTCTAGGGATCACAATATGGATCAAAGGAGCAATGATATCAAGAGATGTGAGCAAGATGGTAAATTTGATTAAGATGATTGATAAAATGCTAAAGATGGCTCAAAGAAGCTTGATATGACAAAAGAGACACTTGAAAATCCTTGTGGTAATAGATTATGTTATTTAGAGGTCTAAAAAGCATGCTTAGGGTCAAAATACCCTGTTGATAGAATCTCTAGCAATTCAAGGAAGAGAATCTCATTGATTAATGGAATCTCCAACGATTCATCGAGAATCTCACCAACGATGATTCAAGGAACATACATAATGATAATGGATGAATATGGGACCTGAAAGGAATGCTAAGAATGTTGATTTAAGCTTGGATATAATACATAATGATGTAATGAAACAAGGGAAACCACTTACATCATATAATTTTGAGAAATGAGGAACAAAAGGTGATATTACCCAAGAGAGGAAGATTGTTGATGCAAGAAGACTATTGATTTGATTCTGGACATATGAATGATGTTCAAGATGCTTTGAATGTGTTGGATGATCTCTGGATCTATGAGAGGTCTATGACGCAAGAAAAATAAAATATGAAGTCCTAGGGTCATGTCCACCTACGATCTCCCCTCAAATGGAGGCTTGGAGTTCGTATTTATAGAGTTTTTTTCAATAGAGGAGAATCTCCATGATTTAGGGAATCTCTGAAAATTTTGGTTAGTTAGAGTTTGGGAGAGATAAGAAGGGATAAATTTTATTTTGAACTTTGGTGTCATGGGATTTGAGGGATTATGGTGTGACAACTTAGAGAGGTCGAGATGTGTAGTTTGATAGGTTAAGATAGGGATTAAGTTGGTTAGGATAGATGAGGATTATTTTTGGTAGGTTCCCTAGTTAAACTAGTTGTAACTAGTGTGAAGTAGGGGCTTGTCATAGGGATAAGTGGGGTGAGGTTAGATGAGGATAGAAGTGGTTAGGATAGGTATAGGGATACATTTTAGAAGGTTTCCTAGTTAAACTAGTCATAACTAGTGGGTCATGACGAGTTCACATGGTGAGGTGTAGGGGTGAAGTGGAATATGTGAATTAACTAATTAATTATTAATTAGCCATGGGAGGGGAATGTGACTTAGGAAATGTGAGGTGAGTGATTAATTAATTAATTTAAAGGGTGTAGGTTTATAAGTATATAACCTAAGATGAAGAGTATGGAAGTAATATGTTAATTAATGATGGATGTGGATTTATGAGGTAAGTATGATGATGATGTTGATGTTGATGTTTTATAAATATGAGGGGTGTAATGTGATAATGAAGGGGGCCTAATAGACGTGCGACACTTTAGAATTAGCGGTGCTAATTTTAGGTGTCTACATTTTCCCCCTTTTGTTGAGTGGTTTTGAGACAAGCCACGAGACAAAAATGAGATGTGATAGATAAATGTTGCATAATTACATGATGAGGTGCTTCCCCTCAAATTGGGGATTGATGAAAAGGGAATTGATCACGAGATTGAAAGAGATAGATGGAAATATGCAAGGATAAGAAGATGATAAAGTGATGCCCCAGGATGAGGTAAAAACAAGATGGGTGCCATCATAAAATCAAGTGATAGGGGAACCAAAGGGTTCATGTCCTATAGACATATGACTTTTAATGATGGACAAGATGTTTTGACAAGGTCAAAGGACCAAGAATTGATGTTTCCACAAAGGTGGGCTTACGAGGCCAAGAATTCAAGTGATAGGGGAACCAAAGGGTTCATGTCCTATAGACATATGAATTAATGATGAAAAAGATGATATGAATGATTTGATGAGGTCAAAGGACCATAAATTGATGTTTCCACAAAGGTGGGCTTATGAGGACTAGATGGGGGTCCTAACGGTGATCAAGGATGTAGCACCCAAGGAGGTATTTGGTTGATAAATGTTGATTTTAATGAGTAGATGTGATGTTTTAAACACAATGATGTGACGCTGAGATGTGCTCAAGATTGTGTTGATGTTGAGAGATGATAGATATTGTGATAGATTTTGGTAGATATTTTGATAAATGTTGATGTGGAAGGGTTGACAACTATTAAAGTTACGTTTTAGGTATGATGTGTATTTGATATTGATGTTAAAGTGATTTAATGTTTGTCAAAACCATGGTCAAGAATGAAATGTGGATTGATTTCTTTGTATTGGATTTGATACATATATGATGGGAAAAAAAAGTGAAGGTGCTTACACTTTTGGCCTTTATAATGAATGTTAACAGATGACTAACAATGGGTAGTCACACTTAGGATCTTGGATATAAATTGAAGTGACAAAGTGTACCTTCTTAGGACATGAGAAGGGTTGACATATGTAGGTTGTGTGGGAAAAGAGGGTTCTCCTTTCAATGGTTTCATAGGGAAATGCCCCAACTTTACATTTTTTTTTTGATGCAAACTGATCGATGCGGGAAGTTTTCTATAATGGGAAAGTTGATCATGTGGGAAGATTTCCTAGGATGCTTTGACTTTTTGGATTTTTGAAGGTTGATCGATGTGGGAAGCCTTTTACATGGGTAGCCATCCTTCGAGGGTATGGTCTACATTTTTATTTTTTTATTTTGATTTTTACAGAGATGGTCATCCTTCAGGATCGGTCTATGATTTTTGATTTAGTTTCCTTGAGGGATCAGTCTACTTTTATTTTTGACAATAATATGAATTTTGATATTTGAATAGTTGTCCTTCAAGGGATCAGTCTATTATTTTTGAATTTTGATAGAAGCATCCATAGATATTTTTGACTTTATTTTGAGTTGAGAAAGACCCTAATAGACCATTTCAAGGAGGGGAAAATATGTGTACACAAACTACACATGTGTGCCCCAAGACATGTCTTTGGTTGGTAGACAAGGTGGATGGATGTAATGATTGTAGGGTTCCTGCTAAAGAGGAACTTGTCCATGTGAAAGATGTGATGAACAAAGTCCATGGTGCTCATATTTAAGGTGTATTAAGGATAGTGATGGAAAACCACATGCTTTCAAATCATTATGATGATAAAATGGTTTGAATATGGAATAAGATCTTTGATGTGACTATTGTCATGACGGTTAATGTGTTAATAGTAGAAAGGTTGCAAGTGCAAGACATTCAAAGGTTGACCCATGCTATATGGACCGATCCAATTAAGGGAAAGCTTCCCATGTTTACTCCAAAGTAATGACATTTTGATTAGATTGATAGGATAGGTTGGTGAGGATGTGTAAAAGGGAAGGTATGTAAAGTAAGACTTTCAAAGTCTCAGTAGATAGGAGCCTTCCCAACATAATATTGTGGATAGAAATGACATGTGTTAAAAGGAATGATGTCCTGAGGATGATAGAAGTTTTGGTCTTGATTAATCGAGTATATGGTAAATAAAGGAGCCCTTGACAAAGGAGTTGGGAAATTTGGATGGGGTATGAGAGGAAAATTGATAAAGAGGGGTAGATGACTGAAGCTTTGGTTTTTCCTTTTCTTTGTGTATGTTGATTTTGGGTTCGTATAGGTGGGTGAATTATATTGGTTTGAGATAAGGGACCTTCACTAGAAGGTGATGGGAAAATGCATGAGGAAGGTTTGTCGAGATTTGGTTGAGGATGACCCCTTGGTTCTGTAAATTTTGGTGAAGACATTATTAGTGGCTTGGGCATAGATGTTGATGAGGTTGACAAACCTTCAAGGGAAGGTGTGGACATTGATGAGGTTGAGATACCTTCAATAGAAGGTGTTGATGAGATTGAGGGACCTTCATTGGAAGGTGTTAACAAGTGATGGATTAGATTGAGGACCTTCAAAGGAAGGGAGGGTGTTAACAGATAATGGTCCTTCAAAGGAGGTGCTTTTGATGTGTCCTTCAAAGGAAGGTGCTAATGAGATAATGGTCCTTCAAAGGAAGGTGCTAACAAGATTGATGGACCTTCAAGGGAAGGTGCTAAAAGATATATAAAAGGCTTGTTGATGATAGAATAAGGATGTCTTCCTTGTCCTATAGATGTTGGTGAGGAAATTGAAGGGGTGATGATATCGATGATGGCTTAGGATGGTCCTCTTTGGGGAAGATCATCAATAAGGAAGAGTCATTGGATTATGGCTTTAAGTGTTTTACAACTTTCCATGTTATGCCCTGAGCATCTATGGTAGGCACAAGTTTTGTCTTGATCATACCAGGGTAATTTTTCGAGTATGTGGATGGGGTTTTGATTGGTGGTAATGTGATAAGAGAGGCCTACATGAGTCTATCGAGGATATCAACATAAGTCCCTTTTGGGGATTTGGATTAATGAATTTTGACCTTGAATTACGAGAGTGCTTAGGAGGACACGTCTTATTTTTGGATGGGGGTGGATTCATGGATGTTGTATGGTGTTGGAACATCATAGGGATGTTGTGAGGTTGATAAGAGGGAGAATATGACCCAAGAAAGGGATAACATGTGTGATTGATAAGATTGGATGATGGATGAGGTCCCAAAATAGAGGAGGAGGGATGGTTGATGGATGAGATAGGGTTTGATTGTGTGCCATGATATTGAGCTAAAGGATGGGGTCCTAAAATTGATGGTAAGGGTGGACCCATAGATTTGATAGACTTAGATTGTGATAAAGGATGAGGTCCCAAAATGGATGGTAAAGTTGAGACCTTAGATGGCATGTGCTTAGATTTTGTAGTATTGATTTTAGGTAAAGGAGGGTGTTTTATGATGGATGATGAGGATGAGGTGAAAATGTGATCGGTTTTGATTTTCATAACATTTTCGTTAAATAGAGAAGAGGGAATCATGTCAAATGACAAGGGTGAGGCCATGAGTGTGATGGTATTTGACTGTGTAGTGTTTGATTTAGGGCAATGTTCTAGGCTAGAAGGTAAGTGAATATCTAGGATATGATTGGGTTTGATTTGGATGAGGGGGATTTATTTCTAGACATGATTGGGATGAGTTATATTCATGTTTATCTAATTTTTGATTAATTTAAAAAGTGATTAATATCAGAGATCTTTGATTACAAATGCCTCCTTTAGTAATGACTTCCAAAGTGGAATCTAAGGGTTGTGTGGAGGTAATGGATGACTAGACAGTGGACACGGGTGATATCGATGTGTGAGGATCATCGAAAAGAGGATCCAAGTGATTCTAAGTTTTCAAGAGAAAGCATCGGTGATGAACAGGTCTTCTTATAGGGAAGATCATATGTAATATTGTTGATGATGTAGCTTGAGGGATGCACAATATTTATAGGGAATGAATCTATCGAAGGTGTTGGGTCGGAAGATAAGTAATGTCATCATGTGTGGTAGTTTCATCTGAATCATAGAAAGACCTAGGGGAATTAGATAAAACATGTGTAGTCTCATCTGAATCATAGAAGACCTAGGGGAATCAGATAAAATGTGTGTAGTCTCATTTGAATCATAGGAAGACCTAGGGGAATCAGATGAAATGTGTGAGATTGAGGATCGAGATGGCCTTCTTTGAGGGCTTGGATTTCTAACTTCCTAGCCATGGTAAAAGCTTTGTCAAAGGTGTGGAATGTATGGATTTGAAGGGTGGATGATATGTGATGGGAACATGATCGGTAAACAACTCGATTAATTCTAATTGTGGAAGTGAAAAGATAAATTGATTGATAGTGCTCTGCCATCTAGTGACAAAGTCTCCAAGGGATTCATTTTTGGATTGTTTGATGGTAGCAAGGTCAGAAATGGTGATTTTGTGAGTGATATTTATAGAAAGTGATTGAGAAACAACATAGCTAACTATGTGAAAGAGACCAAAGAATGTCGAGGGAGGGAATTGTACCAATCCAAAGCAAGTCTTGTTAGTGACATAGGGAAGGTTCTAAGAAGGAGATCTTGATCATGGATGATGAGATAACATGAATGTCTAAAGGATAGTATGTGTTGTTGAGGATCCTCTTGCCATGGAACATGGTAAATTTAGGAAATTCCCAATGCAGAGGATAGGGCTTATATGGTATTGATGGATGGATGGGTTCATTACAAACCTGATCATAAGTGAGGACTTGTTTGGATCCTTTGGTAGTGGTTTCTAAATTGTCTAATCTATTTGAAAGATCTTGTATGGGATCATTTGTAGGATTAAATGTGAAGGAATTGACAAGAGGACGTGAATTGATTTGACTGATGAAAATGTGAAGTAGTATAGTTTTGTAATAGATGGGCTTGATGTGGAGATTGATGAGGGGTAGCTTGAGAGGATATTGTTTGTGAAGTGGGTTGTGATAAAGGGATGTGGGAGATGTGGAAAAATGTTGAGTATGTTGTTGTTGTTGGATGAGAGGAGTTGATTGGGCCTGAGTAGGGATATGTGTATGGATTTGGGATGTCTGAGGTACTAGAAAATGGGATTGAAGAAGAGATGGATTGATTAGATGAAGGATGGGGGATATTGAGATTCTGATGATATTGTGATGAAGAAGGGGATGTTGGAAAGACCACTTGATGAGATACATTGGACATAGACTGAGAAGCAATAGTTTGGAAATAGTTTGGTTGTGAAGAATAGTCATAGGTTTGTTGGATGGGGTTATTATAGGATTGTTGAATTGGATAAGAGGTAGAAGTTCCATAGGGAACATAAGATGGCCTAGATGACTCTAGAAACATGTCAGAGCTAAATAAAGTTGACTGAGATGTGATAGGTTGATAAAATGGGTTATAATGTTGTACTGGTGTAGATAATGATGCATACATATTTTCTGAGGTTTAATCATGAAATTGCTAGAAAAAAAACACACAATTTCCTAATCAATAAAAAGCAACTAAATGGATGGATTTACAAACAACAGATAAGAAAGAAAATAAATTTTAAATTTTCTTGATTTAATTAAGAAAAGTGAAATGTGAAAAATGGATGATGGGTCCTAGGAAATGGCAAGCTATGGCTGGTTTTAGGTATGTTTATGGGTGGCATCCTTGATATACCCAAAGGTACATGAGGCAAAACTCTGTACTACTACTGGTATGGGCATGTATATTGGGGCCTACCCCCTCACTTCACATCCCACTACGATAAGGGAGTCGGTGTTGAGCCAATATATACCCATGATAGAAGTGTTTATACTCAGCTAGAACATCGAGTTCGGTTTCCTTGTTGGGTGATGAAATCCCAATCAGTTTCACCTGGGTGGGAGTTGTTTGAATGCATTTTTTATTTATAAGTGGTTTGGTTGTGTGTGGGGAAGAATAAGTGAATGCAAAAATTTTCCTCCTAATTAGACTATGTGAAACAAGAAGATGCAATTGTTTATTTTAAGACCCAAAATGAAATGTTTCTTTTGATGAGGACAATCAAAAAAATGCAAACCGAAACCAAAAGGAAGGTTTTAGGACTTACCATGAGATCACTCCTATTTTTTTTTAGATTTTAGAAAATTTCCAAAGCAAGCAATCTTGATAATCCATCAAACAATATTTTCAGAAACAATACCTTACAGACAAGACAGGAAAAATAGAAAACAAAAAGCAAAAAGTAAAAAGCAATGTGAGGCTATATATAAGAAAAATACACAGAAAATCATGTAGAATTGGCCTAATCACATGTGATTAGTTAATCATAGGTGATTATCACATAGTGAATCAAAAAAATAAATACTATTTTATTGATGAAATGAAGCAAAGAAACAAGGGACAATGTCCCACCAGGTGTGCCAATGTTGATAAGCAATTCTACCTTAACAATTTAGTTGATAAAACCAAGAGGTAAAATTAGATCAATCTCGAATATGGCGGGGTTTTCAAGATACCCATGTGATGTGGATGGATGATGTTTTGATGATTTTCTCTCCATGGAAGAATGGACCAAGATCCTCTCCTTTCTGAATGAAAATGTAATCACAAAACACTACATAAGATGAGATTAAACAAATTTATGGTGGATTTCCTGGTAAAGGCCAGTCCCCAGAAATCAATGGACTTCCTTGTAAGGATGTCAATCCACTTTTAAGAAATTAATTTGATGATGATAAAATAAAATGATAACAGATGATATAACCAATCAATGCAAAGGTAGAGGGACTGACGTGGTCCAAGGCTATATGTTGGTCTGATGGTGATACCTGATCCAAAGGGAGTTAGGGATTACAAAATATGGCTCAAAGGAGCAATGATATCAAGAGATATATGAGAAAGATGGTAAATTTGATTAAGATGATTGATAAAATGCTAAAGATGGCTTAAAGAATCTTGATATGACTGAAAGACACTTGAAAAGCCTTGTGGTAATAGATTATGTGATTTGGAGGTCTAAAAAGCATGCTTAGGGGTCAAAATACCATGCTGACAAAATCTCTGAAATTCAAGGAATCTCTAGCATTCTAATCAAGAATCTCTAGAACTCAAGGAATCTCCAATGATTCTGATAAATAATCTCTAGAGATTCAAGGAATCCCAGCGATTGTTGAAAAACATACATAATTGATAATGGGCGAATATAAGACAAAAGGAATGCTAAGAATGTTGATTTAAGCTTAGATATAATACATAATGATGTAATGAAACAAGGGAAACCACTTACATTGTATAATTTTGAGAAATGAGGAATAGAAGGTGATATTACCCAAGAGAGGAAGATTTTTGATGCAAGAATACTGTTGATGATTTGATTCCTGGACATATGAATGATGTTCAAAGATGCTTTGAATGTTGTTGGACAATGATCTCTGGCTCTATGAGAGGTCTATGATGCAAGAAAAATAAAATATGAAGTCCTAGGGTCACGTCCACCTACGATCTCCCTAAAATGGAGGATTGGATATCGTATTTATAGAGTTTTTTGTCAATAGAGGAGAATCTCCAGTGATTTAGGGAATCTTTGATAATTTTGGTCAGTTAGAGTTTAGGAGAGATAAGAAGGGATAAATTGTTATTTTGAACTTTGGTGTCATGGAATTTCAAGGGATTATGGTGTAAACTTAGAGAGGTTGAGATGTGTAGTTTGATAGGTTAATATAGTAATTAAGTTGGTTAGGATAGATGAGAAACATTTTTGTTAGGTTCCTAGTTAAAAACTATTTGTAACTAGTGTGAAGTAGGGGATTGTCATAGGGATAAGTGGGGTGAGGTTAGTTTATGAGGATAGAAGTGTCTAGTTAGGATAGGTGTAGGATAATTTAGAAGGTTTCCTAGTTAAACTAGTCGTAACTAGCGGGTCATGAAAAGTTTCACGGGGTGAGTGAGGTGTATAGGGGTGAAGTGGAATTGAATTAACTAATTAATTAATTAATTATCCATGAGAGGGGAATATGACCTAGGAAATGTGAGGTGATTGATTAATTAATTAGTTTAAAGGGTGTAGGTTTATAAGTATATAACCTAAGATGAAGAGTATGGAAGTAATATGTTAATTAATGATGGATGTGGATTTAATGGTGATGATGTTGATGTTGACATTTTAATAAATGTGAGGGGTGCAATGTGATAACGAAGAGGGCCTAGCGGATGCCAACAATGGAATTACTGGTGCTAATTTTAGATGTCTACAATATCATATGTATATGTCATGTGCCTATGTCTAATATCCATTTGTTTTCTTTGGTAGTGACTAATGCAACATACAAAGCAACTACATTAGGTTTTTTATTCTTCTTTTGATTTTTGTTTTGATTTTGATTTGGTTTGTTAACTTTTAGATTTTAAAATTTTCCTTTTTTTTTTACCCTACAACCTTCCTTTTTGTGACCAAATTTCCCACAATTGTGACATTTCCCATCAAAACTAACTCTTAAATTTCCTGATTTATTTTCTTTACTAGGGATTTAAATTTTGATTTTTGATTCTTGTTGAACCTAGAAAAGTTATTCTTAGGTTTTTGTGCAAGAAATGCCTGAGTGGAATTCTCCTTTGAATCAAAGTTTAACATGACCCGCTCTTCCTAAATTAAGATAACACTCATAGTAGATATTTGGGGAATATCTTATTCAGTTTGATATTTTGAATTTAAAATGGAAATGAAGTTCCTAAATCTCTCATGGATGTTCATTTAAATAATAAAATATAATAGTTTATCATGAATCAAATTACAATTACATCCATCTAATTGAGATTTAATATTATTATTTTTTGATAGAAAATTAAATAATTTTTCGTCTCCCTTCATGGGAGTTTTCATTAACTCAAGAATCAATTTTATTATTTTTGACAAACATGTACCTTCATGCATTGATTCTAACCGTGTTCAAGATTTACTCAGCTTTCTTGGTTTTCAATGTGAAGTAGGAAGTGTTGGCAATTGTGTTCTTGTGTTATCATTGATGTCAATTCCATTAATGGAAAAGGGTGTCATGATGTCATGTGAGTCTCCATGAGGTGTCATTCAATGTTAAACATAAAGGTTGAATGGTAGTGTCTGGATTTGGTGAGTTCTATGGTGTCCTAGTGCATGGTATGGTGATCTAATTCATGGTTTGAGTCCCACCAAGTGATTTAATTAATTTCATGAGGTCAATCATGGTTGGTATGATGTGTCATGGGTGTTTGTGAGTCTATGTGAGGTTAGCATGGTCATTTTATGGTTGAGTCAGGTCATTTCAGGCTTGTTTCTATCCCTGGAGCATGCGAGAATGACATAGAGGTATGATATGTGGTGATAATAAATCATGGTGGAGCATGGTATAAATATGATGACAGTGTATATGAGGTGTGGTGATGATTTTTAGGTCAGTTTATAGAGGTTTGGTGGTGTTTCAGGATTCTTGGGAAGCAAATAGTGATAAACAAACAAGTAAACACATGTAAGTGTTAATGGATGGATAGTTTCGGGAATGATTGAGAAATATGGTGAATATATAAAGTTATAGGATGTTATCATGATGCTTCATGACAAGTTTCAGGTCATTCTAAAATGGGAATTGCAAGATATGTGTTTTTAAGGAAAAAAGTGACCTTCGATGCTCGTTGTGGAATTGTATGCTTTGCATGGGGACCTGAGATATTTGGAATATATTCTTAGGCTAGTTATGAAGGTTTTACAAAATAATGAGGTGGTTTGATCGTCACATTTTTATGAATGATCATTAACAAGGTAAAGTGGTTTGAAACCCTAGCTAAGAGTAACTTGGAGAAGATTGAGTATAGTGAGTTTGTTTTGTTTGGTTATGAAAAAGTGATTATTGGATGTTATATAGGACTCTTCCATATTTCTAGAAAGGTATATTAGTGTTTGTGATAATATGTGGGAGCCACCTTAAAATACTTTTTTCAAAGAAGTTTTGTTTAAGGAAAAATTGTCCGAAGGAGTTGAAGAATAAATTGACATTGTTTGTATCCCTTGATTTTTTATATATGTCCATCATATTTTCAGGTCATGGTTGAATTTAAAAATGACAAAGTGTACCCTATTAATGAATACTAGTTTTTAGGGCGCTTTGGAACAACTTGTGGTAAAATTGACATTAAGAGTTATATGAGGAGTTAGGAATCCATTAAAGTTGTGTTGTGATCATAGTTCATAGATATTTTAAATGGTATATAAAAATACATTTTGAAAGTTATTATCTATTCTTTTCCAAATCGAAAGTTGATTGTTCTAACAAGGTGTCAAATGACTTCATGAGATAAAGTGACGATTCTGAGTTGTTCATGATTGATGAAGGTTTTGACTTCTTATCAATCATGTATAATGGTTTCAAATGTTTTGGTTAAGTGTGGAAGTGATTTTGAGGTGATGGAGCAAGTTGAGCTCAAGGTCGGTTCTTGAGTCCTAGAAAGCATAAGGAGAAGTTTGTAGAGACGGGCTTGGTTGAAGGCCTTAAGCTTAGAGTTGTATGGAGTTATAATATATTATGGAAAGGTGACTTAGAGGTATTTATAGTGGTATATTTTTTGTCTCATGGTGATAAGATGTTATGGGTCATCCAGGTCAATTTGTGGAGAATAAGGTTTCTTGATTTTCGAGACAAGACTACTCAGGCTGAAAGAATGAGTTGGTTGAAGCATGATATGATTGATTTGATTATTTATATCACTTGGAGAGTGAATAGGGATTAATTTTGTTCCTATTGAAGGAAATTTTAGGTCTTGAAAGTGATATAAAGGGTGAAAACTAGTTGAGTTTACAAAACTGGTTTCTGGGCAACATGATTTGGAGAAGAGTAAATGTGTTATGGTTTGCACATATGGATGTTCCAAGAGATATAGTATGCATGGATTCATTCTAAAGGTCCTCAGGTTTCCATAGAGTGGTTACATACAATAGTTTAGGTGTCATGGAGTATTATTTATGCCCAAAGGTAAAGACATGGTAATGCTGAAACAAATGTTCGGTGAAGGAAATGCGCCTTTTGGCTTGTGTTATGAATTATTTGATTGGTCCAAGAAAATGTGTGACCATGGATGATTTTTTTATGTTATATTAAACATGTGTGGTGAATTTATGAGCTTGAATAATCATGGTTTTTTGGTTTGTGGTTTTAGCTCATCCAAATGATGGGGTTTTGAACTAGTTTTGAGCGTGTTTGATGGTTCTAGGCATGGCCGACCTATATGGGTCATATGTGACCATTGTAATGAATTTAATATCATTTTATTAAGATTTATTGGCTGAATTAGTCATGAAGGACCGATCTCACTTGGGTTAGAAAGAAGAAAAAATATAAAAGTGAAGTTTTGAGTCCATTTATGGGCTAGTCATGCATGGGTGAAAAGTATGACCCAAGTAAAAGTATTTTATAGGTATGAAGGAATTATTTGAAGGATGATAGAGTGTGTTATAGGTTGAGGAAGGTTTGAGAGAATTTTTCAATGGGTTAGAGCCACTACAAGTCAAAGAAGAAGAAGAAGACAAAGTGAGCTAGAGGAATGAGGGTTTAAAGAAGATTATGTGAGCTGAAATTGAGATCTCCATTAGTTGTTGCAGAAAAAAATTTAGATATCATCATCATTAGGTTCCCGAGTTGGTGCTTATTCATCCTATGGGGTTTTAGCATCCTTTTGGAGTGGGTGTTTCATGTGGGGTTGGTGCCTCACTAAATTTGAAACAAGGAAATATAATGTTTGTGTTTCAATGAGTTTTATTCCCAATGAAGGTTTCCCACTTAAATCTTGTGGCCATGTGCTCTCTCTTATGTCTTATGGTTATTTTAATGTATAATGAGCACCTAATAAACTATTTTTGAATATATGTGAATGGATGGATGTTAATGGATTCTACAACTAATGGTAAACGAAATAAGAATTTTTTTTGGACTGATTCACCTCCCTCTTAGTTCATTGGGCTTCTCAAAATTGGTATTAGAGAAATTCCTTGAGAAGCAAGTCTAATAACTTGAAGGAGATCCTAGAAGCACAACTTGGTAAGTCAGTTGATCTTTGGAGGAGAAAGTATAAAATTGTTGAGTCTTTGGAATTTGTATTGCAAGATAAAATGGGTGATATGGAGAAATATCATGATAAAGCCATCAAGGGTTTGGAATCTCAAGTGAAGATTATGACTAAATCCCTAAGGGATAAATAAGAAGCTTGTTTCAGGTTTAAAGAGAAATTGAAAACCATATAATCTGATTTTACGAGTGCATCCAATAGGTTGAGGATGCATGAGAGGCTTGAGAATATATCTGAATCTCTTAATGGTATTATAGAAGTTCAAAGAGATACAAATGACAGATTGGCCTAGGGTTTAAGGGAAAGAAAAAGGAAAGTGATGGTGAAGCTGGTCCAAGTTCTAAACTAGATAAGAAGGTGACCAAAAGGGCTGATTTGAGAAGGTCTAACCTAATTAGACAACCTAATGCTATAAGGTATGCCACTTTCTTCAATGGATATTGCTATGTTTGTCATGATTTTGGTCATAGAGCTAGAGATTGAAAAAGGAGGTCTCCTAGGAATGGTGAATCTATCTTCAAAGGTGAATGTTTTTCATGTTTTGAGTATGGTCATAGGGCCAAGGATTGGGGATGGAATATTAGTGTATTTGAGCCAAGAGGAAAGAAGGATGTTGTTTGATTTCATTGTCGAAATTTGGTCATATAGCAAGATTTTTCATAGCAAGAAGAGAGTTCATTGTAAGGTCTGATCCTATTGTCAAGAAGGATGTTGTTTAAATTAAAGATGTCAAGGAAGTTGGTTCATATTCTTAAATGCATATCAAAAGCCTAATCTAATGAATTTTGTCAAGGAGAGTTCTAGTGGCATCATGATAGGAGACAAGCTCGGTCAAGGAAATATGTTTTCTCTAGTTGAAGAAGATCACATATGTCTAAATGCTTTAGTACACGAGAAATTGAAGGAGCTAGGAATTTAGAACACTTCAAATGTTATAGGGTATGTAAAGTGACACATCCATATGTTTTTGAATCCTTGTCATTTATAGGTGTTTGAGTTCTAGTGTAGGTCATTGTGTATGGTGTGTTTGTTAGGTGATGTGTTTAATAGTCATAAAAGATTGTTTTTACATAGTTGGTTCAAAGTGTTTAACTTTCAAGTCCTCAAGTGTTGTCTAGGTTGAAAGAGCCTTTATTTAGAATGTCTTCATGTGTCTAGACTGTGTAAAAACCATTGAAGTTTTCTCTCTTCATGTTAGAGTCCGAGTTTGAGTCCTTATGTCTCTTGAGAGGTTATCGAGGTGTTTAAAGTCCTTCTCTTCATTTTTTTATTTCATGTTCAAGTTAGAGGTTTGTACAAACTTATTTGTACATAAAATCATAAGCATAGAGTTTCTTAGGGATTTAAAATAATGCTTCCCAACTATCAAAGTCATTTATCATGAATCAAGGGGCATCTTTTTATTTTGGATTCATGTGTGAGATTCAAAGTCTTTGCATTGGTGGTTTGAGTCTAAAGTTAAACATGTAGACTGTGAAGGTCGACAAGGATAGCCATGACCATCCATGAAATCAAGAAGAAATATTGTGAGTGAGTTGGTCAAAGTATAAATTTTTGAAGGTCATCAAGGACATTTAAATCAAGATTTTGAGGTCTTTGAGTGTGCCTTTAAATATGGTACTTGATACCATATTCTTTTTCACAAGTGTTGATGTATTATGAAGGAAAATTTTGAAAGCTTAATCTATCGGGACGAGGATGAACCATATATTAAAATTATTTAATAAACATTAATGAATGCATATAAATAAATGAATGAATGCACATAATAGTAAATAACATAATAACACAGTGAAATAGAATTTAACGTGGAAAACCCCAATGGGGTAAAAACCATGGTAGAATCATTTCCATTAATTGATAAGATTTTCCCCAAGTCCAGTAAAATCCCTCCTCACTTCTACTCCATGTATTTACCCGAATTACATAATGAATCCAAATATGACCTATAGTCATATTTAAATAACCCGAAGGGTTATGACCTTCTTAAGTGATGGGGCACACCCCAATTTAATATTAGTTAATAAATAACTAACAACCTAATATAAATTTTATATTAAATAATAAATAATAAATTATATTCTATATTATTTAACTATAAAATAAATATTATGATCACTTAATATTATAGTTCTAACACTCCCCCTTAATATTAAGTGGGGATCCATATGCCAACATTACTTGTTTGTACAACATGATTTACAAATCCATAAACCCCAAAGGTTTAGGCTAGCATATGTATTTTTGAAGGAATTATAACACCTTCATCATGTTCAACTTATCTTTTGGTACAAAAGGATTTAGAATCCATAAATCAGAAGTATAATTTAGGCTAAGTATGATTTGTGAGACTAAATCCCACCATTTCTCATGGAAAAATTATTAAACCACATCTCTAGGAGCCTTTTATAATAGAAGGACCTTCTTTATAAATATGTGCACACACTGGATTGTATTTTCTGTAAACTCTATCAGTTTACATAGATCATAAAATATCTTTTTACAATGCTTTATATCAGACCAGAAGTATAGAGGAGAAGGAGCCTACAACCAACCATTAGGAGGTGGAATTTCCATGCACACTCCCCTTCAATGAAAACTCTGAAAGGCCAAACATTGCACACACTTGCAGTATTTTATAACACACAATGGCTCGTAAACATAACTACAATCTTGATCTTCAGACAAGAAGAAGTGGAGTTCTCTATCACCACAGAAAGCCTTCTCTCGGATAACACACATATGAACTTCAATATTTTTCATTCTCTCGATGTTGAATAGATTCTTTAGCACGAGTAATACACATCCGAACACCACATAGAGAGGAATACTTCCTTCAGCTTCCATGTGTATCTCTTCCAACAACCGCTTCAACCACATGGCTTCTTTGTTTCTTCCATTATACTTCTCTGCCTTAGTAGAAGAAATGGATACTATTGGTTGATTTTTCTATTCCAAGTAATGGTTCATGCACCAAAAAAACTTGAACACATATCTAGTATTTAATATCTAACAAAACATCGAATTGTTAAAGTTACAATATCCATATAGACATCATAATAAGCATATAAATCATTATTGATTTCACTTTTAATTATCTGTAAAAGTTTAAACATTATTTGTATAATAAATAATATAAAAATATGCTTAATAACTAACCATGATAAAATATGCTGAAAATTTTCAACATACTATTCTTGTAAAATATTTAAATACAATCAGTATTGGTCGTCTCCAATACAAACACAAAGGTGTCCCCAAGTGTCATTTGATATGCATATAATAATATTTTAGTTTCACATACTAAGAAATGTTTTATAAAAACATATATATCTTCATTATCTTATTGTAAGCCTTTACAAATGAGATAAAACTTGATAAACAATATATCTTGAACAGATAATCAAGATATATAAGAATAATCATAAAATTCACTAAAAACATGATCCACTAACTGTGGACACTTCCCATGGATTTTGCTTCAAAAAATGATCATGTAAGCACTTTTCAATACATTTCAAAAATTTAAGCCTATACATGTCATATATGATCAATTTTTCATGCCAAAAATGAACAACAGTTCTATTTTTGAATAAACTATCAAAAACAAAGCAAAATTTTAAAGCATATATAAGCCATTTACAGTTATAGTTACTTCTATTTCATTTTCACTAACCCATATGAGATTTATGAAGTGAAAAATGATTAGACCCCAGCTTTGCGTAAATGGAAATAAATAATAAACAAGGATTAGAATAAGAGTTTAATAGAAGTCCCCATGTCATATTTTAATCCTCACAATAAAATACCGATCAGTTTTACTCCAAAAAAGAGATCTTGTTAATTGGATATTCTATACACGAATACATTAGTATGATATCAAATATAAATTGAAATGTAAGTTATTTTTGTTAGTTTTCTAACAAAATGACGACGAAAATTTAGTTGTCATATCGTAAGAATATATCATTTTAAAACAAACGATATTGTTTTACTATTTTTCAACAAATAACTTTTATAATTAGCTTATATTTTCGAAAAAAAGGAACAATAATTCATATATATTTTTGAAAAAATATTTTTAAAAATTTGGGAGCTCTTGCTACTTATTGAGTATGAATTTCTATTAACTCGACCGAGTTGGGTTTGCCAACTCGGTGAGTGTATATTTTATATGCCATTTCATATATTAAACCATATTATTCACTTATACCAACTTGCCAATTTTATCATATTAATCAATTGATCCATTTGGCAAAATGTAACCAATTATATACTCAATGCACCGAGAAAGTTAACCATGCAACTCCACGGGATATAAACTATACATGGGCTTGTATTCTCCACGGCCCACAGTGAACGGGGATTCATTCTTAGCATTCCAATGTAATGGTATATGTAGACTTGGTGGGCATGTAATGCCTCACCGCCCACCTAATAACTCGCTGAAATATTAAATATATCACTACCCACTTTTCATTTATACAAAATATGGGTGGTTATGAGGGTGAGGGTTGAAAGGGGGCCGTCCCTCTAAAAAACGAACCACATAGTTTAAAACTTAGATGGGCCGTAAATTTTATGGTATAAACTATAATGATTTTATTATATAGTTCTTTATATAAACTATATGGTATATAATTTGATTTTCATTTTTTTATAAATAATAATTTATAGAAAGATGGTTTTTAAACTATAGTGTGATTTATAAAGACATGTAATAAACCCTTAAAGGGGCCTTGAATGACATGGGAAAAATAAATAAAAAATATACTAAACGAAATTTTAGGGAATACAAATTTACGGGGACAATATTTTTCATGCTCCAATGAAAAAAATTGAAGGCCTATTTCCATGGAGCTTGTCTCCTTCTCTTTGAATGTGTTTTTGCCTTGAATAATTTAATCTTGCACATGAAAACTATAAATCATGGAAGATATTTTAAATAATCTCACATGGTCTCGTAATTTTTTTTCACGCGGTGTAATAATCTTTCACCTATGCACACACATATATCTCCAAAAAAATTAATTCATCCGGAGAATTTGTCTTTGTTTCATAAATCAAGAATTGATTCTACATGCAATGCTCATATGTCAAGATGATTTGAACTGTGTTCTAAGGATGGTTGAAATCATGAAGGTTTTTGAGTTTGCACCATGTCAAGATGAGTCCGAGTCTATTTGTTATTCTAGTTGTTCAAAGGTTGTAATAATTCAAGGGTTTCTTAAGATGCATGTCAATGAAGTACAAAGAATCGTAGAGTTTGAAAAGGGATCTTTTTGGTCTTCAAAGGTGCTCATAGGTTTATATACGATCTTGCAAGAAACATATGTTCTCAAATTGTGTCGATGCTCTAAGACCAAGGTGAAGGTAAATTTATAGCAGATCAAACCTATGAATGAAGTGTTTTACCTTAGTAATATTGTGTTAAGTATAAAAAAATATACAAAAAGAGTGTTCTTGCATCTTAAGAAAGGCATTTTGAAGAGTTCGAGTCCGTGAAAGTTAAAGAATCAAGTATTTCTCTTGATAAGCGTGGCTATAGGTTAGAAAAAGGTGTTTGAAGTCTAAAATGACATTTATCAAGTGTTTGAGATTCATCTAAAATATTTTTAGGTTGACACGAGAGATGATCCATGTGACTTGATGACAAGATGAGAAGTTTTTTCTACTCCATGAAAGGTTTTCATTGTATAGAATGTAAGGTGCAATATGAGGTATGAAATGTTGGTAAAATAAATGTTCATCAAGCTCTAATTAGGTGTATGTGATCCTTTGAATGTTAAGGACATGGTATGTGAGACTCAAGAGTGTCTACTCATATTAGGAATGTATGGGCAGAGTATTAGAAGATGAGAATGGTATACCATATGACTGGGATGAAAATATAAGGTAAAGAGGGTCTATTGTGTCTTCGACTCATTTGTGCATATACTTTAGCAACAAGAATGATGAATTTAGGACCATGAATGCTTGGTTAAGTGATTAACTAAAATTAGGAATATGTGGGTAGTTAATCTAATCTAGAACAACATGTAAATATAATAAATAAATGCACGATACATGAGTATGGAAAATGACCAAAACAACTATAAAAATAGAAAATGGTAAACCCTAAAGTGCAAGGAGAGTTAGAATGAACTCAACTGATTAGAGGAGCTCATTGGACTATGTCGCAGAAGTGATTGGAGAAACAAAAAGAAGGAACGACTATGAAAATGCCCCAAAAAGGATGGATCCAAGCTACCTAACTGGACTGGAGTACTTGGAGAGGGATTGGGGTACCTACGAGTGCTAAGGTATGTAGAATGGGCACCTTGGTCTATGAAAAAGATCCAGAACCAAGTTTCACAAGTATGTCAGGTGGTCCAAAACCCTTGCTGTGTGTCGCATCAAATCCATTGCACTACACCAGGTGTCGCTGATAATCAAAGATATATAGAAGACCCTCCCCCTATGCTTATGTGATGCAGATGAACCCGCCTTTTCCTTGTGATGGAGCTAATGGATGTAAATGATTTCCAAATGGATGTAACTCTAGGTGAATGATAATAGTGACTAATGCTTGGTTCCTCATTATGGTATCATAACTTTATATTTATAGGGTTATCTTGATCTAATTTCATAATGAACCCTGAAATGGATGACTACCTAAAAGATAAGAACTTAAAATGGCTAAAAAGATCCCAAAAAGTGTTGGGAAAGTTTAAAAGGATCGGGGGTGCCCATGAGCACCTCGGTAATAAGCTAGGCACCCCATTCGAGGCTAAAATAATGGAAGATGACCAAAATAGACTGGGCATGTGGGTGTAAAAGGTCGGGAATGACTAAATAAAATAAGAGAAGATGCCCAAAAGACAAGGGTTGATTAGTACTTTCTTCACTAAAAAACCCTCTAAATAGTAGTATGAGACCGAGACTAAATAATGTCTAAAGTGCATTATTTCGTGTCTACATCAAGACATTTATTTCACAAGGACCGAGAAAATCTGTTCTAGAAGGCACAAAAATGGATGCTTCAAATATGAAGAAAGATACTTTATAGTCAAGATGACATACCAAGGAATACTTGTGTGAATATTAAGGAATCTATGATGGGGCATACTTCATCAAATGCATGAAAGGTACATAACTTTTGGGATTCACTAGCAAAAACTAGTCTGTGATAGAGGATGAAAGTTATGATATGTGATAGACACTACTCGGATATCATGAAGAATTTTCATAGCTCAGTTCTTGAGTAATTTCCACGATAACTACGTTGAAATGGCATGTGACAATAAAGGAAAAGAGATCCTATGTAGTCAAAGGTGTGGGCTTAAAGTTATGTCTAAGCTTGAGAAGATGGTTGAAAGGAATGAAAATGTCATCCTAAAGGTCTATGGAGGTTGTTGACGCTTGTAAAAATCTTCATAGTGATTGGCTATTCATGATGGTTCACATAAATTATGAGTTAAGTCTCCATTAACAAAAGATGCAATATGTTAGTATCATAGCCTATATCATTGTGCTATAAAATGTAAATGATAGATGTATATTTGATCAAGATGTTTTTGAGTAAGGAATGAAGACAAGTAAGAAAATTCGATACATGGTCTAGAGTCTCAAATATCTTGCTACAGTGGCGAGAGGTTTGAAACAAGTCAATGAAGTGTGTAATCATCCTTGTCAAAAGTTCAGTAGGTGATCAATATGCTCTAAAATATGGTGTTATAGGTTTGGGTTGACCTTTTAAGGTTGGGAAAGTTAATAATGATCTCCAATCGGGTTTTTCGAGATCTTAAGAAGATTAGTAAGGAAATATAGAAGTTTATCAGAAACATATTTGCAAAGAAAAGGACCAAGGAAGGTTTCAAAAGAAAGAAAATTATTCTCATGTATGCTCTATTTTAGTTATCTACATGATTGAAAAATTACATTATGACAATGGAAGTTGAATATGCTTTCTAAACAAGTGTTTTTGGTGTATAAGATGTTTGGAGGACTTACATAGAAAGATGAGTGAAAGGTGTAGGTTGTCTTTAAAAGGTGAGTTATTCATGCATTCAAGTAATGTACTATAGCAAGATTTAGAGTACAATAGAGTGATACAAACATATGAGATCCTCGAAGATAGGAGATGTTTTCCTTGACTTGTATCATATGCTTTAGGTGCTCTAAAGGCTATTATATGCAAATTAGTTGTAGTTTGCATGTGTGTATCAACAAAAGGATCCAATTCCTTTTATCAAGGGTTATCATCATGAAACGAGGAATAATGCACTCAATAAGTTTTTTAGGATTGAGTGATCATGATTGAGTCCTTGACATGACATTCAATCAAGGTAAGAAGCCCCATAATTTCATTTTTCAGTGAGTTATAGGGAACATGGTTCCAGGGGGACTTTGGAAGTTATTTGTGTGCTTGAAGAAGTTTGTCAATATTTAATTGAAATTGGAGTTCAGGGAAAATGGTCCTAAAAGTGGACATGCTAGTGTTGGAGGAAAATATAGTGATTTATTGCATGATATAGTCCTAATAAGTGATTATTACCATGAATGAAGGAGAATATGGAGAGTACATGTTCGGGGAAGTTATTTTTTGTCTCATTACAAGTCCATGGATCGGGTTTTATTATTGTAGGATTCAAAGAGAAGATATTTTAGTCCTAGGTGGAGATTTATGAGTAAAGTAAGTTATGTCTTCAATTGTTTTCATTGTGTGTTGTTATTTTTCCATGTCTAGTTATCATTGTAGCCTTTGTCATATATCTCAAATGAGGAGAGAAGCATCGGAAACATGGTAAGAGTCATGTAGGTATGTTTGTATTTTTGGTTGACATCAATGTTTTTGGAAATTTAGAGGATGTTGTCATGATGCTTCATGGTAAGTTTTAGGTCATTCTAAATCGGAATTACAAGATATGCAAGTTTTAGAAAAACTGGGTATGTTATAGTGTGTTTTAAAGGAAAAGTGGACCTTCTGATGCTTGTTGTGAATTGTATGATTTTAATGGGGACATGATATCTTTGGAATATATTATTAGGTAATTTATGAAGGTTTCAAAAAAATAATGAGGTGGTTTTATCATCACGTTTTTATGAACAATCGTTAACAAGGTAAAGTGGTTTGAAACCCTAGCTAAACCCTAACTAAGACTAAGTTGGAGAAGATTGAGTATAGTGAGTCTATTTACATATTCCAGATTTCCATAAAGGTATATTAGTGCTTGTGATAGTATGTGGGCCCCACCTAAAAATTCTTGTTTCTAAAGAAGTTTGGTTTAAGGAAAGATTGTCCAAAGGAGTTGAAAATTAAATTGACATTTTTTTATCCCCTGAGTTTTTATAGATTTCCATGATAGTTTCAGGTAATTTTAAGTGAAAAAGGGAAAAGTGTACCCTATTAATGAATACTAGTTTTTGGGGCAGTTTAAAACAACTTGTGGTAAAATTGACATTACAAGAGATATATGAGGAGTTAGGAATCCATTCAATTTGTGTTGTGATCATGGTATATAAAAATTGTTTTTATATGGTATGAAAAATTTATGATCTGTTATTTGAGGGAGGTTGTTTGTTTTAGTAGGGTGTTAAGTGGCTACATAAGGTAAAGTGATGATTATGAGTTATTAATGATTGGTGAAGGTTTATGAGTGATTATAAATCATGTATAAGGGTGTTAAATTCTTTGGTTAAGTTTTGAAGTGAGTTTTGAGGTGATGGAGAAAGTTGAGCTCAAGGTCAGTTCTTGAGTCCTAGAAGGCATAAGGAGCAGTTTGTAGAGATGGGCTTGGTTGAAGGCCTTCCACTTGGAGTTGGAAGGATTTATAATATTTTCGGAAATTTGACTTATATATTTTCCCAGTGGTGTAATATTTGTCTCATGATGATATTTGATGGGTCATCCAGGTTAGTTTGTGGAGAAGAAGGGTGATTTTCGAGGACATGACCGCTTAGATTGAAAGAATGAGTTGGTTTAAGCATGAGATGATTGTGTTGATTCTTGATATCACTTGGAGAGTGAAGAGGGATGAATTTTTTTAATATTTAAGGAATTTTAAGGTCTTTAAAGTGACATCAAGGGTGAAAACTAGTTGAGTTTGAAAAAATGGTTTCTAGGCGATGATTTGGAGAAGAGTAAAATTATTGTGGTTTGCACATACGTATGTTTCAAGAGGTATAACATGGATGGATGTGTTATAAATGTCCCGAGGTTTCCATAGAGTGGATATATGTAATAGGTTAGATGTTGTGGAGTATTCTTTATGCCCAAAGGTGAATACATGGTGTTGGAAACAAATGTTTGGTGAAGGAAATGAGCCTTTTGGCTTGTGTTATGAAATATTTGATTGGTACAAGAAAATGTGTGACCATGGATGATTATTATATGTTATATTACACATGTGTGGTGAATTTTTGAGCTTTAATAAGCATGGTTTTGTGGTTTGTGGTTTTAGCTCATCCAAGTGATGGGGTTTTGAGCTAGTTTTGAGCATGTTTGATGGTTTTGGGCATGACCGACCTATATGGGTCATATGTGACCATTGTAATGAATTTATTTTAATGTTATTATTATTTATTGGTTGAATTAGTCATGAAGGACCGACCTCCCTTGGGTTAGAAAGAAGAAAAGCATATAAAAGTGAAGTTTTGAGTCCATTTGTGGGCTAGTCATGCATGGGTGAAAAGTGTGACCCAAGTAAAAGTATTTTGAATTTATGAACGAATTATTTGAAGGATTATAAAATGTGTAACAGGTTAAGGAATGTTAGAGAGAATGTTTGCAATGGTTTAGAGCCAAGACAAGTCAAAGAAGAAGAAGATATAATGAGCTAGAGGAATGAGGGTTTGAAGAAGATTATGTGAGATGAAATTGAGATCTCCATCAGTTGTGGCAGAAAAACAAATTTAGAGATCATCATCATCGTGGGATTGAGTTTGTGCTTAGTCATCTTAAGGGTTTTATCCTCCTTTTGGAGTGGGTGCTTTACTAAATTAGGGGTTGGTGCTCCTTGTAGGGTTGGTGCTCTACTAAACTAGGGGTTGGTGCTCCTTGTGGGGTTGGTGCCTCACTAAATTTTAAACATGGAAATATAATGCTTTTTTTTTTTCAGTGGGATTTTCTTCCCCATGATGGTTTCCCACTTAAATCTTATGTCTATGTGCTCTCTCTTATGTGTTATGGTTATTTGAATGTATTGTGCACACTAATAAGATATTGTTGAATGCATGTGAATGGATGGATGTTAATGTATGATGCAATTAATGGTAAATGAAATAATATTTTTTTTGGACTGATTCATCCTCCTCTCAGTCCATTGTGCTTCCAACAGGAAGTCGTCATGCACACTTTGTAGTATGATAGACATTGTTTCCTACACTTTTTGTTGAAATGAGGATATGTTTTATGGTGTCACCTATCTACATGTCGGTTCCTTCTTTGTACTATTTACAACAGATCGTAGTTTTCATACCATGAATTCCAATTTCATTCTAATTTTCTAGATGTTGTAGTTTGTCTTGTTCAACATCTGCATCTTGTTAATGTTAAAGTGATTAGACCCCATTTTTAAGCTTTTAAAATTCAAATCAAGAGAAAAAGACAAGTTTATTATGAAAATTGAATGTTTAAACCCTTATTCTTTAATTTTTGAGAAAAATTAGGTTCTCATGGAGGATAAATTTTTCAAAGGGTTTTAGAAAATCCCCCTACATTCTTAGGTAAAAATATGCATCAAATTTCATAGTTTTTGCCACTTTCACGCCAAAATTATCCTGTCACCAATTCTTAAAAACATATCAATTTGATGATAAATTACATAATTTTCAAAACTAAATTGTAAACTAAGTTTTTCTAGTTTTGAATTTAGAGAGAAATAAACCCTAAAAAACTCCTAATTATGACATTTTTCGTATCTAACTTGTTGTAATCACCAAAAAACTTTATGATAAATTCTTTTGGAAAAATACAAGGAAAAAAAATAATTTTTAGATTTTCTTAAATATTATATTTTAAATATCAAAAAAATAACTTTCTTATGAAAAATTAAAAATAATTTTGAGGAGATCGAGCTCTTATTAGGATCGAGCTCACACTAAGTTGGTTACCAAGTTACACATGGTGAGCTAGATTGTCATGGGTGAGGTGGGTGACAAGGTGGTTAAGACATATCACTCCGATGAGCCGGACACATCATATTAACTCACCATGGTAGAGTGTTAAGGGGTTCACAGATGACTCGACGTAACAACCAAATTTTCGAGTCACCAAAGCGAGTTGGTCTCACTAGAAAAAAAAACATGTGGCCAAAGCCACAAGAGGACTAGACACTGATAAAGGATTTTAAAGTCTTTCCTAGCCCTTCTTTGTCACCAATGTAGGAATAAGTCCTAGTCAACATTTCCATCGGCCGAGCCAGAGGGCTTGTTACCAAATCGAGACATAATAAGAGGCATACTTCCAACGAAACTACTAACTACCCATGTGGATAGATTTGGTTGAGGGGCTTGAGTTGATGCAACAAGTTGGCGATCGAGTCCCCAATTTTCACTATGTATATGTTAAGTGGAGAGCTATGCACAGGGTTAAGCATACTTGATTAAATAAAATTGACTAAACTAATGTAGTAAAATATAGTTAATCTAATCTAGGAGGACATATAACGCAATAAGTAAATGCATTAAACAATATGTAAATGAGATAAGTAAATAAGCTAATGAAATTAAAAACCCTAATGTGTAAGAAGGGAAAGGAAAGAACTCAGCTGAATAATAGAATCACGTCGGACTACGTCCACAATGATGCAAAAAAATTGGAAAGTAGGAACGACTATGCAAAAGTGTCGAAAAGGACAAATTTAGATGATGTGTCTAGATTGATGCACTTCGAAGAGGACCGGGGTGTCCATGGGCACTCACGGGAATGAATCTAGGTGCCCTGGTCTGGGAAAAGTGTCCAGAACTAGTGCTCACAGGGTCGGAAGGTGATTTGAAACTTTTCCTACCTATCACATTAATTTTTCTGTATTGTTCCGAATGCTCCAAATATACCAAGAGGAATAAATAACTTGCAAAATACCAAAAGAAGTATCAAAACCCTAAAAAAGAAAGATACAAAATGAATGGGTCATACTGACCTTAATACCCACAACAATGGGCTTACTAACTGAGTGTTGCACTACATTTCAGACCTGGATGTAGTTCTGGTGTGTGTGTGTGTGTGTGTGTGTGTACATGTCGTGCCCTAGGTGCTCTTGTGTCAGTCGCACTTTGTGAAGTAGTGAGCAATAACTAAATGTAGAAAATGTAATAGTATGTGTGTATGGAATAGAATAGAATCCCTCCCCCTATGAAGTGTGATGTAGATGTCCTAGCTTGTGCCTTAATGATGGAGCTATGTGGATGCCAATGCAATAGATGGATACAAATCTAGATGGAATGATAGTAGTGTATGATGTTAGGTCCCTCATTATGGTCTCATAACTTTATATTTATAGGGTTCTCTTACTCTAATTTTGTAATCAACCTCGAAAAAGAAAACCATAAGAAAGATAAAGATGAAAAAAAACTAGAAGAGGCCCAAAAAGTGGCGAGAAAGTGCTAAAAGGATCGGGGTGCCCCCAGGTGGGACCAAAGTGTGTCTATGGGCGCCCCAATACTAAATCTAGGTGTCCCAGCCGAGGCTAAAATAACGCGGGATGTTCGGAAATGGCTGGGAATATGGGTGCAATATGTCAAAAATTATGAAATAAAATAAATAAGATGGCCAAAGGATGGGGGTTAATTATTACTTTCTTTACTCAAGAATCTTCTAAATAGTAGTATGAGACTGGGATAAATAAAATGTCTAAAGTGCATGATTTTGTGACTACACATATGCCAAGTGACCATGTATTATTTTTGAGCGAGTTAAAGGTGAGAATAGGAATTAAATATAAATTTTTATTGTTTAATAAAAACCTCCACCACGTATTCTCCCAACCTATTAAATGAGGGGCAGTTAGGGTATTATGGTAGGTTTGTTTTATTTTAGTGGCCAAGAAAATATAATAGCCAAAGTGCATAATAAATATGCCATATCATATGAAAAACAATGGTTAGTATAAGTTTTAAATTAATATTTAACAAAAAAATTGTGCCATGTCATTTAAATAAACATGGTGCTAGAAAATAGGGGTCAGATGGGGACATAGGTTTAGGTTAGGTTTAAATAAATATTATGTCACCATATTTAAATATACACATAGATTTTAAATTTAAATCTAACCACCGAGAATGATTTCCATCTAACATTATGTGTCTCAGGCCAATAGAAGAATTTTGAGATCCTATAATTGTGGATATTGTGTCCTACTTGGAGACCTTCACATTTACCCTTGAAATTTTATTTTATTACAACCATACACATTACAAAAATCAAATTCCTTCCAAATAATTTAACACACATACCTTGTGAAGAAGTGGGCCCAGAGAGGTTTATTCAAAACACCAACCAAATAATTTACAAAAACATTTCGAGAAGAATGTGAGAGTGTGTCAATAAAATGGAGGGAGGGGGATGCTTATATTTCCTGTGGTTATAACTACCCACCAACTGACACTTTATTGTAAATTGAATTAATTAAAATAAATTATTTAAAACAAGCTTGAGTATCATGTGAGGTCAGAGAACTCAATTAATAATTAATCAACTTAAATATTACACAAATGCATTTAAATAAATAACATTAAATTATAATACAATAAATCTAAATAACATAGGGGACAAATATTTAATGTGGAAAAACCCTAAAGGGGGAAAAAACCACGGTGAAAGGTAAGATTCCATTTACGAGAAATAAAGTTTATAGTCCAGTAAAACAACCTCGATTCACCTCACTCCTCTCCACATTTTTATTTCACCCACATGAATTATTTTTCACCGACCCATGGGTCATTAAATAATTTAAATGAGTGTGTCTTCTCGTGAAGCACCCCAACCATTAATTTAATTGATATAAAAATCAATTTAACCATAAACCTAAAGTTTATATTAAATAAATTAAAATATTATATATTCTAATTTATTTAATTATAAACTATAGTTTATATATATCTAGAACACTTAATATTAATGTTCTAATAGGGAGAACAATATGTGTAAGTTTTGTCTCAACATATGATCCTGGAGGACATTCGATGTTTAAATGTTCCCTAAACCCCACTAAAACCATGGTGAGAAGTAGAGCATCTTGAGATATTTTTGATGATGCCAAGAACTTCAAAAATAGAGTCCGTAGGCATAAGTTATTGTAGGTCAAATATGGTGTGAAAATGGGTCAAAACTAGTCAACTATCTAAAAAGGAACGTGACATGTGACAAAAGTGAAAAAATGTGTAAAAGAGTAAAAAGTTGTGTTTTAAAGCCTTCAGTCTTTGACACATGAAAAATTAGTGGGCCACACTATTTTCTCAAGCTCACGGGTGCTCAAACCAGTGTTCGGCACAATATTTTAACGGAGGGGTGCATTAGCCTCTGACTCATTATATCGTTGTTACGATATTGCTTATATATGCCACATTTTTCTATATACTATGCATGTGGGATTTTGTTATTCTTAAGAAATCATTTTGTATTACAGGATTGTATTGTGCGGTGGTATGGCTCAACCGAGATCTTTTCATAACTCGGTGAGTTGACCAATTTGGCCATTTTGGTTTCCACATAGACTATCACCGACGCCCATACAATCCGGGCTTATCAACATAACTCAGTGAATCTCCTCAATGGTCGGGCTTACCGTCTAACGAGATCCCATATATCTTAGGAGGCCCATGAGGGCTATTCAAACTTGCATATTGGCCACTATGTGGTGATACAAACAATCCAATAGTGCCTATGTATATGGTGAGTTGACTAACCACATAGCTCAGCCCACATGTGGGTGATGGAACAATCAACTACCACATACGTGGCCACCTATCACAATCTTACCAATTGATCCCAAGATTGGTGGTCTCAAAAAAAACCAAGGCCATAGTCAACGTGGTATGAAAAAGGATGCATGCGTGGTTACATCCACATGTATATAGAGCGGACACTCTATATTTAAACACCCCATCCACTTATAGCCCTATATGTGTGGGATAAAGCCCCACAAAAAAATGTCAAAAAAAGACCGGAGATGGAGGGAGTCAAACTCGGGACCTACGGGATTGCAATATCTTAGCTCGCCAACTCACCATGATAGCTCATCAAACTATAAAAGGAACTGGAGGGGATTTAAAATAGACTATTGTAGGTTTGTGGAGGGGCAATAAAGAGGTAGTTGAGAGATCATCAATTTTGAGGCACTTCTGGTCAGAATTAGGACTTGGTGTAGAAAGTAAAGTTGTTCATAATTCGAGAGAAGAAGACAGGTGGTGGTTTTATTTTTCCATGAAGTGTAGCATATTTTCTAGTGTAGGTGATTTTTAGTCACATTTGTACGAAAAATTCACCGCATGCGGGCCTATATAACCACAAGTGAAATTGTAGATGGTGTTTGATAGGAAATCAAAATCTGCAATATTGATTAAGGCCTAATTACAAATATAAAGATAAATTTTTCATTATTGAAGCTAATAATTTGTAATTCATTGGAAAATAAATAAATCAATTCATGATCACGCGAATCCATAGATGTAGCTTACAAGTGAACTCTGTTATCAAGTTTCTTGTTGTCGATTTAATTTTTAGTTTATGAAGCTTTTGATTAGATAAAATTTTAGTAAAAGGAATTCATTAATTCGATTGAGAAAATAATTAACTGATTAAAATGGATTAAGTGAAGAATTAACAATGCATCATCCGCATTAGAAAAATGAATGCACAAGTAAATTTTGGGATTAAAAATCAGATTGAGTGCATATATTAAATCGATTGATCAATTTTGGAGAAATTAAAATCTAGAAAATTGATTAAAATTTAAGATCTAAGAAAATGGTTTAAAAATTTAATTAAGTACTTACATTTTTAGATCAAGTTTTGGTATCAGAGTTGGTTTAGCTCGATAATTTCTTTCAAGTAAATCTGATTTAACAAAGTGTGATTTCTTCATTAGTGTAGTTAGTTTAGTGTGGTTGAACATGTATATGTTCACTATGGGAAGAATGCCTAACCGGACACAACTCAATGATATTAAGGCTTACAATCACCATATCCACAAAGAGAACTCTCTCCCGAGAACCATGTATTACTCCATAGAAGAGGGTAATGCTCGACTAAAATTGGAATTGCAAGCCAAGGATGAGCTTTTGGTAAAGTTGTAAATGTGGTGATCGGAAAAGGAGATACCTTTAACTACAAATGTAAAAAAATTACTGATGAATGCTTTATAAGTATGTTATCATGTCAAACGAATCACCGCACCCTCGAATGACCAAAATGTGAACAGTATATTCGGTGTGATTGGGATACATGGGATCACCTCTCAAGTCATGTGGAAATTGGATCGAGGCGAACCTCCTGGAGAAGGCTGGATTCCTCTTCCTAAACTAAACACAACACTACTTCCAATGTAAGAAATATGGCTAACTAGTCCTATGCTAATATTTCATGGGATTAGGGAAAGAGATTTGCAAGGAAATAAAACCTATACTAGAAGTGGTGATGCACCAAATTAAGGTATGTTCAACATCTAGAAGGGTTAATGTGGGAGCGATGTTTGCATCATTGACCACCTTCACCTATCACAACTAGAAAGGGTACAAAATACCACAAACCAGGGGCGAACGTTCCTTTGTTAAACTCGAGTGTACATAAGGGTAGATCAAATCAGATTCAACACACAATTAATTTATCATGAGGAAACCACACATGCATATATCACACATCTATCTCTACAACTAGGGATAATAATGACATAAAATTAATGCAGAAGGAAAATAAGGTTTTCACAACTGACATAAAAGATAGTAGTATTATTCCTTCACAACATGAAATAGATAACTGAAATAAAGGTAAGATAATCACTCTCACTAAGGAATTGTAAATTCACAAAGTAAATACTGATTAACCATTCAACACAATAAATCAGATTCTCAACAAAGAAGGCGTAACTCGAATATAATTAAAAGGTTTCTTAGAATCTCTAAAGCACTCTTCCAAGCTTGAAGAGCAACTCCTCTCAAAAAATAATCTATATCTACTAACTTGAAGTATTCTACTATTTATAAGTTCTTAAATTTGAGCCATTACAAATGGGCCCTTAACTATTTTTTTTTCTAAAAATAGAAATGTCATTAAATTAAGGGAACATGCTCCCATGAGAATAGATAAGTTGTTACAAGGGTTTGACTCACCAACCCCTGCAACTTTGACTCCGATCCGAGCTTGGATTTGTCCTTTCATGGCAGCTCAACTTTGGTCTAGTTTGGCTACACCTTCCTCACCTATAGGTTTCTCGCATCCCCCTTCCCACACGACCATTTGGTGGTTGTACTCAATGAAGCACTTGATAATCCCCGAATTTCTTCATCTCCAGCCCACATGTGTAGTGATTCACTACATTTTCTGTCTTGATCTCCTTCGTGATCCTATCTAGCAATCTTCAAAGTTTATTCGTAACTTTCTTTAGTCTCCCTATGAAATTTTGCACAAGACCAATCGGTCAATGGAGTCATTATTGAAAGTTTTGGTGACCTCATCGTCACGCTTCACCAAATCCTTGAAATTTCCCTTAATTTGATCTTCAGAAGAGCATCGATATTTTTATTGAAGAATTTGCAATTGGCAATATCAAACTCCTCTGAGATGTCATTCAGGGCATCTGTGATTTCCACTCGTTTCTCCTCTAACTTCTTAATCAAATCCTATAATACTTGACACCGGAATTCCATGGCCTTTTGATATTCAAATAATTTTGAGACATCATCGATCACCTCTTCCTGAAGAAGAAAGTCGGGATCCTCTTCTCTAATCTCACTCCATGTTGCCAAATTTAAATTTAGATTATTATTATCTTCAGAAAAGGCCTCATCCATTTTGGAAATGGTGGTTTTTACAACATGTAGATCATTATATATTTCAACTACTTCCTTGATTAAAGGATTGGCTTCCTACAGAATTCTCTCCATCCATCCACTCACCGATCTCCCTTTCTGGCCTAGCTTTTCGAGCTCATGATAAGAAATATCATCAATTGTAGATGAAATTGTCATACCCATAGTAGTTGAGACTTCAGTAGATGGAGTGAGTTGGGTTACTTTGCATAGCAATGCAGTGAGCTACTTGACCTTGGCTTTTAGCTCATCCTTAGTGGGCTTATCTTTGTCATATTTTTCCAAAAGGGCCCCAAGAGCAGTGTGCATATCTTGCTTGGACCCTTCATGAGTATCCTTCCCCAATGAGAATTTGGATATCCGATAATCCGCAACTTGTGATTGTTTCTTTAGTTTTCCCCTCAACAGGGGTAGCAACTTCTATCACCTGTTCTCTTGATGAGTTAACTGTCAGACTTGACATGGTTCTTGGTCTCTTGGCCTGTCTCTTGGGCATATGCTCCAATATGCTGAGATCTATAACATCTCTCGAGGAACCTTCTTCTTTTGCTTGGGAGTTTTCCTAAATAGCCATTCTAGTATGGCTAAAGTTGATGAAGATGGAGCAGCAGATCCAATACCTGAAACATTGGTTAAAGTAAGATCACTAGAAACACTAGTTGGTATTTGAGCAGAGGTAGCAATGATGGATGGCGTGGATGTAGGGACAACCATAGGAATTGACAGAACGATACTAGGGGTTGTGATTGAAGAAAATGGAAGTTCTAAAGGAAGTGAGGAGGAAATGGGTGACCCAATATTTTCCCTAGCTGATAGAACTGGAAGTGATGAGAATACTTGGGCCATAGAAGGGGATGGGAAAGAAGAAATGGTTGTGGAAGTGGAAGGAATTGATGTTGGAAGTGATAATGCAGGAAGAAGATGATAAGATGGGTCTTGGGAGATACTAGGAGAGTCACTGACTTCAACCACTTCTATCACAAAGGCGTTGCAGGAGATGTAACCTTGGGAGTAGGATCCTTGGAGAAAGGTGAGCCACCAACAACAAATGAAATCTTCTTTGGAATTGTAGGAGCATTTTGAGTCGACCTTTTCCCCTTAGTGGGTGTTGGTTGGCTTATTGCTGATGTAGCTCCTGTATTTATAGGTTGATTTTTCCCTTTGGGTGAGATTCCCAAGGTGGCCAACCAACTAAAAATTCTCTTTAAAATGAGTCCTGCCCTCTCCTTTGTATTACTGCATTCTTCCACATACCAATCAATCCATGACAGCAGTTGATTGGAAACATTATCATCCTTCTATGATGAATCCAAAACCTCATCAATTTCTTGCATATCCTTTGGCACATCGGAGAAACTAAATTTCCAAACCTCATCAAGGGTCAATATTTCATAATCCCTTTGTCGCATGATGTATTCGTCCCAACAATGAATCTATATATCTTCCAATTGGGGCACGTGGGCACTAGACCGACCTATTTCCCCAAACTTACCCCAATAATATAAATTATTCTATAGATGAAAGGTCTACGAGGTTACCTTGGCCATTTCGCATCAAAATTTTAATCCTTATTAATATTTGGGCAAGAGTATCTCGCCAATCGAAATAGGGAAATGCATTCTCAATTTGTGGACGCTTATTTTGGGTTCAATGATAATCTAATAACGCCAAACTAGTTCCAATAGAATCCATTTGTCGGGGGGCACCTTGGTAATTTTCTTAGGGCACCTATGTGTTGGTCCGAAAATCATCACCAGGAAGATCTATGGATAGACGAGCCAACAGTGTGCAGGGCATAGCCCCTCTTTGAGTCAGTAAAGTGAAACTAGTTTATTGCTATTCTACCAGCAGGAATCTTGTGCAAATCTCACAATATTCTGCCTTCAGGGGTTGGGATCTCATCCCAGTAGAGTAGTTCCGACGAAGAACAGAAAGGAATGAAGGAAAGAAGGGAAGGAAGATGGATCTGAAGGGAGAAAAGAAATGAATTCCAAAGTAGAAAGGTCAGAGGGTCTATGTTTTGGGCTGGTAGTAAACAGAGCCGAACCTACTTGCATAGACAAACAAAGCAATACTGATGAACAAATGACAAAAAAGTAGAGATAGATCCAACAGAATAAACACATAGATCTGACATAAGAAAGATCAGATGCCCATAACACACATATTCAACACAAAGTCTCAATATTTGTATTAATATTTTCTTCTGTTACAAAAAGTACAAAGCCTTTTCTTCTCACTTCTATTTTTCATCTAAAAGATATCCACCTCCTTGAATACAACAAGTATTCAAGTATATATAGAAGGAGAGAAGAAAAGAAGGCAAAAGCAAACCAACAACTAAATTACAAAAATATCTTACAAGAGATTCTAAAGTCATTTGTTGACTTTTTGACAACTTTGTGGATGACATCATCCCATGGTGCAACATGGATGATGTCATCGTTTGTGTCAACACACTTTAGATAATTACAAGGAGAAAGTCGGGAAGAAGAAAACTATTCATCGTCGTCCCACGGCTGAAAGGGAGTATCCTGCTTTTGCTGCTGCTCAGGCGACGAGATGTGGAACTGGGCACGGTACTCCATGAACTTGCTGATCATGGGTTGAAGTTGATCCTGGGAAGGATCCTTGTGTCGATCACCGATAAGCGCAAGTCTCCCGCTCGTCCGTGAGCTTTTCTGGGAGTTTGGAATAATCATTTTCTGCCTCTATCAGGTACCCGATGAAGTCACGACAAGCCAGTAGATTGTTGATGGATTCGGCGTCGAAAGTGACCTCTGGTCCCAGCCCTTGTGAAATGATCTCCTTGAAGATCCGAATAGTTTCCTCTACCTTTCTTAAGGCGAAAGGAGTGAGAAAACTTGGAGACATTCTCAGGACAATCTGCTCCATTTGATGCATTGCATCCAGGGCTTCCTCCTTTATCTTATCAATCTTCTCTAGGACAAACTCCAGCTGATCAACCCGATAATCCAGAGTAGAAAGGATTTTGTTGAGGGCTCTGGGGTGTCCAAAGACGCCGAACTTGACTAGATCTTCGACTGAACAGTCGAGCATTTTCTGAAAGGTCTCATGCTACATCTTGGCATGGTCCAGCTCTTCGAGAGATGGGTCTTGCTATCGCCTGGAGCTCTCTGTTCACCCGATTGATATGCTGATATAATCCGGTGAACTTAGCGATCACTCCCTCACTTTCTTTGAGGATTTGGCTCCTCCAGGTGGAAACTGCCATACCCTGCTCGCTGATTTTGGTATACTCATTAATCTTATCCTGGCTCAGAGGCTCAGGAGTTTTGGCAATAGAGTTGTAGGAGGTGCACTGCCCATTTTCTGCAAGGCATGGAGAAGATGTTTATTTTTCTCCTTTAATAGCCTTTTCTCTTCCTTTGCTTCCTGGAGCTTCTTGCAAAGGGCGTCAACTGCAGATAGGGCCTCTCCCTGAAGGATTTCTGAAGATGTCCCCATTGTGACTTGGGTCACTGTGTAATCTGTCGAAGACAGATCATTTTTATCCTTTAAAGGATTGGGGTATGCTATCTCCATTACTCTCTCCCCTGACGCACTCTGAGAGAAGCGGGTTATAGGATTTTGCTTCTTGGCCCCTTTTGATGGGATGACGGAGAAGTCCATCGTGCAATGGGAACTTTCCTCTTTTGTTGACTCAGGTGCTGGGAGATCCATGCTGGACTTATGGGGGAAGGACCAGAAATAGAAAAGGGAGTAGCTGCAGTAGTAGAAGGAAAATGCGTGGAGACACTTAGAGGCGGCATTGAGAGGGAAGCCAAGAAAGTGCTCACGGGAGGAAGGGATACTGCAGGGGAGGTAGACATGGGAAAGGAAGGGAGCTGAGAGATGAGGGAAGAAATGGTGGGGGACAGCTCCACGAGAGAAGAGAAGATGGACGATGAGGAAGGGGGAACAACAGAAGATGGGGAGAGGACATGACCAAAGGAATGGTCGCTTGGGTCACTCGAGGAGGGGAAGGAGGAGAGGGAGAAGGGATAGAAGGGACCTCAATAGTTATAGTAGTGGCCACACCCTGAGTGGATGTGCCTATCGGAACATCTTCCGCTGCTTCTTTTTCTAGGATTTCTGGGATTACAACCCGTTCTTGTGAAGCGGAAGGAGGACTTTCAGGAGCTTCCTCTTGGGTGGAGCTTGACTCACCCTCTTTGTCTTTCCCTTTGCTCTTTGGCAGCTATTTTGGCCTGGAAGGTGTGTTGCCCAATGGAGAAGTGGTGAAATCAACTCCGAGGTAGATGAGGCCATTCATTCCTGCACCAGTGCTCTGTTCTCCGTAGAGTTTCTTTGACCCTTTCTTCTATTGTCTGAGGCGCTTTGGTTCTGTCAATTACAGTGAAAGGCCAGTCATCCCCACCCGTGTCAAGATATACTTGATCAACTTCTTGATCAACAGTTTGATAACCTTTTGGGATGATGGCCATGCCGTACTAGATGATTTCAGCCAAGGCCAAGCGGGAATGGTCTTTCCTCCTGAGCTCGACCTCATGATATAGGTCGATATAAATATCCTCGATCTGTGGAATGTGGATCGGATCAAGTTTGGCTCTTGGCAGGCAATTCCTTGGGTCAAAAGTGGGCCTTGCCGGGAAGTTGTGCTTTAGATTTAGCAGCTCCAGTTCTGCAAACATATCCCGTGCTTTGTGGTGAGAGAGACAAGTATACCTGCCCACTGTGAGGGGGAAAGGAGTTCCACCCTTCTTTCTCTTTAGGAACTTCTCGTGGTAGGTTATAAGTTGTCTTGACAACTCCAATAGGATCAACTTGGGGCCGGCATATCTCGGCAATTTGGTTGGTTCCCCCAAGAAGTTGGCTGCCCTTAGATAGGTAAAGGTGGGGAATTGTGTGAACAAGGCTCCCCATTTCTCTGTAGCTGCAACAATGCTCTTGGTCATACGACCGTGAGTCATGTTTGGCCTCAAAAGGCAGACGATGCCATAGAAGAAGGCATCATTAATCTTTGTAAACTGGGGGATACTATTTTCCAGCTTTAGTTCTGGATAGTATTCATATATTTTGACTTGGGGCCAAACCCCGCACCGCATTAAGGCTGGATAATCTCTTTCTGAGGCCGCAGCATAAACTACGTAGGAGTTCATGTAGAACCTCCCCGTTGTGGTAAGTTGTTGGAGCTGCTCAGATATAGTGCTGCTTATGATCTCCGCCCACTCGAAGCATTGATCTGGCACATTTTTGTTCATTGTCTCCAAGTATCTAAGCATCCATTTGTGAAAGTAGTGGGCATCAGGAAGCCCAAATACTCTGCTCAGGAACGTGATTGTATCACTTAGTTCCTCGAAAAAATCACTACGATGAATGATCTGTGGCCATCTGGTCACCACCTTCTTGTTTTTCAGGTATACCTCATTCATCAATTACATACATTGGTCTTCATTATCCTCCCAAGCCTTGGTGCAGTCTTCTTGGCTTACGGCCACAAAGTGACGGTGGTGAGGAATGCCAAGCATAATTTCAAAGTGCCGGGTAGTGAGGTTGATCACGACCTCGCCCTTCTCATTCAGGACACACCTGGTGTCTTTGTTGTAGCAGCGGGCCACTACCATCATGAATTCGTTATTTACTGCACTGACTGGGATTCCTCCAGCAAAATGTAGGCCACTGCCTACCAGTTTGTCCATCCAGGGACTTCCTGTGACCCTCCTGGTTCTGGCCCAGAAATCCTCCATATCAATGTGCCTCGAGCTCTGAGTCTCTTATATCCAGGTCACACTCTGCCTGGGATTCGGGCATCCTGACCCTCTGATATTTGTACTTCATCTCTTCTTCTGTAAGTTTGGCTTTGCCCTTGGACTTGGTTGGTCTCTTACTTGATGTTGACATATGTAGTTCTGAACTCAGTTGCTGATCTGCAAGAAGAAGAAGTGAAACCCAATGCAGGAAAGTCATATTAGCTGTTTGATCTTCCATTAAAGCGTTGACAGAAGGAAGAGTTAGCAATTTTAAGGTCTCAGGGCGCAGGGCGCATGAACACTGCAGGTTGCAGGGTTAAATAGTATGGCGCACAGAAAAGAGGTGCTGCAAGGGACAAATCAGCGCCAAAGGGCACAGGGCGCATGGAAACTGCAGATGACATTTTTGTTGTTGCAAGCGAAGTGCACCTGCGCCATTAACATGCATTTTATAACGGGCGCTGATATTTTTCATGTTACATGGGTACAGGATGCGCCAAAGGGTACAGGTTTAATGCGTGTAACATCATTTTTTCATGCGCCATAGGGGAACTTGGCGCGGCGCAGAGAAGGATTGCATAACATTATGTTGCTGTAATAAGGGATGCGCCTGCGCTGTTAACAGTTTATACTTGGCGCAAATAAAGTTGATGTTGCATGGATGTAGGGTGTGCCAATGGCGCAAGTTTTGCAATGTTGCACATGAGTTTGGTGCACCAAGAGGGCGCAGGGAAAGCGGGTGTTGCAAGAGCAACTATTTTTATGCAGCAAGCATGGTGGATGTGCCAAAGAGGAAAAAGGTAGTTTACCAACTTTTAAGTCTATGTTCTTCCTCTGGAGGGGTTATATGAGTTTAAGCCTCTTCTGCAGGGTTTCTTGGGTGATGAACAGGATGTAATAAAGAGACCCAAGTGATTTTTTTAGAGGCAGAGTCCTCTTTACCAGCAGATCTGGAAAGGGGGAGAAGTGCATGGGGGAGGACAACAAAACAACAAAGGAGGGTTTCATGGCTTCACAAATCATACAATCCAACCCCACAAACAAACAACCAAGAAACAAAACATAAAATATGAGAGCAATAAGGACCACATACCAGGATTATAAAATGTGAGAGGTGAAACTGGGTCCACGAAAGTGACACGAAGACGACAGGCGTGCTGACAGGTGCAGAGGAAAAAGATCAATCACGTGTTTTCTGACTGGTGAAAGTGACAGGGTGGATGCGCCTATATATAGGCAAGGGCGTAATAAATGTGCCAACCACTTTTTGAAGTGGCGCACCAAAACACCTGTCGACAACGGAAAGCATGCGCCCTTTGGCGCACCAAAACACCTGTCGACATGAAGTTATGTGCGCCTTTGGCACACCAAAAGTGTTGTCAACACGGAAATATGTGCACCCTTTGGCACACCAAAATGCGGTGCAACAAAAGTATTGTTGACATGAAGGTGCATGCGCCTTGCGCATGCAAGAAAGGCACAACATGGTGAGGCACACCAAAATGTGTGTCGACACTTCAAACCGTGCGCCAAGGAATTAAAGGGGGTGCAGGAACACTGCATGTTGCATAGACATTAGGTGCGCCCACCAAAAAAAAGACCAAAAATGGCTAAGTTCGGAAAACTAGATTTCCCGGGAAGGGATTTTGCAACGTTCCGAACGCAAGGAGTCCCTGACGAGGGACCGGAACAAAATTTTGGTAGGGTTATCTGTAAAATTGCCCTTGCCAATTTTACGGGATAACACTATGAAACCTGGAATACGAATATAGGTGATTGTAGGAGACTGAAAGTAGATTGCTCCCCATTCCCACACTTCTTTGAAATCTTGATCGAAAATCCTCTGATTATATAGTTATTTTTCAAAATGATAGAGAATGAAAACAAAGAAAGCATAATTGACTATGTGGAAATGCCTACTTCCCTCATCTAGAGTCAGTTGGGGATAAAAGTCATATATTTGGGAAGTGCTGCGAACACCTCTGGTATTCAAACTAGAAAAATCTCCCATAACAACAATAACATACACCAGGAAGGATGTCATGTAGAAATTCTTTGTATGCAACACTCTACCCAATTAATAGCAAATGGAGCTACTAATATGCTCCCCCATCGATAAATTCATTGTTCTTCTTGATAGTCATGATGTATAAAAACATCCATTCCTGGAATTCCTTTACGAAGAAAGACACGAAACTCGCTTAATAACATAATAAGGTCACTGACCTCCTAAATAAAATCTGGCCTATGCATAGTTTTGGGTAGTTTGGCAAAACTCTTGGCTAGATAAGTTTTCATCATGATTTTTGAGCATACTTCCTCTTTGTTATCCCAATGCTCCACTTCTAACTCTGGCAAAATTGTGGCATAATCTTGATCGTTGGGAAGTTTGAGCAGATCTTCAAAGAAGTATGGGTCCAAATGGATTACTACCTTATCATCATCACCTTTGACTGACATGGAAACCTTTTTAAAGTGGGTTGCTGTAGCTAAAACTAACTCTGGGTAATGCATGGATGTGGGAAAATTGGCAGTAAGGGCAAGCCCACTGTCGTAGATGGCTTGCATCTATGGTTTTTTGTTTGGAGCCTTTAATATTTCCTAGAAACTGGAAAATCAATTTGTCCTAGGTCAGTGTCCCCTATATTCCCTAAATCGGAAGACAGGTAAGGAGTGAGGAGCAACCCCAAGAAATGAGTACTTCATCTTCTCTTTTCCCTTTGAAGTGGAAGCAGACATCAAGCCCTGTGTTTGAAGTCGAAGTTGGAGAAATTTCAAAACCCAAAGGAAAAAACTTTCAAGTCCTAAATGAAAAGTTTCAAAAGAATCACCCAATTGGAATCTCCAAAGTTAGAAGCTCAAATAATTTTTCAGAACAATTTTCTCAGAACAATTTTTCCAAAAGAAATCTCTGAAAAATATCTTCGAAAAAGTTTCCCAAATTGAAATCTCCGAAAATTTTCTCCGAACCAAAATCTCCGAAGTTAGATGTTTCGAAAAAAACTCCAAAAGTTTCTGAACAAGTTTCCCAAACCGAAATCTCCAAAAATAAAAAGGACCTTGCCAAACAATACTAACTCCCAAACTCTGAAAAATGAGAATTGAGAAGAAGTATGGGAGACTCGAGAAGATCCTTTGAACAACTCTGAATACCTCGAGAAAACTCGAAACGTGAAACATGTTGAACAAAGGGGCAACATTTCAAAAAACACACAGAGGAAGACCAAAGAGAAAAAAATGAGAGGGAAACAAAGAAAAATACCCTAAACCAAAAAGAAAATAAACAAATTACCATACCTTGAAAAAACGTCAAAGTACAAAAAATGGAATGTCAGAAAAAATGTGTCAAGTAAAATGACGAGTAAAAATTGAGTTTAAATAGAAAACCCAATATTAATGGCATAAATCCGATCCCTATGGAGGTAGGTGAAAAATTATTTATGCAAAGGACCTCCGAAAGTCCAAAACCTGAAATCCTAAAATTCAAAATTTCAGGGTTTTGGATTTTAGAGATCGGGGACGAAAAACAAATTGGCAATGGAGAATTCTGAAACTCGAAAGCCCGAAAGTTTGAAAATTCAAACTTTTGGGTTTTGGACTTTCAGAAAATTTTAAAGTAAAAACCCTGAAAATGACTTGGAGAATTCCAAAACCCAAAATCCTAAAAGTCTGAAAGTTCAAAATTTCAGAATTTCGGACTTGAAGTTTGAGAGGGATTTAAACAAAATGGGGCCAAAAGTTCCGAAACCCAAAAGCCCAAAAGTCTGAAATTTTGGACTTTCGGGTTTCAGACTTTGGAGAGCTAAAAGAGAAATCTCGAATCCGAGCAATAAAACTCCAAAAGAGAAAATCTCCAAAGTCCGAAGATTGAAAATTTCAGATTTTGGCCTTGGAGAATTTCATTGTACAAGGATTTTCTAAAAAAATTTCTAACATATTTTTCTTCAAGGTAGGTTAAATGGTTAACATTTTTGGCAACCTCCAGGGAATGCTTGCCTGCTAAGCTTTTAGACCAGTAGCCTTAAGCAAAACATTGGGAAAAGGAGTCTAAAAAAGAAAAACTAAAACTAGAAAACACACAAGAAAAAAAAAATGGATGTGTAGAGCACTTGGAGGAAAAGAAAAAGAACATTGTACAGGGTGGAACATCCTCAAAAGAAATCTTTGAGGTGTATCCCATTCACATGAATGGGAAATTATTCTCCATTGAGTCTGGATAGGTGAAATGAATTTGCCTCTTTGCAACTTGTAATAACATAGGGCCCGCTCTAGAGAGCATCAAACTTGGCGTGCCTTCTGGTTTGGCACGATCTTCATCCCATTTTAGAATGAAATCTCCCTCCCCGAATGTACTCCTATCGAGAGGATTTCTTATTGAAGGATTTCTTAACTTGAGCCTGATGTTCTGTCAACGTATTCATGGCTATGTTTCGAATTTCTTCCAGTAGCTATGAGTTCAACGCAAATCTCACCGTTAAGGCATCATCCTCCATAACTTTAAGCTGATAAGCCAAGTCTAGGGAAGGCATCTCCAAGGAAAGTGGAATTTTTGCTTCCCTTCCATATACAAGCATGAAAGGAGAAACCCCAATGGATTTTTTAGGCATTATCCGATCAGCCCATAGGGCAATCTTGAGTTGTGTATGCCAGGTTCTTTTATTGGCCTCCATTGTGTGCTTGATGATTCTTATGAGATTCTTATTCTTGGATTTGGCCAACCCATTCCCCATGGGTAATAGTTAGACGAAGTCTTGAGGTAGACTCCATTCTTGACAGCCCATTCACTTATCTTCATCCCAAGGAAAGCCATAACATTTTTTGAGATAACAGTAAAAGGAACACCGAACCTTGTCATCAAATTTTCTAGAAAATCTAGAATAGCTTTTTCATTACTTTCCTTTAGGGCCACTTGCCTTTGTCCAAAGTGAGTGAAATAATCTATTACAGTAAGGACCCATTTATGTCCCTCACTAGATGGAGGATTGATCATCCCAATGAAATCTAATCCCCACTAAACAAAGGGTTGATCCACCTGAACGAGATGTAATGGGAGAGATGTCGACTCTGTTTTCCTATGAAAAGAGCACACTCCTTACATTTCCTCACCCAGATATGAGAGTCTTTGAACAATTCTCAGACAGCTTATAATCGGCTCGCATGATCTTGGTGGTAGTTTTTCGTGCAGAGTAATGTCCTCCAGATAGGCCATTGTGGAATTCCTCTAATACCTTGTTCACTTGTTCTAGCTTGATGCAACGTAGAAGAACACCATTTAAATCCTTTTGGAAGAGAACATTATCTATCACGACATATGGAATAGACTGAAGATAGAAAGTACGTCTTTGGACTTTATCCATGTTTGGAGGGTATATCCCCAAAAGAAGGAAATTTTACATCTTAGTTGACCAATCAATCTGATCATTTCCTTCATCAGCATTCAGAAGCATGACATCTTTCATATCTTTGGTCTCCATGTTCACAGCTAGCTGCTGACATAACCCTTTTCCCCTAAAAATCTTAGTGACCTTGATGTGTACGTCATACTCCATTACTTTCGTAATCCACCCAATGCGTTTCTCATTCATCTCTTTATTCAATAAAAATTCTTTGACGCCTTGGATGAGAAACCATTAAGTGGACTTTATTGTTAGACAATATATGCCTAAAATTCTTTAGGGCTCAAATGAATGCAAAGACCTACTTTTCGATGAAGGAATATTTGAGTTCGTATTCCTTAAGGGATTGACTGAAAAAGGAAATGGGCTGCTCCACCAAATCATCATTATGTTGCGTGAGGATTCCTGAAATACTTTCCTGTCCTGTAAAAGCATAGAGAATGAAATCCCTATCAAATTGGGGATTCACCAACGTGTGGGATCTTGGGAAATAGATATCTTGATGGCTTCAAATATTTCTCTTCCTTCCTTCATCCATGAAAATGGAATATTCTTTATAGGCATGATAGTTAGCGGTTTTGCCAACGTTGTGAATGAATCTCTCACACATAATTTATAGTTCCTAAAAAACTTTGGAGACCTTTTTATGACTTGGGAGGGATAAGGACATAATTGACTAAATCCTAGCTAGGTCGATAGACAATCCCTCTGCCAAAACAATATGCCCCAACAAATTTCCTTCCTACACTGTGAAAATGCACTTCTTAGGGTTTAGTGAGACACCAAATTCTCTACACCTTTGAAAAAATTTCCTTAGATGAGTGATATGATCCTCAACATGTTTGGAGTAGACAGTGATGTCATCAAGGTAAACCAAGATCATATCATTGATGAGTCCTTTAAATTCCATATCCATGGCTCTTTGAAAGGTATCCCTGCATTAGATAACCCAAAGGGCATCTTGTTATAAGTGTATGTGCCCCATTTGTGGTGAAAGCCGTTTTGAATTGATCAGATTCTTGAACCAGAATCTAATTATATCCTAAATATCCATCAAGCAAAGAAAATATTTGAGCCCCTGCCACTGTTTTGGAGGATTTTCTCCATTGACGGAGAGGGTAGTGATCCTTCAATGAGGCATGGTTTAGATCCCTAAAATCTACGCACAACCAAATTTCACCATTCTTTTTCCTTATGGGCACCAGATTGGCAACCCACGAAGAATGCTTGATGGGAAAAATTATGTAGGCCTCGATAAGCTTGGTTAGCTCTTTCCTCATCAAAGGCTCAATTTTGGGATTGATTGGCCTCTGTTTTTGATGAACTGGCTTAGAGTTCGGATCCAATTCAATAGTATGTTGAGCTAAGCCGAGATTGAAACCATGCAAGTCCTTGTAGCTCCATGCAAAAATATCATGGTATTCCTGACATAATTCAATGAAATATTTCTTTTCCTGAGTAGTGCATACCTTACCAATTTTTAGAACCTTTTCACTTGCCACCTCGATCTCTTCAAAATCCTCCTCCTTGACCACTAGATTAGTGCTCTGCTTGGCTTGATCATTCGAATTGAAGATGGATTCTAATGTAACCAGGCCTTTTGGTAACTTGTTTCCTTTCAACTGTATAATTTGATCGCCGTAAGAACTTTGAAGTTTATCTTGATATTTGGTAGCAAACCCTACTTCTTTCTATAGTAAGAGAACAATCTATTGATCACTATCGAACACCTGCCAACTAATCACATTATCTGGTACTACGGAATGGACCACTATTTTAACTATTTTTTGCTCTTCTTTCATGATGTTTATAGGTACATCATATTGGGAGCCAATAGTAGCCAACCTGTCAGCATCTTGATTTTGCTTCCTAGGAATTGCATGAATTCCAAAAGCCTCAAAATCTTCTATCAAGTCCCAAACTGATTTTTATATGACCTCGAAGATCATTTTTGATGCACTACGGGCTGTAACTTGGTGCCCAATCAATTCACTATCGCCAAAGACGGTCAAGGTTTGGATTCCTCTTCTTTGGGCTAGCTGAATTCCTTGTATAAGGGCTTCATATTCAACAACATTATTAGTGCAACTAAACTACAACCGAAAGGAAGAGAAATATTTGTTTCCTTCTAGAGAAATTAACATAACCCCTACACTAGATCCATTTTTACTTCGTGAGCCATCAAAGAACATCTTCCACAGTCTGTTTGTATCGCTTGATGCCTTGACAAGTTGAGGTATGATGGCATCTTCTTCATGAATGTAATATGTACCTAATCCAGTCTCTTCCAAAAACAACAGACCAGATTCTTCATTTGCCAATAAATCAACATAAGGGTCATATTGATGATCTATACTCACCTCATCAAGAACTATATCTAGAACCTCTTCTACAAGAGTAGTTGGCTCATGATCTGCATCCTCATCTTCGGGGTCACAAATGGCATAGTTACCATTTATGGGTTTGGCTGTGTAAGGTTCCATGTGATTGTGATAGATTGGTTCTTCCCTTATAGTTACCTTAGTCCCATACCGGTCCTCAGGATCATATGCAACTAGTCTGATGACAAATAACCACCCATTTTTGTGGTGAAATCTCGTGATAAGAAAATGGCAAAGAGGGGAGGAAGATCAATGATGGATATGTCTTGTGTGAATGTCAAGCTAGGACATGCATGGATAGTAAGCTAAAGCCCCTTAATGACCCCCACAGTTTGGACTGCAGTACCATCTAGTTGAACAACCCCTCTTAAAATTGGAGTATATGGAATTTATAGTACATTTGTGACCTACTTGGGCATTACGAAACTACTGGCTCCATAATTGATCATACAATTGTGTACCAAATGGTCACCGATAATCAGCGAGATATAGAATGGTGGAGGTTTGTTGGGCTTAGCATATATTTTTATTTCAGGTTCGTATAAGTTGGTTGCCACAGCTACTTCTTAACCTAATGATCTCGTTAGATCTGATGCGTTAGTAGTGCTAAAGTTGTTTAAAAGCCTCTTGTAGCAATTTCCTCTGATAAGGAATCGAGAGTGCATCCCACATTGTGACACTCAAATTGGTCTTCTTCATTTTCCACGATGCTTGAATGGAATCACTCCCACTTTTCTAATTCCTTTTGGGGCATTGGGGTCCTCTTTTGGAAAATTCCTATTGGGCATTGTGACACTTGAAGTCCCCTCCTTCTTTGTAGATTGCTCTATGGATACTTCTGATGATTTATTTTCATGCCTTTATCATCGGTATTTGTGTTGGGGGCTGAGAAGTAGATGCCTAATCAGTATTGGAAGACTATGGATCTATTGCCCTTTTCTTGGAACATGTGTTGGATGCTATAGTGGAGGCATCAATATTCAAACCACAAAATTCTTCTGCTTGCCAATTTAGTAGTGTGGTTTCATCAGGAGGTTGGTCTTGACTTTCGAGAGTGGATGGTCCGACAGATGATTCAGGTAGAGCGGATATGCTTTGGACCATAAGGGCTTGACTTAAAACTCCATTTGGGTAGAGATTTTGATTATGGGGTTGAGAACAAGGGTAGCACCATTCATAGTCTTGGATGAGGTTATTTTGGACTGGGACTATAGCTCGGAAGAACTAGCGGTAGAAGGGTTCTGAAAGTTCAAAGGTTTTACATTCATAGCTTGGCTTGTGGCCTGATTTTGTGACTGACCATTTCCTTGGAATGGAGGATGGATCATCTGATATTGGGGTTGAAAGGGGTGAGCATACTGGGACTGCTACCTCTTCATTGCTATGAGTTCATTCTGAAAGTTTGTAACAGTGACTTTACCTCAGCCAGATCATTTGAGGATTGGACGCATGCATAGCCGTCAGACTAGAAGCTGCTTAGAACCCAGGGTAGGGACTAGCTTTTTCCTGCAAGCTCTACAAACATAGGTATGGGAGGTCTAGGAGTAATTTTACCTGCTTGAATCAAGCAATTTTCAGCTCTTACGGTGATTTCGTAAGCATCGGGATAACGACACCCCATGGATTGAATCATGATGGCGACATCACTATTCAATGCCCATAAGTAATATAGAAATGTGCTCTCTGGAGATGGCCTTACGAGTGTTGGGATCTGTTTCCAAGTCTTGTCAAAATGGAGGTTGAAATCACTCATATACTCTTGAGGGGACCACTTGATAGTATGGAATTGTTCCACAAGCAAGAGATTATCACTTTTGTCCTTGAACGCTTACAAAGCTTCGTGCCTAACTCGTTCCAAGTGGTAACAGATCCAACAGTTAAACTTCGGAACCATTGAAGTTCTCTACCTTTGAATGAAGTTGCAAGGATTCAAACTGCCACATTATCTTTTGTAATATTATGTACCACACAAATGCTAGCTACATCTAGTATGTGCTCCCGAGGTGAAACATTAGTCTCCCTAGTGTAAAATGGTAAAATTTTTAAGGTAGCTGCCGGTATGGTGTCTCTTTATGCTAATAGCAAAGGACTACTGGCGTTGAAAGGAGGAAAAGCATTGGCTGCCATGATGTTCAAAAGTTGATTGTGTCTCGGTGGAGGAAAACGTCCTTCAGAGGAGTCAAATGCCCTCTACGAGGTAAAGCGGTGGCTAGTGCTGCTGAAAGGTTTCTTCCTCTTCTCCTTGGGGGAGACAAGGAAAGCTTTGTATGCTTATAATTTTCCTGCCTTGAAGAATCCCTTGTGTGAACTCTTCGCATAAGTTGATTGTACTGAACTTTGAAATCTAGAGAGATGGAGTCGCTAGGTACTTTTAAGTTAATGGAATGAGAAGAGAAGTAAAAATCATCCCATCGCCGTGCAAAAAAATCGTTGTCACCAAATCACTGCACCCTCAAAATTTTCAAAATGTGAACAATACATTTGGTGTGATTGGGACACATGGGATCACCTCTCAAGCTATGAGACTTGGTTCAAGGTGAACCTCCGGAGAAGGCCGACTTCCTCTTCCTAAAATAAACACAACACTAGTTACAATGCAAGAAAAATGGCTAACTAATCCTATGATAATATTTCATGGGATTAGGGAAAGAGATTTGCAAGGAAATAAAACCTATACTAGAAGTGGTGATGCACCAAATTAAGGTATTTTCAACATCTAGAAGAGTTAATGTGGGAGCGATGATGGCATCATTGACCACCTTCACCTATCACAGCTAGAAAGGGTACAAAATACCACAAACCAGGGTCAGACGTTCCTTTGTTAAACTCGTGTGTACATAAGGGTAGATCAAATCAGATTCAACACACAATTAATTTATCATGAGGAAACCACACATGCATATATCACACATCTATCTCTCTACAACTAGGGATAATAATGACATAAAATTAATGCGAGAAAAAATAAGGTTTTCACAACTGACATAAAAGATAGTAGTATTATTCCTTCACAACATGAAATAGATAACTGAAATAAAGATAAGATAATCACTCTCACTAAGGAATTGTAAATTCACAAAGTAAATCTTGATTAACCATTCAACACAATAAATCGATTCTCAACAAAGAAGGCGTAACTCGAATATAATTAAAAGGTTTCTTAGAATCTCTGAAGCACTCTTCCAAGCTTGAAGAGAAAATCCTCTAAAAAAATAATCTATATCTACTAACTTGAAGTATTCTACTATTTATAAGTTCTTAGGTGAGCCATTACAACTGGGCCCTTAACTATTTTTTTTTCTAAAATTAGAAATGTCATTAAATTAAGGGAACATGCTCCCATGAAAATAGATAATTTGTTACAAGGGTTTGACTCAATCAACCCTGTAACTTTGACCGATCCAGAGCTTGGATTTTCCTTTCATGGTCGCTCAACTTTGGCCTAGTTTAGCTACACCTTCCTCACCTATAAGTTTCTACTTATCCCCCTTCCCACACAACCATTTGGTGCTTGTACTCAATGAAGCACTTGATAATCCCCTGAATTTCTTCATCTCCAGGCCCACATGCATAGTGATTCACTACATCTACCATCTTGATCTCCTTTGTGATCCTGGCTGGCAATCTTCGAAGTTTATTCGTAACTTTATTTAGTCTCCCTATGAAATTTTGGCACAAGACCAATCAGTCAATGGAGTCATTATTGAAAGTTTTGTGACCTCATCGTCACACTTCACCAAATCCTTGAAATTTCCCTTAATTTGATCTTCAGGAAGAGCATCGATATTTTCATTGAAGAATTTACAATTGGCAATATCAAACTCCTCTAAGATGTCATTCAAGGCATCTATGATTTCCACTCATTTCTCCTCCAACTTCTTAATCAAATCTTGTAATACTTGACACCGAGAATTCCATGGCCTTTTGATATTCAAATAATTTTGAGACATCATCGATCACCTCTTCCTAAAGAAGCAAGTCGGGATCCTCTTCTCTGATCTCACTCCATGTTGCCAAATTTAAATTTAGATTATTATTATCTTTAGAAAAGGCCTCGTCCATCTTGGAAATGGTGGTTTTTGTAACCTGCAGATCATTATATATTTCAACTACTTCCTTGATTAAAGGATTGGCTTCTTGTAGAATTCTCTCCATCCATCCACTCACTAATCTCCCTTTCTATCCTATCTTTTCAAGCTCGTGATAAGAAATATCATCAATTGTAGATGAAATTGTCATAGCCATAGTAGTTGAGACTTTAGTAGATGGAGTGGGTTGGGTTACTTTGCGTAAAATGCAGTGAGCTGCTCAACCTTGGATTTGAGCTCATCCTTGGTGGCCTTATCTTTGTCATATTTCTCCAAAAGGGCCCCAAGAGCAGTGTGCACATCTTGTTTGGCTCCTTCATGAGTAGCCTTCCCCAATGAGAATTTTGAGATCCAATAATCCACAATGTGATTGTTTCTTTAGTTTTCCCCTCAACGGGGGTGGTAACCTCTATCACCCGTTCTCCAGATGGGTTAATTGTCAGACTTGACATGGTTCTTGGTCTCTTGGCCTGTCTCTTGGGCATATGCTCTAATATGCTGAGATCTATAACATATCCCAAAGGAACCTTCTTCTTTTGCTTGGGAGTTTTCCTAAATATCCATTCTAGTATGGCTAAAGCTAATGAAGATGGAGCAGCAGATCCAATACCTAAACATTGGTTAAAGTAAGATCACTAGAAACACTAGTTGGTATTTGAGCAAAGGTAGCAATGATGGATGACGTGGATGTAGGGACAACCATAAGAATTGATAGAACGATACTAGGGGTTGTGATTGAAGAAAATGGAAGTGTTAAAGGAAGTGAGGAGGAAATGGGTGACCCAATATTTTCCCCAGCTGATAGAACTGGAAGTGATGAGAATACTTGGGCCATAAAAGGGGATGGGAAAGAAGAAATGGTTGTGGAAGTGGAAGGAACTGATGTTGGAAGTGATAATGGAGGAAGAAGATGATGTGATGGATCTTGGAAGATACCAGGAGAGTCACTGACTTCAACCACTTCTGTCATAGGTGCTGCAGGAGATGTAACCTTGGGAGTAGGAGCCTTAGAGAGAGATGAGCCACCAACAACAAATGAAATCTTCTTTGGAATTGTAGGAGCCTTTTGAGTTGACCTTTTCCCCTTAGTGGGTGTTGGTTGGCTTATTGCTGATGTGGCTCCTATTTTTGTAGGTTGATTTTACTTTTGTGAGATTCCCAAGGTGGCCAACCAACTGAAAGTCCTCTTTAAAATGGGTACGCCCTCTCCTTTGTATTGCTACATTCTTCCACATACCAATCAATCCATGGTAGTGGTTGATTGGAAACATTATCATCCTTGTATGATGAATCCCAAACCTCATCACTGTCTTGCATATCCTTTGGCACATTGGCCAAACGAAATTACCGAACCTCATCATGGGTCAATCTTTCATAATCCCTTTGTTGCATGATGTATTCATCCCGAAAATGAATCCATATATCTTCCAATTGAGGAACATGGGCACTAGACTGAAATATTTCCCCAAACTTACGCCAATAATCAAAATTAGTCTATGGATGAAAGGTCCACAGGGTTACCTCGGTAATTTCTACATCAACATTTTTAGCCTTATGAATATTTGGGAAAGAGTATCTGCCAATCGAAATAGGGAAATGCATTCTCAATTTGTGACGCTTATTTTGGATTCAATGATAATCCAATAACTGCTGAACTAATTCCAATAGAATCCATTTGTCAGTGGGGCACCTTGGCAATTTTCTTGGGGCACCTATGAAACCCAAAATCCGAATATAGGTGAATGTAGGAAATTGAAAGTAGATTACTCCCCATTCCCACACTTCCTTGAAATCTTCATTAGAAATCCTCCGATTATATAGTTATTTGTCAAAATGATAGAGAATGAAAACAAAGAAAGCATCATTGACTATGCGGAAATGCCTACTTCCCTCATCTAGAGTGAGTTGGGGATAAAATTCATATATTTGGGAAGTGCTGCGAACACCCTTGGTATTCAAACCAGAAAAATCTCCCATAACAACAACAACATACACCAGAAGGATGTCATGTAGAAATTCTTTGTATCTAACACTCTACCCAATTGATAGCAAATGGAGCTACTAATATGCTCCCCCATCGGATAAACTCATCATTCTTCTTGATGGTCATGATGTACAAAAACATCCATTCCTAGAATTCCTTTGCAAAAGGAAGACCTGAAACTCTACTTAATAACACAATAAGATCACTGACCTCCTGAATAAAATCTGATTGATGCATAGTTTTGGGTAGTTTGGCGAAAGCTCTTGGCTAGATAAGTTTTCATCATGATCTTTGAGCATACTTCCTCTTTCTTGTCCCAATGCTCCATTGCTAACTTTGGTGAAATTGTGGTGTAATCTTAAACGTCGGGAAGTTTGAGCAGATCTTCAAAGAAGTCTTGGTCTAAACGGGTTACTACCTTATCATCGTCACCTCTGACTGACATGGAAACCTTTTTAAAGTGGGTTGCTATGGCTAAAACGAACTCTAGGAAATGCATGGACGTGGGAAAACTAGCAGCAAGGGCAAGCCCACTGTCGTAGATGGCCTGCATCCATGGTTTTTTGTTTGGAGCCTTTAATCTTTCCCAAAAATCTAGAAAATCAATTTTTCCTAGGTCGGTGTCCCCTATATTCCCTAAATCGGAAGACAAGAAGGAGTGAGGAGCAACCCTAAGAAATGAGTACTTCATCTTCTCTTTTCCCTTTGAAGTGGAAGCAAACATCAAGCCCTATGTTTCGAAGCCAAAGTTGGATAAATTTTAAAAACCCGATGGAAAAAGCTTCCAAAGTCCCAAAAGAATCACCGAACTGGAATCTCCGAAAGGATTTTTCAAAACAATTTTTCCAAAATAAATCTTGAAAAAGTTTCTCAAACCGAAATCTCTAAAATTTTTCTCCAAACTGAAATCTTCAAGTCGAATTTCTAAAAAGAACTCGAAAATTTTCCCGAACAAGTTTCCCGAACCGAAATCTTCGAAAAGAAAAAGGACCTTACCGAACAATAATAACTCCCAAACTTTGAAAAATGAATTGAGAAGAAGTATGGGAGACTCGAGAAGATCCTTTTAACAACTTTGAATACCTAGAAGAAAACTCGAAATGTGAAACATGGTGAACAAAGGGGTGACATTTTGAAAAATGCACAGAGGAAGACCAAAGAGAAAACAAAGAAAAATACCCTAAACTAAAAAGAAAATAAAAAATTACCATACCTTGAAAAAGATGTCGCAAAGTACAAGAAACGAAATGTCAGAGCAAATGTGTTAGGTAAAAATGACGAGTAAAAAATGAGTTTAAATAGAAAACTTGATATTAATGGCAGAAATCTGATCCGTACGGAGGTAGGTGAAAAATTAATTACATGGAGGACCTCCGAAAGTTCAAACCCAAAATCCCGAAATTTGGAATTTCGGGTTTTGGACTTCGAGATTGAGAGATGAAAAAAATGAATTAGCAATGGCGAATTCAAACCTGAAATCCCAAAGTCTAAAAATTTGAACTTTCGGGTTTTGGACTTTCAAAAGTTTTTAAAGTAAAAACCCTAAAAATGACTTGAGAATTCCAAAACCCAAAGCCCGAAAGTTTGAAGGTTTGGACTTTTGGAATTTCGAACTTTGGAAGTCTCGAGAGGGATTTAACAAAATGGGAAGTCCGAGAGGGTTACTCTAGTGCGGAAATAAAATTGGAGATTACTCTAAGCATGCTAAAGGAAGATGGGCTTCCAATAACAAAGTGTATACCTCACTAGCACAATAGAAGGAAAATGGTAAGAAAGATCAGAGAAGAGGTAATGAGATTCCACCTCCACTTTCTTATCATAATCATAAGCCTAGGGAAAAATTGTAAATATTCTAAGGATCCACTCTTTTTGTTTAAACAATATGGTTTTAATATACAAAAATGATGAATGATTTTCCATGCACTTTTTGTGGAGGAAATAATCATTATGTTTCCTTTTGTTGGAAGGGAAACTCATTCTTGCAAAATTATTTTCGTGTGATCTCAATGTGAAAAACCAATCTCATAGCTTTTAGATGAGAAATGGTAAAAATAATTCCTCACCCAAAAAGGAGAAAAGATTAATTATTGCACTCATTGTAACATGAGTGGACACCGGTTGAAAACTGCTGGAAACTTCACCCAACAAGCCATCCAATGTATGGTAAGAAAAAGTTGGTATACAAGGTAAATTAAGTTTTTAAACTACCAGTTAAGAATAAATCAACCTTAGATCTATCCACAGATAAACCACAGATGAGTCCATTCTATTTTAATATGGAAAATGAAAACTCATGTGAATTGGATATATTTACATTTGCATAGTTGTAAATGATGAATAATATGCTTTATTATCATAACAAATTATGGGATTCCGATGTATGTTGAAAGGAAAACTTCCCATATTTATATTTGCTTTGAAATTGGAAAAATGGAGTCACCTGTAAAGAAGATCTGAGGGACAGGTTAAACATACTCAAATTATACTTCTTACTTGTTAAGGATGACAAAATCCATTTCTATTTTTAGCAGCAGTGTATGTAGATTCAATGGGCATGGGTATAATGTCTATTTTTGGAAATGCATTTTTAGTATCTATTGTTAAATGTCATTGTGCAAATATGGGACACTTTTTTGGTTTTGTAAGTAATATACAAACTTGTTGTGTCTATACAAGGTATTTGCACATACATGACGACCCTTATTTTTAGGGCATATATTTGTAACTACCCTATGTAGTTACAATTGGTATGTACATTATTTGCACTAATAAACTCATGTATATGTATTTCCCGGTGATCATTTGCATCGAGATAGAAGCTTCACCATTATGGGTACTAAGTATAAAGTTTATTTCTATCCTTTTACAACTCAATATGTGGGGATAGATATGTTATTTCCGATTCACGTGATTCATTTTCTACTATAGCTATTCTTGGCATGGATAGTCTACTATTTTGGATAGTGATATGTACAGTGTTTTATAGTTTCACATGGACATTGGACACTAGCCTAATCATGGGCGATTTAAATGTCTCATTTATACTTGATCTATTTTCATATAATTGTATTTTTAGTGATTGGTCGTATCACAGAGAATTAATTGAACACTAGCTTTCTGTTTTGAATGGGTGTTATTATTTGATCAATTGTTTGTGATGGCATCACAATGTGATTTTACTGATTCACGACTATTTACGTAAGTTGTGGGGGTTGCAGTATCGAGTTGGACATTTTATTTCTATTTCGAATGGGTATTATTATCGGTCAATCATTTACGACTAGCTAATCAATGATTTGTAATTATTTAACCCATTATTCTTTTTCTAGATCCCGTATGTGTTTGTAAAATCCAGGATGGTTTAGCACAATTTGTGGGTTGAAAAAAATTGTGGACAAAAAGCATTCCCATTTAGGATGAGTGATCTAGAGGACATTCTAATGTGTAGATGTTCCCTAAACCCTCATGTTAGTACAAATCTACAACACCCCCTAAATGACCTTTAGATCTGCAGTCTAAAATTGGGTCATTTAGTGTGATTGCACAACATTGAGTTTTCTCCAAGGTGTGGGACCTTGCAAGGTGAGAAAACTCTCTAGAGAAAGCTAGTTCTTACCCCTCTGTTTAGGTGTATGCATGAATTTTGTAGAGGTTCAATGCTAAATCCTACTCTAGATTCCAAGGAGACAGAGTTAAAAGATGCAAAAGGAAACAAAACTAAGTAAAAATGGTGATACACCAAAGGAGTGATGAACTTTTGTCTTGCAAATAAACATAGATCATAGAGATGTAACACCAAAGCATGCACAGATTTCCAGAATATAATGAAATATCATAAGACAATGATAAACACATGAGAGGATTAGAGGATCATTCACAAAACATGCATTACCATTCCCAAGTTTAATATAATGCATTACAATGGCAGAGAGGCAAAAAACATGCCATAATCTCCATAGAAGGTCTAAAACTCCTTGAATTCATGTGCCAAGGGGAAGAGGGGAGTCTGCAAGAACAAAATGTCCAACCCTTTACAAATGAGCCAAAAATGGCTTTTAATGATGAAGCAGAACGAAGGAAAGGCAAAAACGTGGGAAAATTGATTTGAGATCTCCAACCACCGACAAGATCCATTAAAACAAGGGCACCCTCAAAAATCCATTTTTTGATGCATTTGGCCATGCTGGAGAAGAAATGAGCACCATACCTCATCAATTTTGGTGGTTGGGGGTCGGTTCTACGCATTTTTTCCCATGCCAGGGACATTTCTTCAATTTTCTCCCACAAATCCCCACCAAAAATCAAAATTGAATAGTCCATCGTGTGGAGAATTTCAACAAACTTTCCAATGATATAAAAATGTGAAAATCTGAGCTCTGGATCAAAATATATGGCCCTCTAAAGATTTAGGGAAAAACAGGTGAAATTAGGGAAAATTAGGGTTCGCGGGCTGAAATTCAAAATTTTCCCTCCTTTTTCGAATTGGGAAAAATTCCCAAAAATCTTCGCCGGCCCAACCTCCGCTGCGCCATGTGGTGCCCTCTAGTTGATCCATGGGTTCAAACAATCATTCTACCCCTTTTGCAAAATTGGAAATTTTTCCAAAAATACTTCACGCCTCCACCACTCCGGGACATGTGGCACCATCTGGCTACTTGGCGGGGATGCGCTCCATTTTTACTTTTGTGCTGTTAACCACTTTGGAGAAAATTCCAAGGTCCTTCCACCACCCTAACCCTTTCCGCTGATAGGACATGTGGCACCATCTCATTTCTCGGCGGGCTTTTGGGCCAAAATCGTCCCCTTTACCCTTTTGCCCCAAAAGGCTAAGCACCAATTTTTTTCCCGCGGGCCCGCCTTGGGAAAATTTCCCCTTCAACTCCATCGAGCCATAACTTGAAAAATACAAGGAGTTAGGAGGACTTCTTTACCTTTCTGGAAAGGGGAGAAAATTCTCTATCTGATGAAGCAATACCTAAAAATTTTGAGTGCCTAAAATGTGTAAAAATTTGACTGAGGCACAAGGAAGGAAAGAATGAAGACAAGTTAGCCAAAATAAGCAGGGGGCTTATTTTGGATAACAATTTTGGTGACTCAGAGGGGTCATCTTTATTGGATGAAGTGACCAAATTGCCTAAAGCAATCCATTGGGAAATGGAGTCATCAACTTAACTACTTGTTACTCTCAATTCATTAGAAAATCTCTAAGATGAAGATTGTGAGAGTAGAAAATTACTTTGACCTGGAACATGATCTGCAAAAGATGCATCCTTGGGAAACAAAACTTGTGCCAAAGCACTTAGGGAAATGTAAATCTAAGCTACAACAAAACAATGTGCATAGGAACTTGGAGGAATGAAAAATCTAAGCTAATATGTACAAGGTGAGAAGTTTCCCTTCTAGTAGCAATGCTTTAGATGGATTCCATTAACTAGAATTTGTAGTTCCTCACCATCCAATGTAGACAATTGGAAAGCATTGTTGTTTTTGAATTTTTTGAATATGCAGGGGCCACTCCAAATGACATCAAATTTTGAATGCCTTCATGGCTTTTCTCGGTTGCATCCCATTTCAACACTAAATCTCTAACTTTGAAAGTTATAGCCTTAGATTTCCTATCAAAGATTCTCTTGATCAAAGCTTGGTCCTTCTCCATTGTTTGGGCTACATGCTCTCTAATTTCTCCATCTAGTAATGAAAACCTCTTAGAGCTAACAAAAAATTGCAAAATCTACTCCATAGAAGGAAGTGGGTAGTGATCTTTGAGGGATGCTTTGTTCAAATCTCTAAAGTCTACACACAACCTGATTTCTCCACTCTTCTTTCTAACTGGAACCAAGTTTGCAACCCAGCTTGAATGCTTGATGGGGAATATGATACTTGCCTCTATTAACTTATTCAATTCCTTCTTCATGAGAGGCTCAATGTGTGGGTTGACCGGTCTTTGTTTTTTCTTGATGGGCTTAGCACTTGGATCTAGTTCAATTGTGTGTTGAGCTAGCTTGGGATCCCTCAAGTCTTCATAGCTCTAAGAAAATACATCCGGAACTCTTGGCAAAGTTGCATGAACTCATACCTTTCTTGCTTGGTTGCCACTTTAGAAATTTGAAGTGACTTGCCTTCTCCACCGAGATGGGCTCGAATCCTCTCCTTGACTTAGATGTTTTATTTATCCTTCCTAAATTGATCATTAGGATTGAAAATAGACTCTAAAGTCACAAGTCCTTTTGGCAGTTTGTTGGTTCTCAGCTGTACCACTTGATCACCATACTGTTGTTCTAAATTTTCCTGATTTTTGGTTGAGAACTCAGCCTCCTCTTGTAAGAAATTGATGATTTGTTGGTCACTCTCAAACACTTTTCAACTTGCATTATTGTCTAGCATTGATGGTCTCACAATCACATGGACATTTGGCTACATTTGATCTCTTTTGATACTTTCCACAACATCAAAAGTTGCTCCAACTATTGCAAGCCTATTAACAACTTGGTTCTCTTTCCTAGGGATGGAGTTGATGCCAAAGCCCTCAAAATCCTCAATGAGATCCCACACCCTATTCTTATAACTTTTGAGCAGGTCATTCTTAGCAGCATGCTTTCCTTTAACTTGATTAACAATCAACTCACTATCACCAAAGACTTGTAAGTTTTTGATGCCTCTCTTCCTTGACCAATGTAATCCATGTATCAAAGCCTCATATTCAGCAATGTTGTTAGAACATGCAAAATGAAATCTAAAAGTTGAATAATACTTAATGCCTTGAGGTGAAACAAGCATAGCTCCCCCTCCTGCACCTTGTCTACTTCTTGATCCATCAAAGAACAACTGCCATACCTCATTGTCATCTTTATGGTCTGGCTTGGTGATGCTAGGAAGAGGCTGATTTTCTTCATGCATGTAATAGACTCCTAGTTTAGATTCCTCTATTTCCTTGTAGGGATCAAAAGCATGTACCTTGCTTGCCCATTCATCAAGAGTCAAATATAGAATGCTTCCAACTTTGGTGTCAGCTTCATGTGTGCTTGGATAATCCTCTTGATCAAACACTGAACAATTGGCATTGATTGGGCTTGGAGTATGAGGCTCAATGTGAAAGTTTGCAATAGGTTCGGACTTGATTGTGGCCTTGGCTCCATACCTTGTCCTAAACAACATGTGTGACCAATTAGCAGATAGGTAGCCTCCAATTCTAGCTATGAAATCCCTTGACAAACATATGGCAAAGAGTGGTGGCAAGTCTATCACCGACACATCTTGCAAAACAATGACATTGGGGCATGCATGCAAAGTAAGGCTCAAATCTTTAATTACTCCAATTGTTGCTACTACTATCCCATCTAATTGCACCACCCCTTGGATATGGCTTCATATTGAAGGCCCAACTGATTAGCTATTTGCTTGGGCATCACGAACTACTTGCCCCAGAATCAATCATACAATTATGTACTAGTTTATCCCCAATGATCAATGAAACATAGAATGGAGGGGGCTTCAAAATTTTACCTTGCTGTCCTCCATGATTCCTCTCAGGCGAGTAGAATTTGTGAGTACCTTCTCTTGCATATGAGCTATCTGATTTGAGGTTGACCAATTCTTCATGGCAGCTTGTAATAGATCCCTTTGTCCTGGGATGGATAGTGACTCCCACATAGATATGTTCACATTGGTATTCTTCATTTGTTCAATGATGTTAAATGGGGATGAACCATCTCTTTGCTGCCCTTTAGTCTACACATTCTTTTCTTGTACATGGGCTACAACAGCTAGCATTTGAGCTGGTCTAGAAGGTGGCTTGGGTTGTCCTTGCACATTTGGAATTGCATTTTTCTTGCCAACACCTTGTGGAGTGATGGAAGGTTGTGAATCACTTGGATCTAATGACTTCCCTTCACCAATATTCCTCTTCTTTGACCATGTGTTAGCTACTACACTCTGAGAAGGTGTTTGATTCATACCAAAAAAATCTTCAGCCTACCAATTCACAAGTGTATTCTCATTTGGAGTTGTATCTTGTTGAGATGTTCCTTGTTGGTTTGTTTCTCGACTCGCTTCACTCTCTACACTAGTTGTTGTCACCATCAAATCTTGGTTCAAAGCACCATTGAAGCACATAGATTGGTTGTGAGGTTCACTTTGCATGGGAAACACTAGTCATACTCTTGAGCTATATTATTTTGCACTAGCACTAAGGCTTTAGAGGTAGATGCAACATTGGGGTTATAGGGCTGAAATGGTCTATTGGCAGGAGGCCTTACTTGATTTTGATTTGCAGCTAGGTTGGGTGGCCTATTAGGCTAATATGGTTGTCTATTAGGCTGAGTTTGAGGCTGATAAGAAGGCCTAAAACTTTGAGCTTGTTGCCTCTTGAGCGTAACCATCTCATTGCCCAAATTTTGCAATTGTTTCATAATTTCTTGAAGCTCATTTGAGGCACTAGAGGATGAAGTAGAAGTTTCATTTGAACTCTGATTTCTAGGAGTGGGAATAGGAGCTAAAGTAGGTGCTTGACTAGTACTTGGGCTTTCCAACTCTGGATATAAGGGCATAGGAGGCCTAGGTGCAAGTTTACCAGCTTGGATCAAACAATTCTCAGCCCTAATGGTGATGTTGTAAGCTGCAGGTATAGTTGCACCTCCCATGGATTGGATCAACATAGAAATGTTAGAATTTAAAGCCTTGAGAAAGTATAAGAAACCTTGAGCTGTTGGCCTCACTTGCTAATGGGATTCTATCCCATGTTCTTTGAAATCTGAAATTGAAGTCTATTAGCTGCTCATTGGGAGCTCTCTTGATAGTTGTCAGTTGCTCCAATAGAGACAAGTTGTCCCCTTTCTCTCCAAATTGGTTATGGAGGGTTATGCACAACTGGTTCCAATTTTGGATAGAGCCTACCTCAAGGCTCTTGAACCATTGCAAGGCTTTCCCTTTGAATGAATATTTCAGCAATTTGCATCTCAACAATCTCATGGATTGCACAAACATTAGCAATGTCTTTGACATGATCACTAGGGGTGGTATGATTTTCTCTAGTAAAGTATGGGATGTTCTTCAATGTTGCAATTGGAACTGGGTTTTGTGCATTGAGAGCAAGTGGGATGCTGCCAGTAAAGTTGACATAAGGATTGGGTTGTGCCATTCTGATTGGCTTGAGAACCCTTGTTGATTGGATGAAAGGTCTACCAGGTGGAGGAGTTGATAGAGTTCTATTTGGTGGAGATGGAGACCTTTGAATCCTTCTTCCTCTTTCTCCTCTTTCTGGGGATAATTGTAGATAGTTAAACAATCCCTCTTCTCTGGTCCTTGACCTTGTTTGGATCCTTCTCATGAATCTTCAAGCTTGGACTGCTAAAACTAGTTGATTCTATCCTTTTGGAGTCGCCAGATGTGCAAATCAAGGCTCTTTCAAGCAAGAAACTTACAACAATTACACATCAACTTTGTTGTAATAAAGATGAATACCTCTAAGGTCCCACCGGGTATGCCAAAACTATTAGTGCAAATCTATAGCACCCCTAAATTGCCTTGAATTCTACAGTCCAGGTGGGTCATTTAGTGTGATTGGAAAACATTGAGTTTTCTTCAAGGTGTGGGACCTTACAAGGTGAGAAAAATCTCCAGAGAAAGCTGGTTCTTACCCCTCTATTTAGGTGTATGCAGGAATTTTACAGAGGTTCAATGCTAAATCCTACTCTAGATTACAAGGAGACAGAGTTAAAAGATGCAAAAGGAAACAAAACTAAGTTAAAATGGTGATACACCAAAGGAGTGATGAATTTTTTTCTTGCAAATAAATACAGATCATAGAGATGTAACACCAAAGCATGCAAATATTTCTAGAATATAATGAAAGATCATAAGACAATGATAAACACATGAGAGGATTGGAGGATCATTCACAAAACATGCATTACCATTCCCAAGTTTAATACAATGCATTACAATGAAAAAGAGGCAAAAAACATGCCACAATCTCCATGGAAGGTCTAAAACTCCTCGAATTCACGTGCCAAGGGGAAGAGGGGAGTCTGCAAGAACAAAAATGTCCAACCCTTTACAAATGAGCCAAAACTGGCTTTTAATGATGAAGTAGAATGAAGGAAAGGAAAAAAACGTGGGAAAATTGATTTGAGATCTCCAACCACCGACAAGATCCATTAAAACAGCAAGGGCACCCTCAAAATCCATTTTTTGATGCATTTGGCCATGTTGGAGAAGAAACGAGTGCCATACCTCATCAATTTTGGTGGTTGGGGGTCGGTTCTACATTTTTCCCATGCTAGGGACATTTCTTCAATTTTCTCCCACAAATCTCCACCAAAAATAAAAATTGAATATTCCATCATGTGGATAATTTCAACATCTTTCCAATGATATAAAAATGTGAAAATCGAGCTCTAGATCAAAAGATATGGCCCTTTGAAGATTTAGGGCAAAACAGGCAAAATTAGGGTTTGCGGGCCGAAATTCAAACTTTTTCCTCCTTTTTCGAATTGGGAAAAATTCCCAAAATCCTCCACCGGCCCGACCTCCACTGCCACGTGGCACCCTCTGGTTGATCCACGGGTTCAAACAATCATTCTGCCCTTTTGCGAAATTGGAAATTTTTCCAAAAATACTCCGTGCCTCCACCACTTCGGGACATGTGGCACCATCTGGCTACTTGGCGGGGATGCGCTCCATTTTTTACTTTTGCACCGTTAACCACTTTGGAGAAAATTCCAAGGTCCTTCCACCGCCCCAACCCCCGCCGCTGATAGGACACGTGGCACCATCTCATTGCTTTATGGGATTTTGGGCCAAAATTTTCCCCTTTACCCTTTTGCCCCAAAAGGCTAAGTGCCAATTTTTTTCCGTGGGCCCACCTTGGGAAAATTTCCCCTCCAAACTCTGTCGAGCCATAACTTGCAAAATACAAGGAGTTAGGAGGACTTCTTTACCTTTCTGGAAAGGAAAAAAATTCTCTATCTAATGAAGCAATACCTTGAAAATTTTGAGTGCCTGAAATGTGTAAAAATTTGACTGAGGCACAAGGAAGGAAAGAATGAAGACAAGTTAGCCAAAATAAGCAGGGGGCTTATTTTGGATAACACCTCCTAAAACCATGACCGAGTAGTAGAGAATCTCGAGAGCTTTACGATGATGCCAAGAACGTCAAAGCGTTGTTCGAGATGCGAGAAGTTATCACGAGTAAAAAATGGTTAACTTTCCAATCAAGACGTGACACGTGGCAGAAGTGAAAAAATGGGTAAAAGAGTAAAAAGTTGTGTTTTAAAGCGTCGGTCTTGACACATGAAAAATATGTGGGCCCTCTCTATTTATGGTTGGGTGCGCTCAACTAGGTTTGACACACTCTTTTAATGGAGGGTGCCTTGGCCTCTGACTCATTATATCATTGTTACGATATTGCTTATATATGCCACATTTTTCTATATACTATGCATGGGTAATTTTGTTATTCCCAAGAAATCATTTTGTATTGTGCGGGGTATGGCTCGACCAAGCTCTTTTCATAACTTGGTGAGTTGGTCACTTTGGACATTTTGGTTTCCACATAGACCATCACCAACGCCCATACAATCCGGCTTAACAAAATAAGTTAGTGAATCTCCTCAACAATCGAGGTTACCATTTGGTGAGATCCCATATATCTTAGGAGGCCCATGAGTGGTTGTTCAAACTTGCATGTTGGCCATTACGTGGTGATTCAAACAATGCGGAAATGCCTATGTATATGGTGAGTCGACCAACCACACGGCTCGACCCACATTCGGGCGGTGGAACAATGTAACTCCCACATACGTGGCCATTTATCACAATCTTCTTGGCCGAGCCCAAGATTGGTGGGCTACTGAAACAAACCAAGGCTACGATCAACATGGTGGAAAAAATGATGCATGCATGGCCACGACCACATGCATATAGAATGGATGCTCTATTTTTAAACTCCCCATCTACTTATACACATATGCATGTGCGATAAAGCCCAACAAGGTAAAAAAAAATGGAAAAAGACTAGGAGATTTAAAATATTAGCTTGCCAACCCACCACGATAGATCATTGAGCTATAGAAGGAACTTGATGGGATTTAAAACAAACTGTTGTAGGTCTGTGGAGGGGCGGTAAAGAGGTAGTTACAAAGATCTTCAATTTTGAGGCACTTTTGGTTCGAATTAGGACTTGGTGTAAAAATAAAAGTTGTTAAAAATTCAGAGATGAAGACAATGGTGGTCTTATTTTTCCATGAAGTGTAGCATATTTTCTAGTGTATATGATTATCGGTCACATTTTTACGAAAAGGAACTATGGAAAGCTTTGTAGAGCCACAAGTGAAGTTGTAGATGATGTTTGATAGGAAATCAAAGTCAACAATACTGATTAAACTCTAATTATAGGTATAAAGATCTATTTTTTCATTATTGAAGGTGATAAATTGTGCTTCATTAGATAATAACATGGAAAATTTTAAGGAACCCATGATAAAAACTTATAGAAATTGTAGCGAATATCCCTATAACCTGTTTCATTCTTTTGGCGAAAATGGTAAAAATATAAAAAATAGTTGGAAATCAAATGACGAATCTCCTATAACTAGTTTGGTGAATACCCTCTAGATAATCTGGAGAAACCCAGATATATAAAGATGCAACGACAAGGTGGAATGTTTTGTTCTTTGGGGTTGTTCTCGTTGCAAGAAAGGAAAACCAAGGAGTACATGATATGTCTGAATGATTTTAATGAAATAGTATTTACACATATCATACATTTGCAAAACAGAAAGGAAATTCAGAGCAAAAAATACAATGAAAAAATGGGGTTCTATTTTAGGGGCCCATGCCCTTGAAAAGCATATATACATACATATATGATGTTACAAAATATAGATTGATTTATAAAGGGAAAAACATAGACGTCAATCTTCTACGAGACATAGTTTCATCTGGAAGCACTGGAACACGTTTTAACAGGCTATCCCTACGTTGAATAAACTCCTCATGAGCCACTACATTAAACAAAAACTAAATATCAGTCACTAAACCCCATGACATACTCTTATCTAACAACTCCTAAGTTACCACCTAAGGCCCATTCAGCATTTGGGTGAATTCTCTTTTCCTTTCAGGTGAGTTTACCCACTCAGAAAGAGAGAGTCCCCCTCTTATGTATGCTTTGGTTTTCTTACCTGAAGAAAGTCAAGCTATAGGGAAATGAGGAATTTTTCTAGAAGATCCCTCCCTCATGATCCTCATTTTCTTGAGAGGAAAGGCATGAGTGCTTATCATGGACCGTACTTTGCAGCGAGGGAGGTTTCTAATGTTGTCAACCGCTTCTCTGTTTCATTCTTTGGAAAATTTGGGGGCTGTAGTGAGATTTATATTGAGATATCTGTGGTCAATAAAGGATATTGGTAATAATCGTGGTTCATACACCAATAATTTCCATTGACACAGGGGAAATTTTGTATCCAAAGTGATACTTTAATTGTTTGGTGTTCATGTGATACTTTGGGTGAATCAAGTGGAAATGGAGAGCTTGGAAAATAGGAAATGAAGGAATTAATTTAGAAAGATGATGTAAGAAATATAAAATCATGTTACGTGGAGAGGAAATATTAGGAGAGTTAGCCTTGGTGTCCGGTATCTTTGAGAATGTGGTGGAAGAGGTGCTCATTCGGCCCTGTCAGTTAGAAACACTCACCCAAATGGGTGAGTTTTCCATTAAGAGGATTCAATTCTAGAGATGAAGAAGACATGGACATAGGATGGTTGATTGAAAGTAGATGGCAGAGGATGCTTGGAAAAGTTACGTGGTAAATTGGTAACATGGTGAGCCACATTTAAATAAGCATGTCTTTTGAGTGAGTGTGGGAGAAATCATTTTGCCATCAATGCCATATCCTCCCAAAATCGATAGCCTCGAGCTGAAGTTTAATTGAAATTGATTATTCATGTCTTAAAGTGTGCCGCCAGAGATTTAATTGGCACCCATGCAGTTCAGAAATGTCTTATCAAATTTAATTCTTAGCCATGTCATATTTTCTAGCATGAAGGAAACAAGATATTTAATAAATATGGAAAAGAATTTATTCATAAAAGTGGTATAGTAATGATGAGCCACTCTACCTTGCCTCACCTACACATCACACCGTTGCCTCACCTACACATCACACCGTTGACTCGAAACTTTATTAAATTGGTTCATTCTATGGGATTGGAGTGCAGGGAGTGCCTTTTCCTTGAGGAGGAATAGACTCTACCACATGGTCATCGATAAATAATCAATCGTTTAGTATATTAAGATCAATGACACGAGCTCTATTAGGATAAAGGATTACCAAATCACATTTTGAATGGAAGTGCATGGAATAGGCCTAGCTAAGTGACAACTGTCATCCACTAAAATGAATTTTAAAAGAGACTAAATTTGACATCTACAAAGTATAGTGAAAGACGTAATCATTTATAGTGATGTGGTATTACTTGCAAGTTGCGAGGTGATATTAAACGTCCATTAACAATTGAAATTATATTTCTAGAAGGCATATTACAATAGAAGGCAAAATAGATTCATAGAAGTTGCGAGACCATGTAAGACTCAAAATTTTCATATTTCCGAGTAAGTGTCATCCTGCATTTGAATCTTGATTCTTTAAATATTATATTTTTATAAGTAGCACTGTATAAGCCTTCACTTTGAAATATTTCAATATAAGGGTTGACAAATTAGGGTTGAGGGTTTCTAGAATCCAAAATTCCAAGCATGTCTACTTCCACAGGACCCCAAAGTAAAATTAAAACCCAAATCCCATACGTCAAACTGCTTAAAACCCCTAGTTTTACTGATGAATATCATGATATTTATGATCTTGTAATTGGCACAAGAACTTCACAACTTAGATACATATATGAGAATAAGGAAAATGAAAGTAAACATTCAGACCCATCAGGTAAACTCAAAGGTTAGATAACATGGGGGTTGGATTGGGACACATGATGCTCCATGAGGTTTTACCCTGCCTTGAATTTTTCATTCTATGTGCCCAAAATTATGATGGGAAAAAAATAAATTGTTGTAAATGGAACTGAAGAAGAAATTTTGTCCATTACGGAGGTAAATCTTGGCCATGCGTTGGGGTTTGAAAGTAAATATTTAGGAACTGTCAACATAAAACTAGAAAAACATTCTAGCGATTACCATGCCACCACTCAAAATGTCGAGAGATATTTTTGTGAAAATTAACACTTAATGGTACGGTACGAAAGGGAAGCCTCTGTAGGCAATTGAGATGTTTAAACAATGGGTTAGGAATACCATTTCTATGCTAGTATTTTTCCTTGGCTTTGATAGCGATGAAAAAGTGGATGAAACCCTCTTGGAAACGGTATACAATATCCATTTCATTTTTCCACCTTGTGCATATAGATTTGTTGACCACATTGCAGAATCTATACATAAACGATTCTTAATAATCGAAGAAGGATCTAACACTAAGACCTTACCTACTTGTGTTATTTAATTCTATGATGGTTTGGTGAATGGTTTGGCAAAAAAACTCACAATTTATCCATATAATGTTGAGGGCCAGCCAACAAAGTGATGCATCCATTTACTGAGTGGACCCCCAAGATAAGGATGTTTGATAATAGAAGGGACTATAGTCAATTTTTGGATTATTTTTGGGCTCTAAGTTATCAAGCAATTTAAAAAATTACATTGCCTAGATTGCCTATGAACTATAGAGATTGCAATCAACTGGGATAAAAAATATAGTTAGTATAATGGTACTTCATGGAGGAATAAATTGTGCTGAGGTTTTATGGATCTGGAGTACAACCTTGCAAATTTCCAATGCATGTGATAGAGAGAGTTTTTGCATTGGAATATATATAGCAGATAGAAAACACATATAAACTGTATTTTTTTACTCAACAAAAGAGGAGCATATTTCCTTCCTTTCCGTTTTCATGTGGAGGGTTCACATTTGAAAGAAAATAATTCAATGTGGCACATGAAATTTTACAAATTTTTAAGTTTGATGTTGAATCTCATTGGGTGTATGACCCATGTGAGGTGATTAAAGAAAGGGTAGTGGCAAACAAGAACTTTGCCACTAAAATTCAACATGAAATAAAACCCTTACTAGAAAAATTGAAAAACAAGAACTCTTGGGATGAAGTAAAAAAGTAATGGATGAAATTTATGTTGAGAAAGGAATTAGTTTTCAAGAGTTGTCAACACAAATTTTGGGATTGCTTGAGCCTCCACAAAAAGGTAGAGGATTGTCAATCTGCCAAATTTAATGCAAAATTTCATAAAAAGTCATCTAAAAGCATGACAGAGCATATATATCATGAATTGTAAGATAAAAATTGGACAAGGTAAAAAATTACTACCTTTTGGTCTAAAAGGCACAACCTAGGCCATCCAAAATATGTTTCAGATTATGGTTCTATTCCACAAGATGCATATTTCAACAAATTGTGGAATGAACCACATCCTAAAGAGAGAAGTAGTGATGATGACACTGAATCTATGGAATTACACACTCCCCCTGACACATATAAACCAACTCTCAATGAAATATTGAAACAAAATTTTTCTACGGGAGCAGCTTATTGTTGAAAAGATAGGTTTTAGTGGTGGTGATTTGGGTTTAACAGGACAAGGAATTTGGATTCCACCAAAGGAACATCCTAGAAGAGTTTCCAATAGGTCGAGCCTTGGAGATTCACTTTTGGAGAAAGGACCACTACATACTACAACATATACAAATGGTAATCCAATGCAATTTTCTCCAGAGTCAAATCCTCGAAAGAATAGCTCAACCAAACGTTGAAAATCCTAGAGGATAATTTTGCCATGAACATGTTAATACTGCTAATGTTGGCAATTTTAGTGATGATGGTAATAGTGTTCGAAAGTACTGTTAGGATTGTGGAGTTGAATTGCTTCACGAATAGCTTGCTTTTACATGTTACGATTATGACAAGAATCGGCATTGGTCATGGTGTAACCGCAGTGGTGGTCCAACATAAGAACTACCAATGGTCAACATAAGAACCGCCATCGGTTAGGGTGAACCGACGTCGGTTACTTATGTGGGAGTGTTTTAATTAACTCTCGGGAATTAGATCTATTTTTAGCATTAAAGTATATCTATTGATTGTAATTGCATGGCTAAGTGCCCTAAGTTTATATATGCCTATATAAGCATGAAAGCTAGGGTTTAGAAGTAAGAGAATTAAGAGAAGGATTGAATTAGATCCTTGATTCTCCTAGATTGAGAGGATGAAGATGAAGAAGAAGAAGAGAAAGAAAGAACAGGTTACATGAAGATAGAGTCTCCATGGAGAGGAGATGGACATAAGGAAATAACAGGTACATCTAAATGGTGAGAAGAGGGTAACGTCTTCTATTGTATTTTCTTTGTATAGTTATTGTCTCATTGTAATAGCTTGCATAGTATGCAAAGCACATAGAGTTTCTTCTTGTAGATCCACATGTTGGTGAGATCTTGTATTATAGATCCATGTAGATCTAGATATTGTAGAGGAGGTTGTCTTCATGTTTACACAGGTTATGCATGCAGTGATGGAGAGACAAACTTACTTCTTGGTGCACAGTTATAGTTGCACATATGGTAGACCCATGTGAGAGGTCTTGTTTGCAGATCCAGATCCATAGAGAACTTGGTAGCAGTTTAGAGATGCAGTAGTTCCTAGTTATGTGAGATCTACTGGTGGTGTTTGGAGGCACAGTTGTAGTGCACTCATGGAGATCTGTTTAGAGATCTAGAGGAGAGGAGATACTCTTAGAGAGATGCATTGTAATCTTGTATTGAAGAGTTGGTTTGTACTCTTATTATATTATATATATATGAGATCTCTATCTTTGGTGGATGTAGCCCACATTGGGTGAACCACGGTACATGTTGTGTTATGTGTGTGTACTTTGTCTTGATTTGGATTATTCTAGTTTATACTTCCACTGTTGTAGATTTTGGGGAATTGTTTAGATCTGTGTGCATGATTTTGTTTGTTATTAAATCATAGCACTATTCCACAAATCCTTAATTCTAAACAATCGGTATCGAGCTAGGGTTGTTATCTTATCGATACCAACAACGTATCAAAGCTAGGTTTGTTATCTTATTTGATACCAATAACTAGTATCGAGCTAGGTTTTTTTATCTTATCTGATACCAACAACTGGTATCAGAGCTTGGTTAGCTTGGTTATTTCAGAGCAAGGGTTTGCTTCATGGTTTTTTTAGTGGTTTGACTAACATGTATGAGAGTAGGGTTTGTTTTTCCTGATGAGAATATCTTAGGAAGATATTCAATATCAAGTGGTAGCTAGAAGAGAAAGGTTGCTGGAAATTACAGTGACCAACATCGGTTAAGTGGTAACCGACACATCGGCGGGGTGACCGTGGTTGGTTACAGGGTAACCGTGGTCAGTTATAGTGTGACTATGGTTGGTTACTAGGCAACCTAGTTTTAAATAGAAAATCACAAATATGAAGAATCAAGAAGATGCATGGAATGTATCTTGGTTGCTTTGAGGTGTCCTTGGTTCTTGGAGGCACAAACATGTTGGTCGAATTCAGATCCGAGTTATTGAGGTATAATTTTATCTTGGTATTGCAGTGCTTGATATTATTTTGGTTGCACATGCATGTTTGGATTTGTAGATCTAGATCTGAGAATGAGAGAAAAGGAGAAATTATGCATTCTTTGATGTAGTTAGATGCATGGGTTTCTTAGAGAGGTAGAATATAGTACCACAATGTGAAGACGTGGTTTCCACCAGAGAATCGTGTTCTTTAGTTGAAGATGTGGTTGAGTATCTTGGTGCTGGTAAGGTGATGTATTTCATCTTGGTGTAATTTTTATTGCATGTATTATTGTTAAGTTTTTGTGCAAGATTTGGGTTCTTATTGAAATGACTAACTCAACACAACTATTAGATTTGGTAGGAGTAGGCACCTGGTTTGGTGATCTATGCCAATTTGTGGCATTGTGTTAGTTCCAATAGCACCGATGTCGGTCACGGAATTGGCATCAATCATAGAGGGTAACCGATACTGGTCAACAAACCATAGTCAATCTTTGTGACAACAAGTTTGCACATGGTTTCTTATAGTAGAAGAGGGCATGGATGGTTTAGTGTCCTATTTTGGAGGATCATGTTTCTTGCACAGTGTGTATAGGCAGAAATAGTGTTGATCACTTCAATGTTTGGATCAGAAAGAGGATGGATTTGGCTTGGTTAGTCCAGTGAGACTTTGGGTCAGGTATCTCTATATGGTTCATGTTTTATTTCTTTCTTTTGGAGCAACTGATATTATGTTTGGATAGTGTGCACATATTTACACCATGTTTTTGGTGTTGTTTGAATTTTATTTCCTGGTTGTGTGGAATCTTGAGGAAAAGGATATCTAGTCTAAGGATGATATCCTCAATGAAAAGTCATGGTTAGACACAGTTGCAGTAACGAAAGATGTTGAGTACACAAGATGAAAAGAAGTTGATTCACCTACTTCACAAGAAGTCCAAACTTATGTGATGTAGGAGTATTCTTTGATAAGAAGGGAATCATTTTATATTTTCTTTCATCTAGTTTTATTTCTCACTGACATATTATATTTTGATATTTTTAGAGTGGAAGAGGCACTAGTTGGTTTTGGAGGGAAGTCATAGATTTGTAGGTCTATTGATTTTATTGCTTTGTGATATATGGGATTACAATTGATGGTTAGATTCAACTGGGTGAAGATGATAGAATTTTTTTCAAATTTTTAAGGGTTAAAAGAGAAAATATGCTAGTTATAGAGACCGGTGTCAGTTAGGATGAACTATGGTCAATCATCAGTAACTATGGCCGATTAGGAAGTGATCGGTGTTGGTAGGGGAAACTGCGGTTGGTTTGGTTACATGTTTGACATCAGTGTTTATTTACCATTTTTAGATGGTGCCCTTGTTTTGCTTTCATATTGGTTTGGTTTGTGCAGTATGTTGATGACATGTTTGCTGGTATTTGCACTTGGTATTAGTTGCATGGTTTAACATGGTTATTTGTTATTGACATTGATGAGCACAAGATTCATATATTGCTTTGGAGTTAGTCGGTGAGAGACTTGGCATACGGAGAGCCCGATGATATGGGTGAGTTTATACATGTGGATAGATTCAATTTTGTGAGTCTATGATGATGCAGATGTTTGATTTACACATGGATGCCTATGAGCATGGTTCAATTTCCATGAGCATGAGTAGGGGATGTTTGTATTTCCTCTTGATTACTATGTTACTCCTTGATAGGTATGTTATCTATAGATGATTGTCTTGGACATGCTAGTTGTTTATGCAGGGTTGGATTTATAGATTGCAGTGTTTGGATTTCTTTGAGTTATGTAGGTGTTTGTGGATTGACCACCCACGGTTGCATGTAGAACTCATTCAGGGTTGTTTTTACCTAGGATATTGTTTTACTTTCACATATTCCAGTTTGACTTGTCTTTAGACAGTTGCATTGGTGGTTGCATGAAGACATGGATAGATGGATGGAGAACATGGTTGGTTTTACAGGTATGGCTATGGTTGCAGTTGAAGCTCAGTACTTTAGTTTGAGTGGGAGCTCTTACAGGTGTGTTAGTCATGATGGATTGGTTGCATGAGAGGCTTGGTGTTATGATTCAGTGGGAGCTTGATGTATGGATAGCTCGATTATCACGGATCAGTTGTAGCTTCGTGGTGGTTTGGTAAGTCATGTTTTTATCTTCTTGGTTTGAGAAGATGGTTTGATCTTCCTAGTTTTATTTTTTGAGAGAATTTTTGAAGGAAAGAATAGATGGTCTTCACGGTGTGTAGAGGATGGTGATGTACAGGTATATGTATAGAGATTCAGAAATTTATCTCCAAGTGGGAGATTGTTAGGATTATGGAGTTGAATTACTTCACAAATAGCTTACTTTTACATGTTACTAGTTCTCGACAAGAATGGCGGTGTCGGTCATGGTGTAGCGTAAGTCCGATCGGTCAACATAAGAACCGCCATCAATCAACATAAAAATTTCCATCGATCGTCAAAAAAAGAACCACCATCGTTCAGTGAGATGAACCACCGTCGGTTAGGGTGAACCAAAATTGGTTACATGTGTGGGAGTGTTTTAATTAAATCTCAGGAATTGGATCTATTTTTAGCATTAAAGTATATCTATTGATTGTAATTGCATGGCTAAGTGCCCTAAGTTTATATACACCTATATAAGTATGAAAGATAGGGTTTAGAAGTAAGATAATTAAGAGAAGGATTGAATTAGATTCTTGATTCTCCTAGATTGAGAGGATGAAGACAAAGAAGAAGAAGAGAAAGAAAGAATAGGTTACATGAAGATAGAGTCTCCATGGAGAGGAGTTCTGACAGAAGGAAATAACATGTACATCTAAATGGTGAGAAGAGGGTAACATATTCTACTGTATTTTCTTTGTATAGTTATTGTCTCATTGTAATAGCTTGCATAGTATGCAAAGCACATAAAGTTTCTTCTTGTAGATCCACATGTTGGTGAGATCTTGTATTATAGATCCATGTAGATCTAGTCTTGTATTGTAGATCCATGAGATCATATTGTATTGTTGATCCATGTAGATCTAGATATTGTAGATGAGGTTGTTTTTGGTTTGGTGGTAGTAACACAAACACAACAAACATAACACAAGAATACCATAGACTATGACAAAAAAAAAGAATGATGAAAAATCTGAAATACAATCAAAAATATATTATTAACATGGAATTACAAATCTCACCCATGAATTACTCCAAGTGTTACCAACTCCACTTGATTCCAACAATAGTTATGGGAGAAACTTCACAATTACTCCTCTTGATGACTTCCTTAACACACCTTCACAAAGAATCCTTTATTCATAAAATAATTATTACAACTTTGCTCTATGATAAATGAGAGGGGATGGCCTCTCTATTTATAGGAATTCAGGCTTATCCACCCTATCTCTAAGATAGGATAGGAAATCTCTTCCGCCAATCATATTCCATGCCTAAACTCTTTCCTTTACATGTAGGCTTATCTTCTAAGATAAGATAAACCTTATCATCTCACATGGGTTCCACCTTTTTAGACTTTTCTACAAATAAAATACACAAAATATTTATGACATCACTCCTTGTCCTTATTACAAATATAATATTTCTAATTCCTAATCATGTAGACCCTACTTCTCTACTTACCCCAACTTTGACATTTTAACATTACTAGACCACTTACGACAAATATTTACTTTTTACCACAACATTCCTTTTGTACTTTGACTATTACCATACTCTACTTTATTGGCAGCACTGTACTGATGGCGCCATTATCTTCTATTGGACGCCACTACTAATTATACTTAACAACATCTTATTCCTAATACATACATTAATAAAATAGAAATTACGAGAGAAAATTTTAATGTCGACATTTTCCCCCTTCCTAGCTTCTACTCCATCCTCAAAGTAGACTCTTATGGACATTCTGAAGCTGGTGCCTGAAAATATTTAACTTGTCATGGTTGACCCATTTCGTAATGGGAGTACCATCCAATTCCTCCAATTGATATGTACCATTTTCATGCACAACTACTATTTTATAGGGCCCCATCCATTTGGGAAGAAATTTTCTCTACCTTCTTTTTTTTGTATCTGGAATCATATACTAGAACCAAGTCATTCACATGAAATGGAGACCAATGATCTTTTGATCAAAGTATTCCTTCTGCTTCATTTTCTTCTTATAGCTTGTATCCTTCGCTATTTCCCTCATTTCCTCTAGCAAATGAAGATGCACCAACCTTTCTTTTACTGAATCACTTTCATCCATCCTTTCATTTTTCATAACTCTCACAATGGGAATATCAAACTCAATAGGAAGAATTGGATCAATGCCATAAGCCAACTGAAATGGGGAGTATCCTGTTGTTGACTTTGATGTTGCCCTATATGCCCACAATGCTGCATGAATCCTTTTATCCCACTTATGTACCTGCAAGGCTGCATCTTTTGCTAGAATTTGACATAACACAAAATTTTTTCATTCCACCTATCCATTTGTGCTTGGCTTGTATGTTGTTGCCTTCCTGTGCTTAATAGAAAACTTGTTGACTAGGGCTTCTACCACCTCATTAATGAAGTGGCTTCCTTGATCTGTTACAATTTCTAATGGGCAACCAAATCTAGTGACAATGCGTTCATATATGAACCTTGCCACTTCATCCATGGAAGTTGTTTTCAATGGCCTAGCTTCAACCCACTTGGTTAAATAATCTTTGGCAACTACAATATACTTATTTTGGCGTGGGGTAGTTGGAAGTGGACCTACAATATCTATTCCCCACTTTTCAAAGGGACCAAGTGGAAGAATAGGGCATAATGGAGCTGATGAAGTCTTACGGTTACCATGTGTTTGACAAATATCACATGTCTTACAATAATTATAACAATCTCTAAAAAGAGTGGGCCAGTGATAACCTGCATCCAAGATCCTTCTTGTTGTAAGTTGTCTAGAGAAGTGTCCTCCACATGTACCATTGTGGAATTCTTCTATCAACTCCTTCCCTTGATCATGTCCAACTGCCCTCTTGTACTGTCCATCAGGTCCTATTCAAATAATACTCCATGCATAATAGAATATGGACGACTAGCTTGAGTAATCTTCCTCTTAGTCTTTGCATTGGCACCATCAGGAAACTTGAATTCATTCAGATAATTCCAAATATCTATGTATTCACTAGGGATTGTGTCAAGGGATAACAATGTTGCATCTGGGAAATCATCATCATCACAAGATGAACCTAAACCATCATAGGCTCGAGAGAGTGCATCTGCATTGACATGCTTCTTTCTTGCCTATCTATAATATCAAATTCAAATTCTTGTAGAAAAATTATCCATCTTGCTATCCTCCCTGATGGGTTAGGCTTATTTACAATATATTTTAGAGCCTGATGATCTGTTACAACTATAAATTTCTTCCCTAGCAAGTAATTTCTAAACTTCTTTACAACAAAAATGATAGCTAGAGCCTCTTTTTCAGTTACAATATAATTTACCTCAACATTGCTCATTTGTCTGCTCCCAAAGTAAACTGATGATCATTCCCATTTTCATCCTTTTGGCTCAGTAGTACTTCCTAGTGCTGCATCTCGAGGCATCAATATACACAATGAATGGCTTGCTCCAATCTGATTCTTTAAAATAGTGAAGACACCAAAGCTTTCCTTCAGCTGTTCAAAAGCTTCATGCACCTTATTTCCTGGTTCATAAGTAACATCCTTCTTCAAGAATCAAGTTAGTGGTCAGTGCAATCTTTGAGAAATTCTTGATGAACCTTCTATAGTAACCCACATGGCCTAAAAATGATCTCAACTTACTTCTATTCATAGAAATGGTAACTCTTTGATTTTTGAAACTTTATCGTGATCAAGACAATACCATCTCTGGATACAACATGCCCTAACAAAACACCTTTAGAACATCCAAAGACACACTTTGTAGGGTTTAGTGAGGCTTTGTGCTTCATCTAACCTTTGAAATGTTGTCTCCATCTAGTGCAGTGGTCCATCTTGCTCCCATAGATGCAAAAATCATCCAAAAATACTCTGATGAAGTTCCCAATGTAGGGTTCAAACACCCTATTCATCAAGCACTGAATGTTTCCGAGCATTACACAACCCAAAAGGCATAACTCTATAAGCAAACATTCCCCAAGGAGTGGTGAACGTGGTCTTCAGCTGATCTTTCTCTACTATACAAACTTGGTTGTATCCGCTATATCCATCAACAAAACTATAGCACTCCTAGCCAACTACTTCATCCAAGATCTGATCTGAGAATGGAAGAGGGTAATGATCCTTCTTTGTTTCCTTGTTGAGCTTCCTATAATCAACACAAATGCATAGTTTCCCATTCTTTTTTATTGAGATCACAATGGGAGAAACCCATTCTGAATTCTCCACAACAAATATGAATCCTGCATCAAGCAACTTATCTATTTCTTCTTTTATAGTCTTGGAAAAATTAGGATTCATTCTATATGGCATTTGCTTTATGGGCTTAACACCATCTACCAGCTCAATAGAATGTTCTACCCAACTTACTTGACGGAGTTCCTTGTAATCAAAAGTGAATAGGTGTATGTACCTTCGAAAGAGCTAGAGGTAGGATTCCTTCTCATTCTCCATCACAACATCACCAATCTTTATTTGTTGGAGACGATCATCAATTTCTTCTTCAGATAATTTTATGGGTTCATGAGTCGGTGTGACTGGAAGGATATCCATGACCGAAACATCAACCTCACTTTCTTCATCTTCTGTGTCCACTTCACTGGTACTAGAGTAATCAGAGGATGTCCAATCATCAGTTTCATCACTTGAATCCATAAGTTCTGCCTTATGATGTCGAGGGATCACGTTTATCTTCACCCTCTCTACCACATCCAAGTGTCATGAAGCCTTCATTCCAGTAGTTTCTTGCATGAACTCTCCTTAGCCATGGCCTTCCCAACAACATTGGGTATGCAACAGTACCATTTTTCATCACCTGAAAGTCTACCACACATACAACACCCATAACAGATATTGCCACATTTGAAACAACACCTTCTGGTTTAGTTTTTCCCTTATTTAATGACCTTAACATAAGTGTTGAGGGGTGATCAATTTTTAAACCCAACATATTCATTATAGACTCGGTCATTACATTAACTACAACACCTCCATCAACTAAGACATCATGAATTGAAATACCATTACATAATACCTCAGCTTGTGGAGCGTAGGGATCCGCCTCTGCCTCCAAAACAGGTACCTCAACCTCCTTCCTTCATCGAGCATTGAGTCCACTTCAGCTCCCGCCTCTTCTCAGAAGACATAGCCAAGTTGACCATATGTAATATTTGCAGGCCTTTTGGATAGATCTTCTAAGATGGAGTATGGTCCTTGTCCCTGTGAAATCAAAAAATCCTGCACACCCAACTTTCTTCTCCTATGTTTCTTACTAGTTTCTCCTTTCATCTTCTTAGGATCATTTCCATCTTGGTTATCTTTTTCTTTCTTTATTTTTGTTACAAACACATCTACTTCATTATTTATGCTCCTATCTACTACATCAAAAGAATTCACAGTGATTTTCCTTTATCATTATCTCTTGTACTAGATGTAGAAGCTCTATCTGACAATTATACTTATAATGACCCTTTTTATGACAACCATAACATACAACTTCAGTTATATTTCTTTTTGGACCTCTATCTCCTCCCTGAGAACTAAATTCCTTTCCTTGAAGAAGATTAATAGTTAACTGACCCATCTTCTTGAGCAGATCTTCATACTCAGTAGATGTACTAGGAAAAGATTTGTGCTCACCGAGAGTGGTTGTGGATTCTGACCAAAGGTGTTGGTGTAGGCTCTACCTTAGCAACAATTTCTTTGGGCTCCTCTTCCATGCTTTCTTCTTGCCTTCTTGCAATCTCCTTTGCTTTTTCAATGGTAGTTGGGCATGGTCATACTTCACTCGTTGTCTGATCTCTAGCTTCATCCCAAGAATGAAGTGCTTATAGAGGAGATTATCCATGCCATTCATCAACCCATCCGCTAATCCTTCCTTCCGGATTTGGGCATCGAGCTTCCTCCTTAGCTCTAGAACACGAGCATGATAATCCCTTATCTTCTCCTTCTCTCCTTGGGATAGCTTTGTGATCTCGATCATGAGATTTTCATATTTATATCTTTGTTCACCAAATTCTTCAAGAAAACTTTCAATTAATAAATCCCATGAGTTTTTAACATTATCACCTAGTGTTTCAAACCACCTAAGGGCAACCATCCAAAAAGGTAGGAAAAATTCAGTCCATTGTTCCTTCTTATGAGGCCATTACAAATGCAAGATCATTTAAACTCTTGAATGAAAGAGGAAGCATCTTCATTAGATTGGGCTGAAAAAATAGAATCTTCCCCATTTTTAAATGTAACCACAGTGAAATACCAACTCACAAGTACAATCAGTAAGACTTATGTGCACAAATAATTGGACTCACTACAATAGAAAGTGACTTTACACCTTTCTACAGTAAAATAGGAATGACCACGGTAATCTTACATTTACTTTGACTTAAAACTTGACTTACTACGGTAAAAACTAACTTTACTGTGGTAAACACTATTTACGGTAAAAATGAAGTTACTGGGGTAAACACTATTCACGGTAAAAAATGAAGTTACTGTGGTAAATACTATTCACAGTAAAAAGTAAAGTTACTGTGGTAAATACTATGCATGGTAAAAAGTGACTTTACCATGGTAACTACTAGGCACAATAAAAACAAGGTTACCCTCCTATTGATTTATGACTAAGTGGGAATATCTCTCCAGAAAATCCACCAACGAGGAATGGTCCCGGAAATGGAACCAAAATGTCAACACCAATCCGGTACTCTATGATAATATTTCACCGAACTCCTTGTGCTATGATTATTTTAGTAATGCACAACTTTTGGTTTGGTGGTAGTAATCTGGAAACACAACAACAAACATAACACAAGAATACCATAGACTATGACAAAAAAAGAATGATGACAAATCTGAAATATAAATTTAAAATATATTATTAACATGGAATTATTACAATCTCACCCATGAATTACTCCAAGTGTTACCAACTTCACTTGATTCCAATAATAACTATGGGAGAAACTTCACAATTACTCCTCTTGATGACTTCCTTAACACACCTTCACAAATAATCCTTTATTCATAAAATAATTATTACAACTTTTCTCTATGATAAATGAGAGGGGATGGCCTCTCTATTTATAGGAATTCAAGCTTATCCACCCTATCTCTAAGATAGGATAGGAAATCTCTTCCGGCCAATCATATTCCATGCCTAAACTCTTTCCTTTACATGTAGGCTTATCTTCTAAGATAAGATAAACCTTATCATCTCACATGGGTTCCACCTTTTTAGACTTTTCTACAAATAAAATACACAAAATATTTATGACATCACTCCTTGTCCTTATTACAAATATAATATTTCTAATTCCTAATCATGTAGACCCTACTTCTCTACTTACCCCAACTTTGACATTTTAACATTACCGACCACTTACGACAAATATTTACTTTTTACCACAACATTCCTTTTGTACTTTGACTGTTCTTCTACGTCATACTCTACTTTATTAATAAAATAGGAGGAAAATGGCACCCATGGTACATGTTGATGTGTGTGTACTTTGTCTTGATTTGGATTATTGTAGTTTATACTTCCACTCTTTTGTAGGTTATCTTCTATGATTTTGACGCCACTATTCTAATTATAATTACATCTTATTCCTAATACATACATTAATAAAATAGAAATTACATGTACATGTTGTGTTAAATTTGGATTATTGTAGTTTATACTTCCAATAGTTTAGATCCCGCGTGTGCATGATTTTGTTTGTTTTTAAATCATAGCACTATTCTTCAATCTTAATTCCCACAATACCTCAACAACATATTATTGTAGAGAGGCCAAAATTTACCTAATTACAAAACTAGAAGGTGGTTCCACTGTTACCCCTCAATAAATTTCCATTACATAGGGAAATTCTCCCCAAACTTCAATTACTCCTCCATTCAAGGAGAAAATGTTCATTCCTACAAACACCTCAGGTTTTGATTATAAAGTTGAGTTTTCCAATAAATTAAAAAGAAATAAAAAAACAAGAAGAAAATTCTATAGGCTA